>CP135570.1:6990619-7101595 GCA_032401905.1 Swietenia macrophylla | reverse complement strand
CGTGATTTACTCTATGTTGATTGTTGAGTTGGTAATGGCCCTGGTTTCCTCTCTGCTGATAGTTGTCTTGATGATGGCTGTAATTTCTTTGCTGATTGTTGTGTTGTTGCCGGCCGTAGTCTCTTCTTTGCTGAGGGTGGCCATACCCTCCGGGCGCGCTCTGGTTGGCACCACCCCACTGATTAAAACTACCAGCCACCGGTGATTGGTAGCTGTGGAAGCCACTGTAACCATCATGAGCCATAGGCCTGCTCGGGTACCTTGGTCCTCCATTCTGATGAACTACAGAAGGGTTGTACAAGTGTACTGGATGCTCTCCACCGGCATTTCTTTCGTACTGAGGATGTGACCTGTCAGGAGGGTGAGTAGTTGTTGAAGCATGCTGTTGACCGTACCCACTGTGCGCAGGAGGAATTGACGATTGGGAGTGACCTGCAGGATAACGATCTGTTCTAGGCTGCGGGACACCGTGATATCCCTGATCATAAGCCCCATATTCTTGATAGGAAGGAACTGAAGGGATATAGGGGGCTGCAGCATAAGGTTGTGATGGACCACGCATATGATTGCCATACCCATTATGATCCACTTTCATTTGTAAGCTATTAACAACTAGTCTGTGCGCTGCATCCCCAAGTTCACGGCCAGAAATGGTTCCACGTGGATTTTGCCTGAAAGAAAAGCCAAATCCACTATTCTTGAGGCATAAATAGCAAAATAAAACTTCACATCACACAAATACAAGGCAATTAGAATAACAGGGAAGATAAAAAGTAAAAATCTAATCAAGGCATGTAGTTTTTAAAAGTAAAAATCCAATCAAGGCATACCTTCCATTTTCATAAGACCTCCTACCAGAATCTTCATGCCACAATACAGGTTCAGGCTTCAGATCCCCCAATTGCACTATCTGCAAGATGGAAAATTTAATGTAAATAAAGACAGTAACACCATCAAGCTAGAAAAAGCAGACCCACCTAATATCAAAGCGCACTGAAAGTCAAACTAGCTCTAAGGCAAGTATGGGCCCTCATCCCATTCCTACCTTGCCCCCTTTTGAAGTAAATCTAAGATATGTCTACATAATATATACATATGCGTGAGCACATGCATATGCGCACACACAATGTTTATTCAAATCACCTAGAAAAGCCCCAGCCATTTTTTTGTTCCACAAATTATTCATTGAGTGTGCTTGCAAATATACAATAAACATTATTCTAACATGTTAATAAAATCCTAAATTACATAAGCAAAAAGCAAATAGTATCACGTAAATGATACAAAGGACCACTAACACCAACCAAAGTAAACTTTAGATAATACAGAGCACATCAATATCATACTGATTGAAATTGCAGGCAACCACCTGACACAAACAAAACATTAAAGTTCCCCAATATAAAGCAAAAAATTAAATAAAGGATGAACTATCATCAAGAAGTAAAGAGTCCTCACTAGTTTCATCATACCTTTTTAGGAAATATAACACCAGCAGGTGGTCTGGTGATATGTTTATGTGCATCTGGGAGTTTGTATATAGCACATCTGAATGCCATGGCACAAAAACAAAAACAAAAATCAGAAGTAAAAAATCAACTCGTTCAACATAATCACTTCAATAATGGAACAGACAATTATATTCAACATTCAGATGCTTACAAGACTTGGTTGCTCATTATATCTTCCATGCCATCAACTGGAGATCTAAATATAGGGGGATGAGGATCACCAGCACAAGGGGATATATAACCATTCATCCCACCACTGCACACACCATAAAAAAAATCAGAATATAGTCCAGTTGGTTACTGGTTGTATGGACCAAGTACAAGTTATAAAATAACAAGCTTAAATGATTCCATGCCTAACTTGATATATTCATCAACCTCAAATTTACACTTTGTGAAAGAGGTCAGATACATAAAACATTGAAATGGACTGTTAAAACATATATATAATCAAAGTTATTAATATGAATTAATGGTGGAATGGGGACAAAATCATTCAGCTGTCAGAGCTAGAGGTAATTGTTAAACATACTAGTATTGCAACACAAACCTTAACTCGGGTTTGAGTTGTTCCTTGACTTCACTTCGCTCTTTGTTTGTTAATTGTTTACAATGTTCATCAAGCGTATATATGCTTGCAGAAAGTGGATGAGACAAGAGCACAAAAAGCATGTCAGACATCATACTGTTTCTTCGCACTTCCTCCTCCTACAGAAAATGCCTTGTTTAATTAGATAAAAAACCATAAAATATCTAGTCAATCAAAGTATTGGCAATTAGCCCCCTTATGAAAGATGAAGAAAAATAAGTATCACAAGCAGGCTTAACCTAAGGACCATACCGTTAAAGTATGCTCAATTTTCTTGACCTCGGCAAGAAGGCGAGCTTCATCGATGAAAGGCAACTTTGCAATACCCTTCAAAAAAGCAAGTAGAAATGTCAATAATAACCCTGTATACAAAATTTAAAAAATTTACAAAAGCATATACACTTGAATCATTCCTGGACGTTATCATGTCTGTGAAGCAAAGAAAAACACAATTCACAAGATAAACTCACCTGCCACGCATACCTCTTTCCATTCATGTCCACTTCAAAATCTGACAACAGGAAAAAGAATATCAAGAAGATGGATCTGACAAATAGGAATTTGAGATAACTATGGGGCCTTTTGAATTAGCAAGTGCATACCAGTTGGGTAAAAGTCAATTATAGGAGAGTTTGGCTCTGTCATCAATTTCCTATAATGCTCAGGAAGTGCATGGGCACTGAAAATGGAATATAGTTAATACCTTGCTAATTAGAAAGTTCACAAGTAAGAAACAAGTAGCCTCCACACCTTGCAGCAGGGAAAACCCCCAATAGTTGATTAAATGGTTTGAAGGGGTGCCCTAGTTCAAAGCTGATATTGAGCTGACCAAGATCTTTGAGATCAGAAGCAAAAGGTGCATAATGATAAGGATAAAACCTGAACGAAGATTTCCCAAAGCAGCATAATGATCAAGATTTGAATGAATATCGAATGGAAGATTGATATATAGAATACGAACTCGGGAATGACCACAAAACACCCTTGCAAGGCTAAGATAAAACAAAACTATAACAATCTAGTCAACAAGCTGCCACAGCCGCCATCCCCCGCATAGAGAAGATGGAAAAAGGTAATAAATCCCCATTTTTACTTTTACAAGCATCATTAGTTCATGCGGAAAAAAAAACTCACCACTGCCAAGAACAGACACCTTCATAGTAATAATGCATAACCCAGCAAAGCCCTTCAGTGTATCTCAATACCTGATCAATTGAAGCTAAAGTACATAAGACAGACAATATACAAAGACAAACATTCAACAATAATAACTATAAGTTCGTCCAACTTACAACATCTTTTCTTATATTTTCACGTTCCTCGGGAGTTTTTGCATTAAACTTCTCCTCATAATACCTTTCCTTCCACCCTGGCTCTCCCAACTTAACCTGATAAAAGAATATCGGATAACTATAATTTTGAAAACCAATGGCCAAACAAGCAAGCATTGCAGGTCAACTAATATAAGGATAACATGCATTCTTTTGAGCCACTAATCTCATCATTTACTTCTAGAAGCAAGCAAAAAAAAAAACCACAAAGTACGGCTAAATATCACAAACTGAAAATTATTTTTTTCTTTCAAGTGACAACTACTGCTCTTCAAGCAATGGGAAAAATAATCAACAAACAGAACATCATTTCCTCAGCATGAATTAGAAAATTCAAACCTTGTCTTCTTCTGGATTTTCTGAGTTAAACGCATCAGACTTCTCACGAAGTAACTCCTTAAGCTTTGTTTTCAGTTCTTCCTTATTTTCCTGAAGCTGCAGATCAAGAAGCATCATTAGCCTAAGATGCATCACTTTAGTATGAAGTAACCCTCACGGAGGTTGCAAGAATATATCAGCATGCAAAGTAAATATAAGCTAATATCATAATAAATGCACTCTTAACTCCTTGCCAGCATGGCTCATACCAAATCAAAGGCTGCTAGCCCATAGAATATGAGTCCTAAAGAATGGCTGAAGGATTCAGAATTACATTAAAGTGCCTCTCCTGAAGCAGGAAAACATACATCTATTTCAAGATCATTCTCTGCTTCAACAATGGCTGCACCAATAGTGGCCCCTGAAGACAAACGAGGAACTTTATGGGGTCGAACAGTTCCTTTGCTATTCTTATCTAGCCTGTCAAAACATTCTGTTTGTTGATATGGTGAAGGAGAAGGACCCGAAGCAAGACGAGAACCATGAAATCGAGAAATTGGAACTAAATCAGGTTGGGCTTGGGGCTCTGCATCATCTCCTCTTTTTGATTGTGCCTTTTCACGTTTAATTCTTTCAGCTTGCCTCTGTAAAATATAAACCAGAAGAGATTATTATTGACGCTGAAAGATAAACTAACCTACAGCCACAATCCAAGGAGAAAACACACTTTAAGCAACTATTTCCCTTTGTTTTCTTTTTATTCTTTCTTTCTTTTAAGGGGAAGAGAGGGGAAGGTGTAATAATAGAATGGATTTCAATGACATCAAGAAATTAAGAAGTAATAGTAACACACTGAAAACATTTTGCATGAGAACTAAAATTCAGCCATCTTAGCTCAACAATGTTCCATATAACTAATTCTAGTTCATCCTATTAAGCAATACTTCATGGAACTAGAATTCTTAAAGTTCTAAACTGTCCCTAATGGAACAAGAAATCCACAGACGTATATAATTGGAGCCCATACAGTTAAAAAATAACACCTTCTTTTACATTCTAGGCCAACTGAATAGTTTGACTGTTATATATATATTCAGCGAGTTGAACATAAATTAAAAAAGACCTGATGAAGTCTTGCTCTTTTCTGGAATATTTTATCCTCATAGGATCCAACAGCTTGAATAAAATGCTCCACCCTGCTCAAATTAGGCTGAGGAAGGAAACAAGAAGTCACACCAAAGGTCAGAACAATCTTCCAGAGAAGACCAGAAAGAAAAGCCAGATAAAGTTGGACAAAGGAACAACTTGACGAGGCAAATACACATAAACATAATCAAATTAATACCTTACTTCCATCAGTCAAGTACCCGCCCCAAGCTCTAAATTCCTTCTTGTAAACTGCCATCAACAAGTTGATTGCACCCTGGAAAATACACATTAAAATAGAATAACCAAGGTGCACTTCATTAATATTTTGCACTGTAATTCCAAGCCCAACCATCATTTTGCATACCTCGCGAATCTCCAATGTTGGCATATGCGGCAAAAAGTCATTGCCAACGAAGAAACACATAAAGATAAAATCATCCACAATGCATTCCAAATCAATCTCAAATGGTGGGTTAGGAATTCTGAACTCATAATCCAGATATTCTCTGAGTGTCCAAATGTGGAGAAACTGCAGAAAAGAAAAACAATATATTGGGGAATTAAGGGCCAAAAGATGGTTATACGTACTATTATACTACATCTACAATAGAAATTTACACCAGCAACTTCTTGAATATATTCTCAATGAAGAACCCACCTGATATGGCTTTTTGGGCACAACTCCATCCCCTTTCTCATCAAATTCTCCTGCCTTCCTCTTCGCCTTTCCTTCACAAGTGGCAGCTAAATGACCCATCTGACCACAAAGGAAGCATTTGTCTTGCTGTCCAGGTGTAAATACAACCTAGAACATACCAATTAAAAATTAATACTCATTAGTTTCAAGAAAAAGGAACTTGTAGCATTCACTTATTCTGAAGAATGAGCATCTATCACACTAATTAAGAGAGTGCATATGAAAAGAGTAAATTTCCAGGAACAATACTTTTCTCACAAGTCCTATCATTTAGAATGATAAAGCAGCATATAACAATAGTAAATACAAACCTCTCGAAGGATTGAAAAATGAACTTCATGCGTAGCCAAAGCCAACATAATCAGATCAGCATCCTGTCAAACAGCTCATATTAACAGAGCAGACCATGTTAGTCAATAATAATTAGGCCATGGCATCAGTGTATATATTATTAAACTAGATGTCTCGATCACAGATAAAGCTAGATTATGGAGGGAAAAGCATACCAAACCATATAGGCAATGGCGAGTATTTGGATCATAACCAGGAAGGTTTCTTTGAAGACGAATGTACGACATAATCTTGTGTTCCCCTTCGCCAGGAACATTTGCATCAGAAAGGATAACCTTCAAAGTGGAAGTGTAACCAAATGGTAAAACACTGTTCAATGAATATAGAGCAAAAAGTACACAATTTAATTGCACAAGATCTAAAAAAACAAAGGAAGAGCAAAGAACTGTGATTCTGTTATTACCTTAATTTTTTCCCATCCAGGATCATTATTTAACCTAAGATGAATATAGTACTGCAATGCGATTGACAAAACAGCCATAAATTCAGTTCCAGGAGTGATAACATTAGAATCAAAAACTTGTGAATCCACTTTAGGAGGGAGCTTTCTGCCTTCTTTCTCAAATTCCTGTCGTAGCCGTTCTTCTTCAGCTGCCTACAAATGCAAATCAACAAGGAACATATGTCTTATTGCTTGGTTTTAGTTATTTTTTTGCCAGCCACTCCAGAATTTGGAGAACCAAAACAATATGAAACTTTACAAGAAAATAAACACCTGTTATCCATACTACTTATGAAGTCAACGGATGGCATCAAGAATAAATGGAACAAGAAAACCCCAACATGTCCAAATGATTAAAATGCAAAAGCACCATGATTCTAAGGTAATGGATCCTCAATCAATGGCTAAAATATTGTCTTTCCCAAATCAAACCAAGTCACTAGAGCCACCAAGTTACAACAATAGATAGAATAGAAAAACATATCAAGTTATGGACTCATCAATCCCTACAATTCCATGCAATAGGTTCCTCATTACTTGAAAAAAGAAATTCAGGAAACCTATAACATGCATAACTGTAAACATTACCAATCGAAAATACATTTTCATGAGTTTATATGAATCAATATAGGAAACTCTCAAAAAAAAATTCATTACTACCAAGCACTTCAGGAAGAACTACAAAATCATCCACATTCATACATATGGAAGAGCCGCCTAGAATCCAGAAGGTACATACCGCATCAGAAGCATCTTTAGCTGATCTGAAACGCCTAGATCGCTGTTGGTTCATTTTAGCCCGAGGGGCAACACCATCTACAAGTTATTCCCAAATAAATCAGTAACACGTACAACATATGTAATAACTACCTATTTTGACAAGTTAAACGATCATCCAAACTACATACTTACCGATAGCCATGTACAACAATTTTCGAGGTCTCACCATCACAAAAAGTCTGTCAATGTAATCAAACATACATTGAAACACCTCAGCAAAAGTAGTTGGGGCAGGCTGCATCAGAAAAATTGCATTCTCAAATGTGAATATAAATTGAAAGAAATCCTATAATAATTACTTTTCAACCCTAACATGCACCAATTTAACAGTTAAAGCCCTCGTACCAAAAACTTCAGAACTAAAGGAATACGTATGAATAAAATCTCACCCTGTCTTCGGGATGAAAGCAGGGATGTATAATCCCATTCATGTCGAGATATAAATTGTCGTATTCCAAATTGTTAGGATTAGGCTTACTCGTATCCACCGGAATCTTAACACCATCGATTACGACTGGCTCTTCCTCGATCACGTCCACCACCACTAGCGGATATTTCTCCGCCAACCATCTGTAGAACGCCGGCACTCCCATTTTCCAACACTCAAGTTCGCAATCTCACGAAACTTTCACCAACCTCCGAAACAAGCAGACGAAACCCTAATTCAAATAACAGAGAGAATATGCGACAGAAGATACCGCGCTTAGAGTTCTCTGAGCGTAAGAAATAATAAGTTACGAGACGGCCAATTAGGTTACGCCGATAAATATTGGGACAGTGATGCCCCTGACTGGTGGGTGACATGTAATTGAAGACGGGGAAATTTCTGGAAATCTTGAGGGGCTTTTATGTCTTGCAAAAATATAAAACTGGACCGCTTGGTCGGTTTGGTTTGGCCCGACCGCCTTCAGATATGGTAACGGGATATTTAATTAATAATTAAAAGAAGATATTTAATAATTAATACCATAAATTATTAAAAAAACAATTTTTGTGTCTTTAATTATTTTTGAGAATAATTAATAATCAACGTTGAAAGGTTCGCCGAAAGTGTGTATCTTTGGGAATCAGGGGTCGTGGTTTTGAATTTTGATCCGATTCAACGCAACGTAAGCAAGCAATTCGGCTTCAAGCCTGCAAAATTGATCCGAAATTGGGCAGACCGAACTTGGGCTGATAGCCGATCGTACACAGATTAAGCCGAGCTGCTTGACACAGCGTGACACTAGAAACCTAGCGATTGCAACAGTTCCTCACCGCAAATAATCTTCGTGGTCCCCAACAATTACAAGTTGGAGCATGCAGACCAGTAGCAAGCTCTTGTCCACATACTGAAGGAAGGCAAAGACTAGACGTGTGGATCTGTTTGAGCTGCCACTAGTTAAATTCTGTCATGATGTTCGCCAAAGCAATAGGTACAACTGCAGTTTCAGTCTTCCGTTTCCGGGGGATCTCGACATCAATCCAAGAGTCATCCTTTCAAATTCTTCTAACTACCGAAAATTCCCACAAACATCATGTCTCTAACAATTAAATTACACGTCGGTTCTCATTTTAATCTCAATCTGCGAACACTCAGACGGAGAAAGTTGATAGATTATAACATTAGAATCCGACCGAAACCTATTTACTATTCGAATCAGTTAACTGTGTATCAACCCAAAATGAATACTGATTCAGTTTCAGTTACATCATCTTCTTCTGTGATTAAGAGCTCTTTGATCGAGCCAGATGGTGGGGTCCTGGTGGATCTGGTGGTGCCGGAGAGCCAGCGGGGATTGAAGACGACGGAAGCAGAGTCAATGCCGAAAGTACAGCTGACTAAGATCGACTTAGAATGGGTTCATGTGATTAGTGAGGGATGGGCAAGTCCGCTGCGTGGGTTCATGAGGGAAAACGAGTACTTGCAGAGTTTGCATTTCAATTGTCTGAAAATGAAAGATGGAACTATAGTGAACATGTCGCTTCCTATTGTTCTGGCCATCGATGATGAGACTAAGGAGAGCATTGGGTCCTCAACGAATGTAGGATTAGTTGGTCCTACTGGAGACTTGATCGGGATTCTTAGGAGGTCAGTTTTTTAAATGACTATATTTTAAAATGTTTGTTTCGTGTTTTCTTTTAATTTTTCGAATCTTTTTCTTCTTCTCCTTTTTCTTTTTATTGTTTTAATTTTTGGTCTACACAACCTTATTTTATTTAGCCATTTTTCACTTACATTTTTTGCTCAATTGAATACAATTTAATCTCTCAGATTGTTATGGCTTCAAAAGGTAAGAACTGTTACGACATTGTTATGCGCATATTAATAGTTGTCCAATTGTAAGCAAAAGCTGTGCTGTAGAATTGCATTTTGAAACATGTAAAAGTACTTTCAGGATGCCCAGAGTCCAATGCTTTCTGGAGTTGCTTGTAGATTCAAGCATTTTGGGCTTTTCTCTTAAGGATATATATTTGATAAAGCTTTTCTGTAATACGGAGAGCTCATGGTCAGTGGAGGGATAGCATAAACTGAAGAAACATTTTTGTAGGAAGAAGACAATAAATACCAGAATAATATATTCTATTGATTTTTGGATGAGTAGATACTGAGACTCACGTGCTTATATGATGTTCAACTTTTGAGAACCTTAGCTTTAGAATGATTCCTAAAATTTCACTTGCATTGCAGTATTGATGTATACAAGCATAACAAAGAAGAAAGAATAGCTAGAACTTGGGGAACTACTGCACCAGGATTGCCATATGTTGAGGAGGTTATTACTCCAGCTGGAAATTGGCTCATCGGTGGAGATCTGGAAGTTTTAAAACCCATCAAATATAATGATGGGCTTGATCACTACAGGCTTTCTCCGCTGCAACTTAGGAAAGAATTCGATAAGCGTCAGGCTGATGCAGTTTTTGCGTTTCAGTTAAGGAACCCGGTGCATAATGGTCATGCTTTGTTAATGAATGACACGCGCAGGCGACTTTTGGATATGGGTTACAAGAATCCAATTCTGTTACTTCATCCTTTAGGAGGTTTCACGAAAGCTGATGACGTGCCCTTGGATGTTCGAATGGAACAACACAGCAAGGTATATGCACTGAATGCATCTATATATCTCTAATAATCATTCTGATCAAGGATTGCTTTGCTATAAGAACAAAACATAGTGGAAATCCTTACAGGTGATATGATACTTTGTGTCTTCTGTCAACTAAGTCTACTACTATTTTGTGTGTCTAGAATCCTAATTGATCAATCAATCAACTTCTTGTTGAAATAATTGTAAATTACTGTTAGGATATAAATAAATAGCCCAGATTCTTATAATTTTGTTATCATAGCTACTTCACATCTAGACTGTAAATTGTGTGTTCAACTGCTACATGAACTGTGTTAAATCTGTTAATTTTGTTGTGTTTCCCAAAATGTCTAGTTGTTCAAGGCTTTCTCTTTTTTTCTGCAGGTCCTAGAAGATGGAGTCCTTGATCCTGAGACAACAATAGTGTCCATATTCCCATCACCTATGCATTATGCCGGTCCAACTGAGGTTCAGTGGCATGCCAAGGCACGTATAAATGCAGGGGCTAACTTCTACATAGTAGGTCGTGATCCTGCTGGCATGGGCCATCCAACAGAGAAGAGAGATTTATATGACCCAGATCATGGGAAAAAGGTGTTAAGTATGGCCCCTGGTCTGGAGAAGCTAAATATTTTGCCATTCAGGGTAAGTAATATTGTGTGCTTCCATTGGTTAGAATCATTTAACCCAAATTTTCTCTTTCCACTTACATGTTTGTTAAATTTATTATAATCTTCTCTTTGCAAAATATGATTGAAAAATTGGAGAATTGTAAGGTCAGTGCTATATATAATGGCTGAGTTTAGGGGAAAGCCTGAAAGGCTCCATGTTTTTATTAGCATTTGTTGCAAAAATTGTAGCAAATTAAGTGCAGTATCACATGTTAGGTCAAAACCTAATATTTTCAAAGCTGACTACTTAATCTAGCTTCCAACTTATACAAGACAAAAGAAAGCGAGGTTACTCATTAATATGATTTAATTCCAACTGCCAGTGGATGAACTTAAAAGAGCAGGTGCAATTAATCATATAAGACAGTATTCTTCCATGTCCTACCCCTGTGATATGGCTGTTCATCTAATTTCAATGTCAATATTCACTACCCTGAGAGATTGTTGCTTCTTCGTCAGTCAGACTTTACATTTGTTTGGTTTAAAACCTGTGATATAGGTTTGATAGGGTTTTGATCTGAGGTAAGTTTTGCTTGTAAACCTTTTCTTTTCTCTTGTGCGATCCCTGCATTGTCTTTAATTATCTTTTTTCATTATTTTCTCCAGGTTGCTGCATATGACACGGTGGAAAAGAAAATGGCATTTTTTGATCCTTCACGTGCCAAAGATTTCCT
This sequence comes from Swietenia macrophylla, assembly GCA_032401905.1. NCBI lineage: Eukaryota > Viridiplantae > Streptophyta > Magnoliopsida > Sapindales > Meliaceae > Swietenia > Swietenia macrophylla. The sequence continues at coordinate 7,090,014 of CP135570.1, read as the reverse complement.
CTTCATCTCTGGAACCAAGGTACGAAAAGTATTTTTATTGACTTGTTTTCCTGAAAATTGTTCAAATCATGCCATGGTGAGGCTTTTGAAAAATAAAAAATGGGAAACAAAAAATGATGAGAAGTATGAAAAAGGGCTTCTCCAATCTAGTGATGCACAAGTGCAAGACATCTTGGCAGTCCCAAAAAGAAGGGCTGGACTAACTCAGCCTTCTATTAAGTGTGTCCTGCCTTGCAGAAATGTGTTTTTGTATGAAACTTGAAAATAACCTGGTCTACCTTAGATGAAACTCTACTTCTTGCTGTGGATATACTAAGAATTCTGGAAGAATTATGATTTGCTGTCAGCCAAAAGTTGATATGGTTTTAATTGAATAAAATTGATGTGGTGATATTGTTGGGTGTCTCCAGATGAGAACTTTTGCTAGAAATGGCAAGAACCCACCTGATGGTTTTATGTGCCCTGGGGGATGGAAAGTCCTTGTCCAATATTACAAGAGCTTGCAAGAAGAAGAGGCAACACAGCAGCCGGCAGTTTTAGCTTCTTAGATCAATAATCTAACATCAGACTCTCTTATGGGATAAGTGGAAGAAGAAATTCAAGTAGAGTTCCTTCAACTTCAAGTTAGTCCAAGCACTACCAGCTGCCACATTTGAAATCCAGCTTGTCCAAGTAATACTCATATGCGAATTATTCGTCTTCATGCTTTAATTTAATTTTTTGGTTGTGTTTGACGAGTTTATAAGGGAACCAATTGTTGTTAATTCTTAAGAGTATTAACACGAACATCTTCTGGATTGTTAACTGCAAATACAAGTGACGTAACTGAAGAATGATCATTTCTTTTATGGTCTGTCCATTGGTTTTACTTTTTTATTACTTTGACTGTGGGAGAAAACTATCTTGGGCTTTCATGGATTTGTGGTCTTGTTCCCTTGCTCAGTGTTCTATTGAACTGGATTTGGACCCAAGAGAGACTGGGCCAATGTGAACTTCTACTTTCTGAGAATAGATAACCTAGTTAAATTGGCTCGCATGTGGCGTGAAGTTAAATGAAGAGAGAGTATCTGCAAGCAGAACTGTAAATTACGGGATAGCTATGACAATAATTGGCCGAAAAATTAGGCTTTGGTTCTCAGTCCTAGCCACTTTAATTTCAGCGCCGGTGTTTCCAGTTACCTTGACCGGTTAATGGATTAGGGATCAATAGTGACATCTGCCCAAAAACGCCCACGATACCTGCCACCATTACAACCAAAAACAACTCCCTGACTGGCCTCTGGGTTGAAGAATCTTGCCTATATTTCATGTTTGTCCTTGTAGACTCTGGTAGCTCAGAAAACTAAATCGCAAGTCAAAATATTATTGTTCGCACAAACTGAGCACAGCACTCGACCAAGCTCAAGCCCTCAGAACTTCTAGCTTCTCTTTTGATTGTTTAGATAGCAGTACTATTCCTTCGTAGGCTCGTTCGTGTCAGTCTCTTATTATTCCAAGCTACGATAGAACACGACAGTTCGTTAAACAAGTCTTGCATGGACACTGATACTGACCTTACAGGGCTACAACTACATGCCCCGCGTTCTTGTTCTACCATGTCCATGGCCAATATTTCTAGTTATTCTCCACGTGTTTTTTAATTGTTATTTTTATCCATTCGGTGGGTAGTTGGAATATCAAAAGTCTTTGCGAATCAAATCTCACAGTTAGTTGTTGCGTGTGTGATTACACATCTACCAAGCATCAACTAACCACACAACTTGAAAAGTTCTTGATTTCCTACGTTGATTGGATTCACAACTCTTTCTAGTCTGCATCGGCAACGCGGAAAATTTAAGTTCTGGTGATCCTGCAGAGAACAAATGAACAAATCATCCACCTGGCATGGACCCTCTCAATAGAAATGCTGTTCCCTTGCCTGGAAATGCAACGCAGAAGATCACGCACTTGTGTTTCAAACCAATTGGATTTGACATAAAGGTTCCCTTCTACAATTTATACAGTACATATGCCATTGCAATGGTCTGTGGTACGTCCGTAAGTCCTTGTGCTCTGGATTCCGGGGATTAGCTGGAATGGGTCCTTTCCACTTGCCAATTTCTGATCTTGATTGTACACTCATTAAAGCAGATGTCCTCAACCTCCTTAGGCCAATGTGGCTTGTAATATGTCACATTCAACTTTCATTAAATAGGTCTAGGAGCCAAGTGACACAAGACTAATCAGTGCGCCCATCACAATTAGCTTTCTAGTCATTGTTAGCCGAGGATATGTTGTTCAATGTTAACAGCTGGTGGAGTCAGTGTCGAACTTTTATCATGTAATTTTCGGATACATTTAAAACTGATATAAACGAGTACCCTTTTTACTTGATAGCTATCGTCTTCTAATCACCAATTCGTTTACATCTCAATCTCAATCAGGTCTTAAGATGTTCGTAGTCTTATTCCAACCATTTTGAAGTTTGGTATTCTTCAATTTAGTTCAATCTATTCTTGTCATAGGATGATGAAAGTCATCCGAACATATTATCAATATAAATATGTGTTCATATGGTAGATAGTTGGTAGAGATGATTACAACCTAACCAATACTTCAGTACCCACCATTTCATTCCAAGAAATTGCATCAAAAAGTTAAAGATTAAAGGGGTCCTCATGAAAGATCGAAATGGGTAGTTTAATTACAGTTTGAGTTACCAACCGAAACAGTAGGGCTGACATTTTATGTCCTTGCAATTTTGTCTTCACAGCAAGTTATGGGGGAAAAGGTAACGTGGCCTTCATGTGCATGCGTAAGAATAGATAATGATTTTCTAACCTGGCATAGGAATAGCACTAGCATAGAAGAAAGTAGAAATTGCCCATTTGTTTAAAAGATACCATAAATCACTGCCTTTCGGTGATTATATATCGTGGACCCGCTGTCATATTTCCTCTGTTTTTATCCTCCATTCCCCAGCCAATCTTATTCACAGAACATGCGCGGCGCCATCTTCTTGTCAAAGCTGTCACCCCTGGCCCATTCCCTTCTCCTTTCAACTCTGCCTTTTCTCCTTTGGATTAGACTGTTTTGTTTCACCTATTTAGCAAGATAGTTAAGTTTAGGAAGTGGCATTAGAGCTGAAAGTTGATTATACGTGGATATAATCAGGTCCAGGCATTATTGAGGATTACACGTGCGTGTGTAGATGACCGTAAATTTCTTGTACTGTGGTGGTACAAGTTAATACAAAGAGAGATGGTATTAATTAAAATGAAGAAGAGAAAGCAGGGCAGAGGCCGGACGGACGAGCCGTAACGAGCAATTAAGCATATTAACTAAAAGGCGTAAAAGGACAGGCTCTTTCCTTGGCCTTAGAACATGGGGGAGTAGCTGGCTAAATAGATAGAAAGAAGAGAAGTTGTTGTGGTTCTCATTTAATTTCAAATTTATGTCTGATGATGAGTCAGCTTTCTGTTCGCTAGTGCTCCTACTAGGACCAGGACCACACTGTTTACACCCTTTTTATGCTAAGCTATTGAATATTAATGTACGAAGACTGCACCAAAGCCACAGCTAGCTGCCTTCTGCCTTTTTTAAAGATAATTCTGCTCCTTCTGTGTTTTATTTTTTTTAACATAACTTCAAAAACCCAACTTCAGGAAATCCTGGAAGAATGCTGCTTGTTGCTCTCTCTGTAATATGTCTAAGTACACTAAGCTTGATTAGTTTGGATAGTGAGGTTTTTGCATTTGCTGTCACATGCATAAAATAATGGAAGATGGGCAAAATTGGAATGGCACATCAAATATCCACCATCAACAAGCAAAGCAATTCAGATTAGATGCAATTGTTCAATGAGGGTAACGGGACCTTGCTGCCTCTACCCTACAGGGAACTGTTGAAAATTCTTCTAACTTTTGACAAAGGCACGAGCTCCAACAGCCTATCTATGAACTTAGCTTTGAGACAATTACTAACTGAGAAACTCTTGCTGCAACTTTCTTCCTTTGGTTCTTTTTCATTCATGATATACCCGCAATCGTGGAAGGCCAAATGTCACGCTCAAAAAGTAACAAGTAATTTTGCCTGGTGATAGAGAATTTTCCTCATTATGTACTAACACTGTTTTAAACCAGTCCAACTGTCTTGGTCCCAAAAGGATTAGTGCATGCGAAAGTTGCAGACTTGAGAGGGAAAGTGAAGACTCCGGTGCATGACAAGTTTATTAGTGGTTGCAGAGGGAACAAAACATGAGAGAACAAGGGGGGACTCAAATTACTAATAGTTTTTGTGGGTCAATATTTTAAATTCAATTTCTTTTCTATTTTTTTTATTTTTAATTTAAATCGACGTTAATAAATAACATAATTAATAACCAACAGCAAAAAGAAGAAAACAAAAAATCATAACTAAATCTTTCTAAATATAAAAATTCTCAACTAAAGCAGTAAATGATTTGCATCACTATTCGGGTCATCGAAAGAAACCTGCTGAAACAGCAGCACAGTGCCTATGTGATCACTGCTCTTTATCAGTAATTTGATTAACAGCATAACAAGACCACAACAATTAAGACATGACCAGAAGTTACAGCTGAAATTGGTGGTACATTCCGTACAGCTATTATGACCCTTGAATGACGAACCAGAGGAAAGGGAAGGAAGAAGAAAGAGAGAGAGAATTGTATTTCAAATTGGGAGTTTTGCATAATTTGATCAATATTTCTGTGCCTTGGGAATTTCTTAGTTGGAACAAGGGAATGGAAGAATGTGCCAAAACAACCCAAAAAGAGGGAACAAATTAGTATTGAAACTGTAAATCAGAATTCGAAACGGAGTGAAATGCACACTATAACAGCTAGCATGAAAGAAAGAGAGTGAGTTGGGCAAGCAAGAGAACTGGCACTGGTTCTGTTTTTACCTTTTTTACCTTTTCTTTTCTTCCAGGGGGCAAAAGAATGAATGGCTCTCAGGATATATTGAAAATTCTAGCTTGAAAGTACAACAGAGCAAAACTACTTGAAAGTTTGAGGGGACCCGTTGTCCTTAGGAAGGGCAACAAGAGGGTGTCGAACCAATGGGATTGGCACACAATGTGTCCTTTAGAGTTCACACACACCCCCAAAACACCCTTAGGTCTGTTTTTTGCCCCCACAACCCCACATGACTTTGTTTCTCATTCTCTATCCATACCTCTCTACGCCAGAAGACTCACCATAAATACCCATACATATTCCTCAAACATTTTCACATCGCCTCAGATCTTCTCACACTTTTCTCTCAAAACTCCCCCCTCTCCTTTCACTCCCAACTGTTCCTTTCCTTAATAGCTCAGAAATGGCCATCAGGAAATCGCACAAGTTATCTCAAACAGCTGTTATCAAGCAGATTCTCAAGAGGTGTTCAAGCCTGGGAAAGAAACAAAACTATGATGATCAAGGGCTTCCCCTGGATGTCCCAAAAGGTCACTTTGTTGTTTATGTTGGTGAAAACAGAAGCAGATATATCGTCCCAATATCTTTTCTGACTCGTCCTGAGTTTCAGAACTTGCTTCAACAAGCAGAAGAAGAATTTGGATTTGATCACGACATGGGTCTGACCATTCCTTGTGAAGAAGATGTTTTCCAGTCTCTAACGTCAATGCTCAGATAGACGCCGTCGCTAAGTCTACTGTTTGTTTGTTTTTGGAGAAAATGGCTGAAGAGACGAAGCTGCTTCATTGCTTCTCTTTCTGATCTTCTCTTTTCATTTGCGGGGTTTTATTTTACAGTAACTCTAGCTAACCCAACGAAGAAACCCTTGGATATTATTATCTGGGTTTAGATTTGTAAATCTAAAATTAAGTTTAGCATTTTCCTCACAGTGGTGTGGTGTTGTAATTACTACCAACGTACCCTGTGGGAGATCGATCTATTATATTAAGATCAATTTATTTTTTATTTAAGAATATTCTTCTTTCTTTTACTCTTCTTCCTCTTTGTCCTGTTCTCCTGGATTCTTGTTTCAATCTATCAGCATGCTCTTATCAAGCACTGAGTGACAGACACAAGCTCACTTTTTTCCAGGTTTTGTCTTAGAATCCTTATTCTGTTTCTGGTTAATTAAACAGCTTAGTCGTTAAAAACTGTTTAAAACGTACATAACGGACAAGTATACAGAATGTTTCATCAGAACTGAAGAAGAATAATCCTTTCTTATTCCTGTTTCCCTTCTCACACATTCCCTCTTTCATAATCAAAAACCTTTCAGAGCTTTCCATTAGAGAAATTTTGCTGGAAACGATAATTTACAAGTGTCAACAAACCCAGAAGAGATAAATTAAAGAAACAGAATCAGCGAAATATAATATTAATAATAAAGAAAAATGTTTTCTATTTTAGTGGCTTGAATGGTGGTGGAATTTGGTTCTTGATTAACGAAGGAAGATACACTGATACAGGAAAGATTCGAGAAAAAGAATGATAGCTAGCTTGGCTAGATAGCTTAGGGCATGGCTATTAAGTCCACCGATCGATCTACCAACATCCGATAGGATTTAGGTTTGGGAACCATGCGACGGTGGTCCTCCATGGAAATCTCGTATATCCTGCCAGGATTTGTAGTCTCGTCAGATCGATCACTTAAATCGGTAAATAAACCCTATTTAAGGGGTAGCCCAACAAATTGGACGGCTCTGATTGCATACCCACTTGTTCTGCTGGCTGCAGTGAAATCTTGATAATGAAATCACACCGATGGTTATGATACTTGTCTTTCAAAAGAATCATGATTGTTTATGAGCATGGATGGTAACCCATGGCAGTGTACAGTGGTCCATCGTAACTGTTAATTTTGTAGAAACTCTCTTTTCATCAGTGGACCCAGCTCCAGGAACCGTACTGACCGGTACACTTTTGAAACCCTAGATTTATGGGATTCTGTGATCTTACTTTTCGTAGTTTTCCGTAAAGTCATTGACAGGCTAATGCTTGAGAGTTACTTTGTCCGAGAAATGCAAGGGGCCGTTGGATAAAAGATTATTTAAAAGAACTATAAGTAGGTTTACAGTTTTCTTCAATCTTTGACCATGTCGATCACTCCGATCCTACAGGTTTTATTTGTTTATTGTTTGAACATTTGCATGCCGTGGATTCAAGGGATTTTGCCATGGCTAGCTGGTGACAGTTTTCTGCTTTTCTAGGAATAGGGAACTAGCCAAGCTTGGTAGGTTAACCCAGGCAGGAAGCAGTAAAGCTAACATAAGATAACAATCACTATGATATTGTTCGCCGAATTCGGTTGGTACATATGACTTTCATCAATTAAAATATACCCAGTCATGGAAAGCCATGCATGCAAAACTTGGATTCAAGTTTGGTTTGTATAGGACTGCCAGCACTGCTCACTAGTTGAAACTTTGAAAACCATCTTTGTTTGTACGTGTATCATGATGATCATGGCCTATCTAGCCTACAAAGTAACCGAAAATTTGGCCTCTTTTTAAGTTATCCACCCCCTACTCTGTATCCCAGTTATAACAAATGATGCATTCAGGTTACCCGAGGAGAGTTTTCCATGTGGGAAGTTGAACTTTGAGCTGCAGGATTAAGTTTTTTTGTTAGAATAATACCCAGAGGAATTAATTTCCCGAAGAAGGAGCTCGATAATATTTAAGAAGGAAGGGACCACCATATGTTGAAATGGAGACAAAGTTCACATGCAAAATAGTATGATCACTCAAAGATTTCACAATCTTTAGCAAGAAATTGAAATATTAGTTTCAAATCTAAATATTTCATGTCCTTTCAATGTTTTTCTTTTCTTTCCCTGTCAATTCATGCCTGTCCGGTTTCATTTCTTGCTCAATAATTAGGTGTTGCCATCAAATAGAGCATATCGTATAAGCATGCATTACGCCAGGAGTTGATGGTATATAATTAATTAAGTTGATGACAGAAGTGACAAGAGGGTGGACTAATAATGGGGGATTATTGGCAACAAAACTCATGTGATTGTATCAAATCAAGTAGTTAGAGTGTCAAACTATGTTATCTTAACTGGTTACCAATTTGGCATAATTGAATGAGGCAGAAAAACCTGCACGCAAATTTTAATCAATGTGTCGGCTGAGTGCTAATCCATCCTCTAATTGCTGATGATATGGCATGAAACCTCGGGGATTAAGGCTCAATCAAGGAGCAAACAAAACCAATTATTGTAATTAATTAGAAAAATTACACTGATCATTTCCTCTCTCTCTTCTATACGAGCTTTCCGGGTTATATTGCATGGAAAGCTGCTTGAGAAATAGGCTGCTCTCACAAGAATATTGCAGGACAGCAAAACTGAACTACTCAAACCAGGTACTGTTTAGTTATTGTTATGATTTTATTGTATAAGCCTTGCATGGTTTTCTTAATATGCTTTACAGTACTGTGCTCGTATAACCATTGTTATTTATTTTAAAAACTACAGCTCAAATCAAAGAAGAATGAAGATGCCAAAGCATTATCTTGGGTTATTAAGATCTAAATAGTGCAAGTTTGGAGTGAGGTTGTCAAGAGCGAGTTGAATTCCCTTATCACCTGTCACTGCCCACGGGACAATATATGTGTATATATATACAAGTACTGCCTCAGTCGGACCAGGTCTTGAAGGAAACTTAATTCTTACCACAAGATAGATTCTGAATGTTCCGAAAGGACAAGAAAGTTCACATGTCGACGATCGAAAAAGGAGAGAAAGAGGGGATCCCACCACTCTCTCAATACTGAGAAGTTGAACTCATAAATGCACAAATAAAATAAAAAGAAAGAATTTTCAAACACACTAGGGAATTTCCAGAGAAAGTTCTAAATGCATCATCTCTCTTATTGGAGGACAGGAAGTCCAACAACAAAACAGATAACGGAGTTGTGACAATTGAATTTGTGCGTGGGTGATATTATTCATCTTTCTACATATTTGATGAATGATACCGGGTTTCTCCGGTAGCTGTATTGATGTTAATGTTTGTCACTGTTCACTAAATAATCTTCTACTTTCTTTGTCTGAGTCAATTGAAATTCTGACAACCAGAGCCACTTATGTTGGGAGGTAGGCTGTGTTGTAGGGCAGCACTTCTTTATTGGTGGTCGATTTGCATTGAAATTTTGTATCTATCCCATGTCTCGTCATGATCTATCACTTTTGCTTCCCCAATTTGTCATCTTCATTCTCGATCAGTATTAATCTAGCTGGCTAGGTCGGATATCGGCATTCAAGATCTTTCTCGATAATATTCGTACCCAAATTTGATGATATTTGGCTTATTTGTGTACATTTTTACTTGGTTTGATTTCAAGTATTGGTGGTAAAGTTGAAATTGAAGTTATGTAGACATAGTTAACTACACTGCTGTCTCATTCTAAATTAAATGAACCAGACAAGCATGCACAAAATTCTGGTGCTTCACATTGAAGAACATGCTAGATGGGTGAATTTCTACACAGACAGAAATCCATAATTTCCGTATGAAATTCTAGTCTAAAATGGCGTGCTATCCCTTCTACAATTGACCTTGAACCACTCGAAGGAAGAAGAAAGAAAATATTTCTTATAATTATCTTGAAAATAAAATAACGGTGGCTTCGAGTTCATAATGAAAACATGCATGTTTTTCTTTTCTGGAACGAGATTTAAGGTTGAAACAGATTGGGGGCCATTGGGCCCGGCTTCCTCGTCAATAATGGAGAGGCATGCATGCAGCTTTACTGCAAACTTGGACAAAGAATTTCGAATAATTTCATTGTGGGTTCTTCAATTAATTATCGAACATATATATATCTCAGATATTTTTTTTCTTTATATTTTGGGTTTGGTGATCGGATCTGTAACAAAGGGTAGTGCTTCCACTTTCCCAAATTCATTGAGTAGAAATTCAGAACTTGGGATGTAGGTCCATACATCCTGTGAACAGACATGTGCCACTAGGCCACAATATCATTGACTTCTTGTTTTCAAATATCGGCTTCTTGCACCCACTTTTTATCTTCAGGGTTTTGGGGGCATGCTCAAATTTCTGCCAAGCCTTCAACAAAAATCCGGAGATTATAATTTCAAATATTCAAAATGGGCCCAAGTATTCTCTCAATAATAATCCAGGAGGACGAAAATTGCCAGTGCAGGTGCAAACCGGAGTTGAAATTTTCCTGCCCTTATTTCCAATCGAATCGAAATAGGCAATAGGGCTCAGCACTTACAGTGGCACTAGACCACTTAAAGTGCGAACCCAAAGAGCGGGAAAAAGACGGAAAGGTCATCCTAGAAGGATACGAAACTGAGAATTATTAAACATATCATTATTTCTTGTTGACATTCAGAATAGGTATTCAACACAAGCCCAACAGTACCATAGAAATAGGATCCATCTGGAGCCCAAACCCTAGCAGCTCATCCCTTCTGACCTGACAGTGGACGCACAAGCAGACCATTAAAAATGGGGTTCGATGCGGAGGATTATTGAAGTTGAGGCTCGATAATTAGAAACTGGCCCGGAAGTGTGTTATTAGGTGTGAATGGACTGGACAGCTCTAGCAAATCGAACACTCAGGTTAGTTGATCTAATTTACAAAGTCAGACTGTACAATAACAGTGCCACATACAATGCATTCAAAATATTCTGTGAGACTTCAAGAAACTATGTCATGTCCCAATTAACAAAATTACAGGAGAAGGAGACATACGGATTAACTGACATAGACATCATATACAGTCATTAGTTACAAAAATTAGCAACCCAAGTTCAAAGCATCATTTTGTAACAAGATTGACTCAAGAAAATTCAGCTTCACAAGTTGGAAATTCACATCCTTGATGGGATTCTAAACATCAACGATTATGGAGCAGCTCCCCTTCGTTGACCGCCTTTTCAACCACACAATATCATTTTGCCTGCGAGCTGCAAGCCTAATGCCCATCCCTTCCTTTTGAAGAAAAGAATCTGCTGAATCCTTTTGAATTTTTCTCTGGAGTTGGGGCAGAAGAGGAAGACGAATATGCTGATTTGGTAGGCCTGTGTTTCGGATGCTTTGTATTGATTGGAGATTTTGCTTCATACTCAGATGGGCTGCATGGGGAGGTATATAAATCCAGCGGAGACTCAATACCTGCTCTAGGTGCATTAGCAGAAGTAGCCGTGTCCATTTCTGTACGATCTAATTCTTGTAAGTTCATGCTACTAGTAGTAGTTTCTTTGGTAAACCCTTCAACCTTTTGACCCCTTTCACCATGTGGAGATACCGTGACCTCCGATTGAGGACGCAAGGATTTGAGCTGCTTGCCTAGAAGAAATATAGTTTCTTGACATTCTGCTAACTTTGCTGCTGCAGCTGCTAACTCTTTCTCCTGCAACCCAACAGAAACATCACCATAAGCAACAACAAAGCTAAAACAAGAACACATTAAGTTTGGTAACAAAATTATTTGCTTATTTTTTTCATACATATGTAACTCTAAACAGTAACGATACATGAATTCAAGGAAAGTACAGTGAAATCAAATTTAAGGGAAGGTGATAGAGAATATAGTCTCACCTGCTTATTTTTGAGGTCATCATCAGGTTCTGAAGAACAAACTGCGCATCTAACATTCCTAGAAGTAATCAAAATTGAAGAAATTAGATATAAAATCAAAGCTTGGATAGAGCAACATGCAATTCCAGAATGCATACAGCACATCTAACGTTCCTTCATCAACTTTTACTGATCAGTTGCACCATGAATATATGTGGCATGTCATATCATTTTAATAGCCCAGTAATAGCTAAAACTAAGTCAACAAAGCCAAATTGTATTAATTATGTGGATCATTAGACCTTATTTTTTCTTTTTAGTCTGTCCAGCACAGGCAAGCAAATCCACAGCCATAAGTCTACCCCCTAATTATGTGGAAATCACAGGTTTCTAGTTCTAGTCGGTCCGTTGTGCCATGCGAAAACATGACAGAATTACCATATATTTAATTCCATAGGCAACTCGCTGAAATTTTTAACCTACATATAAACAAACTGATTTTACTATCTTCAAATCTCACATATAAGAAAAGTGGCCTTTTCCAGTAAGTGTATAGAGGACATTTTTGTTGCCCTTAGAAAGGAGAGGGGATTAACAGTTGAATTCTGACTTCACAGAAGATCTGTAAGCCAAATTATTGTTTTGAACAAGTTAGACAAATTAATTCAACCAAGGGCAAAAACAAGTTCAATGCAAACCTTTGTAATTGCTCCTGAAGTTCCTTGCATCTAGCCAAAGCATCTTGATGACTCATCTTTTCATCTTGGAGTTCATTCTCCAAACTGTCTATTTTAGCTCGCAGAAGGTTCACCTCAATTTCCAATTCCTGGGCATGTGTTTCAAGAGACCTGTATGACTCTGCCATACATTTGAGCTGTGTCTCAGCCAAACTGTTCGACTTTTCTGCAGAAGCAAGTTGTGATTTAACTTCTGCTAGAAGTTGCTCAGTTTCATGTAACTGAGACTTGGTCATCTCCCAATTTTCAGTACACGTTGCTAGGTCAGTTGCCAAGCTATCTTTCTCCAACTTCAATTCTTCAAATTCTTCCAATGAAATTTCACAAACTGTGGTTTTTGACTTGTAGCCTGCAACTACATTACCATCATCAGGAACCTCAGGATCTGAAGTAGGATTAGAAATGCGGGCACAGCCATTTGGATATCTTTCTTCTGATGAGTCCCTCTGTATTACCTTATTTTCTGGCAAAGCAACCTTATCTATACAATCAGGACTGTTAGGTTCTACTTCAGCGCCCTCGTAACCCATGATGTTTATTCTGAGTTCACTGGCTTTAGCTAAAACGTGAGAAAGGGCGAAGATGAAATCAACCATACTTTTGCTGCTGTGTGCAACCTTGTTAAAGGTGACAGAGAACTCTTCAATCGTTTGGCTTAATCCATTTCCATCAGAAGACATGTCATGAACTGCCCTTGCTTCATTACCCAGGAACAACACAAAGTCATGGATCTGAGTAATGGCAGCCACCAGTTCTTGGTTTATAGTGTGAACAGTTTCTGTATCCAGCTTACCATCTTCAGAAGAATCAATTTTCTTCTCTGCACATAAACCAGCATCTCCAGGATGAGCCTCTGCATTGCACGAGGCATGAGAACATTTTATTTCCTCAGACACATCACTTGCAGAGCGCTGATGCTGAGTAACATGTGCATCCTCCACAACACGTTTAATATCCTCCACAATTTTCCCTACGTCAGCATCTTTGGACATTGAATCGAGCAACAAAGAGATCCTAGATCGAAGGTTCGTTATTTGAAGCTGGCCTACATCAGATTCAGGATGGACAACAGACAATTTCATGTCACTATGTTGTTCAGGCTGGAGATCTTCAGATGTCTTGTTCTTTGGACAGTCAGATACAATTATGGCACCGTTTGAATTTGTGTCATTTGGCAAACATGCCAACTTTTCCATCTCAATAAAGTCATCCATAAGCTCCAAATGCTTTGCAGTTTCAGCCTTGTTTGACTTCTCAATGTTCTTTTCCCTCTTGATCTGGGAGCGCTCAGAGATCAATGCTGTTGCCCAAGAGTCGGCACAGCTTATCTTGTCATCATTTTCATCTTCAGACATGGAGGCCAAGCTAGGCGGATTGCTAGCATTTTGACTTGAGTACCCTTCAGCAGTAATTTGAACCATAGATTTTGATGGACTTTTCTGTTGATTGCTGATTTGCAGTTGTGCCTCTAGACTTTGAAGCTTGCTAGCTGTCCTAGCACAGAGATTCCTTGAAGCCTGCAGTTCACTGTTACGCTTTGCCAAAGCTTCTTTAAGCATCTTTGTTTCTTCTTCCATTGCCAATATCCGTTCTGTAAGAAATTCATTCTCCTTTTGGAATTTCTGTACATTGTCTAGTGAAAACTCAGACACTGGAGACAAATGTGGACTAGTTGGCTTAACAGGAGACCTCCTTAGCCGGGTTTCTCCATAGTCTCTGCCTAAATTTTCTACCTCCATCTTCATCTGTGCAAGAGCAGCAGGACCAGGCAACTTCTTCCGCACAAGTCCTCGTAATCTTTGGCACTCTGCTTCTAGCTTAGCAATCTTTTTGACACCCTCCATATGCTGCTTATTGGCAGCTTCAGCAGATCTCATGCTCATGTTCTTTTCTTCATTACGAATTTCTAGCTCTTTGGAAACAATATGGAGCTCATATTTTGCTGAATTTATTTCCCTTTCACATTGTTCAACATTGCTCTTTAGAAGTTCAATTTCAGCCTCAGCTTGTGATTTTTCTTCACTTATCTTGATTATCATGTTTGAACGGTCTTGCAAAGACCTTGAAAGTGCAGCATTTTCAGCTGCAGACTGAAGGAGTTCTTGCTCTAAGTTTGCTATCCTTGCTTCAAAATCAAGCCTAATTTTGTCCCATTGCTTAGTTTTGGTAAGAACCACATCTTGCAACTTCTGCTCATGTTCTTCCTTCAGATTCCGTATCTGCCGCATACACTCTTTAAGAGCACCATCTAAATGTGCCGCTCGATCTTCAGCAGTTAGCTTCGAAAGTGTGACAGATTCTAAATGATTTTTCAATGCCAATGCTTCTGCCTCAGCCTTTTCCCAACCTGCAGGAAAAAGGACATGCCATTTCAGAAAATTTTAAACAAGAGTAAACAAAAAACCTCTGGCCTTAAAAGAACATTTTAGCAGGGAAAACTTTTCACATGTAGTAAGAATAGATCAGCAGCATACCTGAGACAGCTTCTTCAGCAACCTTGGTATGTTGTTTCACAAGGTCCTCTTTAGCAGATATCTCTGCATGCGCTGCTGACAACTTTTCATCCAATTCTTTAATTTGTTCTTCCAATGTGTTAACTTGTTCCTCATACGTCTTTACTTTATCCTCCAGACCATTCAAATGCGAATACGATTCCACAGAAATTTGAACATATTTCGGTTTTTTGTAATTATCCTGTCGTAATGAAACATAACCAAAAAAAGATACCAACAAAATTAAGGAGGAGAATTATTCTCATCTACAGATACCCATTGAGAGAGCATCCAATGCTAAACAAAGTCTGCCACGTTGAACTAAATGGCTTAGCAGGAATACAAGTCTGACGGTTAAAATAATAGGATAAACCAATAAAATTAAAACAGTTAGAAGCTGACGATCCTTTTTCCTTGTATAATTTTATCATCCCAACTCTACATTCATTAGTTAACTCAGTAACATCAAAGCAGTATCATATTCTGCATTAATCGCAATTTAATACATCATTTTAACTGGCCAGAAGACAACTCTTTCAAAAGCTGTCAATGCATAAAAGCCATGTTGGCCAGAAAGTCCAGAGTTCAATCACAGCTTTCAATAAGCATGAAAGAACAAGTAAAATTCATATGTAAACAGAAATATATACTGTACGCATTTAACAATGATTATACAAAATCCGAATCACTGATATCAATCGCCCTACCTGATCGCCTTGAGATCCAGCTGACACTGAAGCAGCAGCAGCAGCAAGAACAGAATCTAATGCAGCAGCTGCCGCCTTCTCAGCTTTTTCAGATGACGATTTTTTCTTCCAGGGCCAACTCGCCATCTCAAGCTGTAAAGTTTGCATAAGATAAAGTTAAAATGACAGGAAATCAATAAAGAAGCAAAGGATGATGAGACATGCAACAAGAACTCAATAACTAATAATTAGCTTAAACAGCAGCCTTTAGTACATTAACACAAAACAAAAACACGTAATAAAAGGAAATTAATAACCCAAGAAATAAATGTGCAGTGAATGTGAAATTGTTTTAAAAAAATAAAAAAATAACGTAAAGTTATAAAATGGATTGCTTTATAGTTGCATAAATCTGAATTCTTTAAATCCGAAAACCCAGAACATCACTGTTTCAAGCGTCCATTTTAAGTATGTATCAATTGTGTGGTATGAACTCCTAAGATCTGAATCTCTTGATTGCTTAAGATCTTAGCATCCTAAGAAATTTCACATCAATGATAGAAGATACTGTCCAAACAAAACTAAATTAAAGAATATCATTTTCCTTAAGGTCTATCAATTCATCAGAGTTTAGAAGACGGCATCTTTTTATAAGGATATGAGATCCGAATTAATCAGAGACATTAAAACCTGTATCGAGGAGAAGAAGAAGAAGAAGAAGAGAAGTGTAATAGCAAAAATTTCACCTGAAAATACTGATTAAGATGAAATAATACACGGGACAGCACAAACAGAGCGATACCAGAACAGAAAGGCGATGCGATAATTCCAAAATCAGAATTAAACACAAAAGATTTTCACAATGTTATGCGTAAATGGCCAAAACTGTACTCGATAAGTAAATCGAACCAGATACAAACAGAAGCTAATCTCGAAAAAAAAAAAAGCATTCAAGAACAGGAACCACACCGTCGAAAGGAGATGAGAAACAAAAACAATCAGCGTTAGAGTTTCGAATAAAACCAAAAGGCTGTTTTCCGCAAGTAGCAAAATGAAAACAGAAAATGAACACAACACACCGCCCTCACCAACACTGTTGACAAACGAACAAACAAAATAAACCAAACAATAAATTTTAGAAATGATTATTGCCGATAATACGACTACCAGGAGTAATGTAGCTTCAAAATTGCACGGAATTAAAGTTTTACTGAGTTAACGGGATCAATTTCTTGGAGATTCAGCAATAAAGATCTATTGTTGAGGTAACGAAATGATGACGTGTATTGTTTTTGTGACAGGTGGTGAATAAGAGAAACAATGAGGTGGTGGCGGCGGCGGCGGAGAAGTGGTGGTGGTGGTGGTGGCGGCGGCGAAATAGTTGTTATGCAGACTGAGGTGTCACTTAAAGGGCCAGGCGCTGCAAACGCTCCAAAACCATCATCACCTTATAAATAATTGATTTTTTGCAAAAATTGAAAAAATTTAAAAAAAACAAAATGATTATTTTATTTGTTGTTTAGTGTTTATTATATTATCTGAATGTCATTAATCCGATGGATGATATTTCTGTTTGACATATTCGCCCCTGTGAAATTCACAAATGACGAACTACGCCCCCACGCTTGTGCCAGAAGCTTAGCTGAGCTGTATCCGATATTTGGAAAGTTCTGTTATGGTTTATATGTTACGACTCTGGACCACCGTCAGTCCTCACTACAGCTCATAAGTACAAGTCCAGAGGCGATCACGTGTAAATGGCAATGCATGCGCTCTCGTGGATCGTCGAATCTAGACCGTTTATCGCGCAACATTGATGCTTTTTTTCACTCAAAATTAAAGGAAAGTATATAGCTTTTGGAATCATCGTGGGTAACAGGTGTGTTGATCTGGCCCACTTAGCGAAATCATGCAATGGACATTTATTTAACTAGATCTAAGTTGAAAAATGACGGCTCTAGTCCCCGTTTTAGGGTAGACATGATTATCTCTAGATGATTTACCAAATCCGTAGAAGAATAAAATCGTAAATACAGCATTGGCTGGACTTAGCGTTGATGGTGACAATTCAATACCAAATTCAAGGACATACCAATGACATAAACAGTTCATGGCCATTACAAATAAAGAATGATAAGATTAACCAAACCCGAAAACTATTGGTCATTTTGAGAATTTGTGGGTTAGTTTTGCTTTATCTCTGGCATCATCAATTCACCATAAACATTAACAAATAACCAACATGCATGGAAACGTAAAATAAATAGAATTAAATATATGAACATAATTAGTGGTAGGTTTAAATAGATGGTCAATGTAGAATATGATTGAACTCCGATACTAACCTAAGACACAAGCAAGACATGTTATAATGCGATGTCATTGTTTTATCTTGTTGGGTTATGTGTCAGCAGCTAAACATTGTGTCAAGACCATCTTCTCCAACCAAAGCAATGTAATTAAGAGAAAGCTGACAGTATTTCGTATTGGGGAATTGTACAGTAATTCTGAGTATAGTAACGAGACATGTGACTTAGAGTGTGGGGCAAAGAAACTGGATCCTCACCGCTGATTGTTTGCATGGAATTAAGCTCACTGTGTGGTCCTCATTTACGAATCCCAACTTCAACAATGTTTTTCTTTGTTCTGTAGTATACATACATATATAATCTTCAAGAACCCGGCAGTTAATTCTTGGAAATCATCTTACTTTTTTGCTCTCGGATTTCATGTTAGATTGCGGGTATCTAAGATAAAGGCATCTATGACAACGATGTCGTTTTCTACAAGTTAAGTATCTCTTTCTCTCTACCGTTCCAAATGTTTGAGTTTGGTTTTCCTGCAATAACCAAGCAATCTGTTTTTATCCACTGACGTTAACGGAAAACAACAGAAGAGCTAGTGGAGTGAACAATGCAGATCAAAAACCAAGCAATATGTTTGATTCTGCATGGGCATGGCAGCAGCAGCAGCCTAACAAATGTTTGATGATATGCCCAACCGACTGTAGTCCGCTGGGTACTAACACTATTACATTTCCTAGGTTGTTCTTGACTTCTTGCTCGCACCGCAAGTCAAACTTGTTTTTGTTGATCTGACCGACGTTCGTTCCTGTCTACAAACAGCAGCTGCACGCCTGCACCGCTCTGCACCCGAGACAGACGCATACCCATGGTTACTTTACCCATTGTAACTTTCTCCTTTTTTTCATTAATTAAACTTGGACGGCCGTGATTTGCTTCCATGCTGTTGATTCTTGGCTTCAACGAAGAGGAATGTGTGACGTCGGATGAGGAACTCAATGTCTCAATCCACCAGTGTACATTATTATTACACGAGCTGCAATAATAAATGCGCATTACCCAAGCCCAATCACCTGGCGACATGTCAGCGTAATGCGGCATCTTATAAAATAAAAGCCACAATAGTGGACAGTATACGATGGATATTTAAAAGTTCCATCATACCACGGTAGCGCGTGCGTAATCCTCGGCCTTTTATTTTTATATTTATTAAAATTAGAAGAAGAATCTTCAAATACCATTAATATTATATAAAATAAAAATATTAATCGATTCATTATCAGCTAATAAATCAGATAATCCAAAAACAAATGGGAATTTGTGATTTAATCATTTGTGTTGATTAAAGTGTCAACACGGTAGGTGATGCACCGCCAATACAGTGTAAAATAGCAAGAGGGACAAATGTGGTGTGATACCCAAAACGCAGCGCATGGTCCCCGCATATCGACTCGCATACAACACTGAAGCGCGTCTAAGATAAAGCCCACAATAAAATGGGGCCAGATCCTTTATAGTGGAGCAGAGGAGGAGAGTCTTGAGTGAGTGAGGCAGCGGCATCCAAGGAACATTAAAAAATAATAATAAATAAATAATTGAAATAGAAAAATGACACACGTGGTCCCTACTCTCCACACGTTTCTGTGTTGTTATAGCCTTTTTGTGAAAGAGGGGACCACATGAATATGCTTCAGTGTTACATCTACACGTGTCGACAGAAAGCGACCACGTTTCATTAAACCTCGATGCGTGGCCCCCAATTATCGAAACTGACAGCGTCGGCAGAGAGAAAGACAACAGCAAAACGCTGCGCTTAACATACCTGCCCAATCACGACAAACTGTAATTAAAACTCCACAAAAAGGACAAAAAAAACAAAATCAGTGAAAGTCTCATTAGACCTTTAAAAAAAATTTAAAAAAAAAAGTTAAAAATAGATATCGTGTCTATTTACTTGACGAATTTAGACATCAGAAATCTTAGAATGACTCATATGTCCTGCCATCGTCCAAAACTAATCGGGCTATTTTGGGTATTCCAGTCGCCGAAACGGCATCGTTGTAAATTAAAATCCCTTTAATTTATGATCTCGTGACCCTCGTTAACACGTGTGCATGCACGAGTTATTTTCTCGCGTATTTACCAGTGGGAGTATCTCATCCATGTATTCTTCGTCGAATAACTTAAAAGAATATAACAAATTTTAAAATTTTAAATATATAATAAATATTTAAAATATAAATAAAAAATTCAAAATAATTAATAAATAATTTTAAAAAATTAAATACAATGTTATATTCTATATACAATAAACAATCTCATATATATACAACGTTAAGAATCATACTATTAAAATAATATGTTAATCAAATAGTTTAATAGAGTAATTAGCCACTAATCAACATACTTAACTTGATGATTATTTCATAAAAATGGCAAAACGACGCACCTTGCAATCACAAACTTGACCAACATTTAAACAAACTCCCAACTTGTCATGCCCATATGAATTAGTGACGAACATGACCTGCGGTCTGAAATTAGGCCCCGAGTCATTTTCGAAAAACAAAATATAATCAAATCAATCGTTAAAAGTTAATTGAATTATTAACTTCTAATGACTTATTTTGCTTGTCTGCTTTTACAATAATTATTAAAGATTAAAGCGAAATTACATCATCATCATAAGAGGCTTTGATAATTCAAAACCATCGACATCAAACCCTAATTAAAAATAATAAAATTAAATTAATAATAATTGTAATTCGATATTAATATTAATTAGATTACGACGGCTAGATAGAGTTATTTCTTTTATTAATAGTGTACTTTAAAACAAAAAAATTACGAATATATGCAATTGATTGTTTTAAATCTTATGGAATGGTTATTAATTAACAACTATTTATGAAAAAAATAAATTAATGTCGTGTGTAGTTGTCATTGCAACATAAAAGAGTATTTTTTTATTTTTGTTGACAAAATATTTATTTTTAATTTAAAAAATTAATTTATTAAATAATATCACTATTTTTATAAATAAAATTATTTGATATTTTATTGAATCTAAAATATAATATTACGTATTATAAATAATGAATTCTCTTATTGATTATTGTGCTAGACATGGCCCAATATAAATGAACTTTTTTTAAAAATAATCTTATTTAATCATTTTTACATTTGTGTCTTAATTTTTACACGATAAATAAGTGTTATTATTTAGATATTATATATATTTTAAAAATATTGTATCAAATAATTGAGTATGTATAATATAATATTGTTTATTGTATATATTAAATTATTTCTATTTTACTTTTAAAATTTAGAACGACTTATATTAATATATATATATATTATGTGATTTTGACTGTATATTATCGTGTAAAAAAGACATGTAGCATTAACGACATTAGGACATTGATTTATGAGTTGCAAATGCACATGCAAGCGTTTGTTTTGAATGTGAGTGTCATGTGAAAAATGTGTAATTAATTTATATACTACTAACTCGACATTGTGAAAATAGTGCTAAAAGTTGAATATTATTCAATGAAAAAATTTTGAAAGTAATCGTCCATTATATTAACACAATTAACATGATAAAATTATTTAATTAATAAAATAAAAATTAATTATTAATTATAAAAAATTAATTATTTAATTAATATGATAAAAAATTATAAAATTATTTTAAAATTTTATTTTAATTTATTTTATTAATTAAATAATTTTATTATCTCTATTATATAATATAGTAATATCGTTTTATCTAATTTTTTAATATTATTATTTTAAAGATATCAAACATAAAATATAATAAATAAAAAATTTAAAATTGAGGGATAAATAGTAAATGTAATTAACCTGCTCAATATCCAAAAGGAGGCAGAAGTAGGACAGGAGGGTGAAAATGATTGCAAACGAGAAGGAAGCCTTTGCTTTGCGGGTACGAAAGAATTTTTATTTATGGAATTAAAAACGAAACTAGGGACCCACGTCTTACAGAAGACAGCTTTAGGCCACCTCCATTGCCAACCACGCCCTTTTACTTTAAGAATGACAAAGGGGTTTTTCCATTGGATTCTGATTTCGGAGCCTTTGGTACTTCTCTAAGTCACCCGGGTCACTTTTTATCAATTGCTTCCCCCTATGCTGATCGTTTTATTAATCAACTTGCCTCTTTCAATTGCATTTTATAATATAATTTATGGGTCATTTGGGATTTTGGCATATGTTGCAATGCACGAGTCTTGGATATTAAATCTTAGATCAGGGTATTGTTTGTGGGTTGGCTAGGGCTCTGATTTGACATAAAACCCAGCATGATGCAGGCTGGACCCTAGCTCGTGATTGTTCTTCATTGTTTCTCAGGTCTTAATAAGGGACCATTGGCAACTATGTAATCGCCATTTACTGATAAGTGTTGGTTTGAGTTTTCTTTGGCGTCTGTTTTAGGACAAAATCTTTAAAACCCGGAGTAATCATGCGTATGACATATTAATTTTTGCGTATCTCATCACTTTACTATACAAAGAGATTCGGTTGTTGAAAGACAGTAGTTGAAGTTCAAAACATTCTTCTTTGCACCACGTACCAGAATCTCGTCACCATTTCTGAACTTTCACAGGTTTTCTGTTACAACTACCGAGCGGATAGTGCTGCCAAGATCACGTCCACTAACTCCTTTTGTTCTCATACCAGTTGTTTTTTATCGACGTGGAATTGAGACAGCGGTGAAACTGAGAGGAGCAAAAAACTAGAAGATAAAAAGGGGTAGCAAAGGATAAGTAATCAAATTACCACCTTGAATATTAGCAGAGCGGTCCAAAATTTAAGCAAAGAAGCAGAATCCAGGCTCGTCCGATTTCAAAAGAATGCCCATAATTTTTAACTTTTCTGTTTGTTGTTTAGTCACTTGGTTTTTCCCATCTCGTGTCTGCTCTGCAAATCTTTGGACCCTCCCTTTTTAACTGCAGGTTTGTACGCAATTCACATGCGCTACACTGGGAAATGTTCCTACCTCAACCGCTAACTACATTTGGGCTTGTTTGGTTACAAGTACTTCCTTCTGTTTTATTAACCTTTTCACTGTTGGAATTCCTTCCCCACTAAAATCTGAAGAGGCATTATTTGGTTGCAGTTGTACTGCCAGTAACACTAAGGAGAGATTATCTTGCAGCCTTGTTGTCTCCAACAACCGGCAATATGATTAATGCTGTGGTCTAACACAACAGTTTCTAATTACACCTCTGTTTCAAATGAACAATAATAAGATCATTATTGTCTCCGATCGTAAATAAGAATGGAGATGAAGAAGGGAAATCAACGACAGATATGATCATCATCTTGATTTAAAATGTCAGAAAGGAGAAGTATTTATTGGATTCATATCCACAAGCAGAAACCAGGGCTTGCCACCAACCCCAAGCGGGAAGCTCAGCCCAACCAGGATATAGTCATCGGGTCCTTTTTCATGCTGGGCTTGTAGAACAAGAGCCGAGTGCTGGGAAATCGGAGGCACCAGCTATAAACTTATGGGCCGAGAACATGTCCATGTCAAACAAAGTATGCAGGATCACCATTTGGGAACAAAGCTTAAGCTTTTGAAAAGAGAAGGATCAAGCAAAAAAAGACAGGTATTTCAAGTAATACTGCATTCTGGGTCCTGCTAAATCAGTGGGAATAGTTTGCTTGATTTAGGACATCCAATCAAATTAACATGCAAATTTTCAAACTTGTACAATGAGAGTACAGTCCTGTTTGCAGCACTAGAATTTGCGTTCGTGGTTTTACTTGAATGATTTTGAATTCTGAATTTCTGATCATTAAGTATGCTAAAACTTCAGTGGATACATACATCACACAAAAATTTCCCCTCGTAATCAACATGACAGGTGTGATTAGAGCGAATCTCCAACAGCAATAATAAGACGAATCAAAATGTTTTCCTGGTAATTTTGCCGGAAGATGAAGTGAGGATTACCTGCAAAGTGGAAAAGCATGCTATCTAGGTCTACGTTTAGGCCATTAAACCACGTGAATTTGTTCATGTTCGACCAATAAAACAACCCCGTCTGTGATATTAAGTGGACCACATTATTGTGGCTGAATAATAACGAAACTGTTTCTTCTTTTAAACAGACGTATCGTCCTGAATCGACCTTATATGAGACATCAATCCGTCCAACTTTTTCAAGATGATATCGAATCTAAGCCTAATCTCATCCCATTTCGATTAGACACTAATGATAGAAGCTTCCTTCCCACCACCACCACCACCACCAAGCGAAAGCCAAAATATCAATTTCTGCAGCAAATTGACTTCCATCATTTCACCTGAAAATACGTTTACTTTCATTTCTTCCTGTTTCTGGTTCTTCTGCTTCCAGTTTCAGTATGACTTCTCTTTCTATCCCTTTGATGCTTGGACTCTTGTATAAAAGCATTGATTAATTGACATCCATTTTGTAGCAGCTGCACGTTTTAGCTTGTCACTTTCAACATAGATTGTTCTTTTATGCGGTGGATCGATGGACAGAGTGTCATTACTAAATATGGGAAACTGAGAAGTTATGCAGCCATACTCGTCTGCATAACAGCCCAGGCAATTTCAACGGTGAATAACCATTGACTTGGACAAAAGGACATGCAGTATTTTCAAATTTTTTTGAGACTGGTGAATGATCTACAAAGTCAGTCAGTGAATCCATTTTCTGATGGGAAACGTTCAAAGATTCGAAACTGACACACGTTAAATATAATTTGCTTGGAAGAAGAGCCAATGCCAATTGGTTTTGTGCCATGACCCACTGAAACAAGGGACGTATTTTCTCCAATGGCAGTTTCAATGGGTAATTAAAATAGCATTAGAAGCCCACCTTTGAAATTGGGGTAGCAGCAACTATATTTAGAGGTTGAAAACCTGTAAACCAAACCAGTGCAAAAGCTCATTCGTAAATCATGATTACGATCAAGTCAAAGCACTATCATTCAAATCGGGTATGATGATGATTGGTGGTGGATCGCCAGGACTTTCATTCGCTGACCTTGGAGTTGTTGCCTGCCGACTGGATGATGAAGCTCGGGAATATTTACTCTAAAGCAGCAATTTTGTACATCTTCCGAATGTCCTCCCTCTTACCGTCGTTGATTTTAGGATTTAGACATGATATCCTATTCTCCCCTCCTCACCAAAAAAAAAAAAAAAAAAAAACCAAAAAGAAAAGAATATCTGCTTGTTCACCAGTGAATACTGAATTGGGTATGGATTTGGATGGATCTCCGAACCAAGTTCTGAAAGCAAAAGTATCTACACGACAATTTCTCGACGGGTATAACAAGCTTTGGAGGGTGAAAAAGAAACCCGTCTGAGGTTGCTTACTGCTGTTGTCTTAGCAGAATGCATAAATATAAACGACACATTCTATGGTAAGCACGTCTGATATAGTCCTTCAAAAAAGAAATTTAAGGTCAAAGACAAAGTTGAATCAGGTGAAAGAGAGGCAATGGGAGGTTTATGCTTTCCCGTGGTTTGTTGCCGTTATAACTCCCATAACGGCCACCATGATTGAGCGACCCTCACAAGAATTTGTATAAATCATCGTTAATTATTGCTATTAATGGTTAAAATAATAAAAAAAAAGGGGCAGTGATATTCAAAGAGATAACGGAGAATCATGGCGGAATTGCTCTACAATATATCATTGAAAATCAATCAATAAATCACATAATTTACAAAAGTGAGTAATTAACAATCACTTCTTTCCTCTTCTTCTTCGTTGTCGAGCTTTCTTCTTCGATTCAAGTGTCTGAGATTATTGCTTCAGACACCGACTCGAACCCGGTACAATTCGGCGAATAACTCCCCACCTATTATGCCATCTCCATGTATTCTTCTCCGGAGCAATTTGGCTTCTGACTCAGTTCTATGGCAACTCAGAACCCAATTACCCAATGTATAATTTAATTTCCCAAAAAAGAAAAAGTTTAAAACCCGACCCACTAACCTTTCCTTGTGGAAAGCATAACTCCGAACAATTAGTGAACCAAACTGGAGCAACTCAACCGAGTCAAATCACATACATGGACTCGGCCAGTGTTTCCTTACTGTGCTTGTAGTTCCCCTCTTACCTCTGGGCGAGCTCACTCACTTGGACTGAGTCAAACCCGGATCGGAATCATAGTATTTATCTTTATTTTCTGTCCGTATCGGGTGGCTGGTTCCATATTTTCTTACCAGATAGCTTTATTGGCAATTCCTTGGAGCAACGGTCGAGATTCTGTCCAAAAGTCAATGTTTTTCTTAAAACCCGCGTGGCAGTGCCTCTGAAAATCCTCGAGATTCGCGAAACGGCCTGGGTGACCCGAATCCGATCCCGAAATGAACCGAATCACTTCTTCAAACACCGACTCGTCGCATGGGATGGCTAACGGACCTTGGTTAGTGAATCCGTACTCTTCTTCAGCTTGAACAAGTAGTTTCTTAAACATGGGATGGTTCAAGTACGCAGCTCGCACTACAAATCTCCTGAAACTGGTGCCCACGCACACCGCCACATGTCCGGCAGGGACATCGGAGGGTATGCGATTGGCCGACATGCGGGCCTTGTTACGCCACCTTCGTAGCAATTGTCTTAATCTCACAATGTGGCGGATTTTGCTACATTTCTCAAACCCAGCAGACATTTTCCCGGAAAAGAAAACGAGAGAAAAAGAAATGACTCTCTTCGGTTTCGTGGGTTTCTTCGTCTCAATGATTGCAACAAAAAATTTTTGGGATCAAAAGTTGCGGCGAGAACGTTTATATAGAACCAGAGTTGAGAAAGTGCCCTTGGTTTTTGAAATAATCACAGCATTGTCCCTGCTGTTGCTCAATCAAATTGGTATTACTAATTTATTATATTCTTAATTTTTTTAATAAAATATTAACACATAATAAAATTACTAATAATAATAATAATAATAATATAAATTATATATTAATAAAATTTATAAATTAATTTTATATTTTATAATATAAATTAAAAAATTAACATAAAATTTAATTAAATTATTATTACTTGTGTTAGTATTTAATTAAATTAAAAATTAAAAAAATTAAAAAAATATCCTAATCTAATTAAAATTTGCCTATTACAGGCTACAAATTTACATTGAATAACATCCTAAAAAAAGTAGCGAAACAATTTGATACCATTAACACTTGGTGATTATTATTAATACAAATTTAAATCTAATTTAAGTAATAAAGATTAGATTCCACTTGTTTTATCATAAATTGTCAATTTTAGTATACTTAGAAGCTTGAAAAAATCTAAGTGGTCATATGTCTATAATTAAACCACGTGATTGCTTTTAAAATTATTTCGTGGGTTTGAAGTTGGCCAGTTCAAAATATTCTTGCTTAGTGTATGATGAACAATGGATAATTTTTTCCCAATAAGTTGAATTTCTTTGGGGTATCGGTCGTAAAAGACAAGAAGCCATATTTGCCCTCTAGCCCCAGCCACTGATTTTGATGCGCATCTCATTAAATCAATGCCCCAGCTAAACCACGGGAGCATGATGAATTTTGTACGTAACCCACTGATTAATGCATGAAGCTTATCCCTAATTACGAAGGAGCGCCGGTCTTCGAATTCCATCAATGTATTACTTGCTCATGCCAATCAGAAGGGTCGACAGCCGCCACGGCGACCGGGAAAGGGACAAGAACTGTAAAGAAACAGCAGTGATTGGCTTCGCTTTCGCTGTCCGTGCTGTCGCCCGCACGACGTCGAAATTCCAACTCATCAGCAAAGCATAACCCACCACGTGCCTAGTTTGAAGACAAGTGGTTCTTTCCCTACAAGTGGTTGAGCTAAGCTGAGAGACCTGTTCAAGATGCCTTTGTTTCTTGAGGAAAACTATTTTATATGCCCCAGGTGCAAGGAGGCCCCATCTTTTCCGCTTTCTTTAAAACCCCTAAAACAAACTGCCAAAACCTTTCCTCCAAATCACACTGTATAGTCCATATTTCATCCTCTTACCGACAGTAAAATTATTGAAACTTGGCGATAAATCGATCGATCAATCAATCAATCATTTTCTTCGTGCGTTGATGATACTCCCCGCCTATAAGATATCTGTATTTCGTCATAAAATTTTGAACAACAAATGCGAAAGCAAATTTAGAATGGTCAAGATGGGCCATTAGGATTCGTGGGTCCACGTGCATGTTGCGAGAGATGGGTGCATTCCCCCAAATGTCACATACCATGGTTCATACCCTACCTGTTATGATCTATTTAAGGATCATATCATTAATTGCTCAATGTTTTAACACTAACAATTTCTAGGCAACATAATGACTATAATATCCTTTCATTATACAATTAGAACGAAAATTTCGTTTCTATCGTTATTAGGATAAAAATATATGAATATTTGGAACATAGATAATAATTTTTTTTTATTTTTTTAATTTTTTTAATTTTTAAATATTTAGTAACGTATAAGTATAAAAGAGAACGAAGAGTTAAAATTTTATTCTGATTCAAATTTTTTATTATATTTATAAATTTTTTGATAAATAAAAATTAATTAACGGATAAAAAATTATGAGGGAATCGGAGTATAT
Organism: Swietenia macrophylla; assembly: GCA_032401905.1. Taxonomy (NCBI): domain Eukaryota; kingdom Viridiplantae; phylum Streptophyta; class Magnoliopsida; order Sapindales; family Meliaceae; genus Swietenia; species Swietenia macrophylla. Next base: position 7,061,657 of record CP135570.1, on the reverse strand, counting down.
ATGCGGTATTTATGAAGGGTAGTTTCGGGTTTTTATCGACCAAGGGTTTTAGCATTTCACTCGAATGCGTAAAAAATCTCGACTGCTAAGAGGGACCCACAGAATGTGATGACGTGTTCAGAACTTTGATCGAGGAATACCGTTATTCTACGTCCCTGTCAGCCGCTGACAGGGCACCGTCTCTCCGCCTTGAGAGGCATAACAAATGGGTCCCATCAAAATAGAACCATTTCCATTTCCCAGCCAATAAGAATTTTTTAATTATTTAAAATTGCCGTTGACAGTTGGGGACTTGTAGCCGTCTACGTTCGTAGACGCTAAGTTTTACTGAAACTGGCCTCACGGTCCCACGCTCTCCCTTCTCCTTCTCGTACGGCGTAGTTTTTGATTTAATAATCCAAAGTGAACTGGTAATCCCTTGCGTGTATTCCGCTCACACCCAATTCAACCACTTCGAAAAATCATCAGCCAATCTAGCATAGATTTCCCAAGATCCAAATCAGTTACCATCGCATCTCCATGGTCGTGCGAGCACAGGATTATTCGTTAAATAAAAATGAAAGCATTGTTAATTGGTTGTGGAAGGTGGAGAGCTGACGTGTGTTCATTTCTAATTTAGTAACAACAGAAAGCTTATGTTGGTAGTTGGTACTGGTGTTTCCTTTGGGAATCTCTTTTAATCCAAACGGGGTTTGTGGCTAATTAATCTTGGATCAAGGCCGACAGCCTTTTGGTAATAAAGTATTATCTCATAGCTGGCACATGACAATCTTGTTTACAGACAAATTAACAACAGCTTTGTGCTATGGATTTATATTTCACCAACTTTCGGTGGTTTGCAAAGCAGCCTTTGGATGCTGGCACTTGTCTAGCTCTATTCCTATGTTAATGTGTTTACGATTTTGTCTTTCTCTTCATTCTTGCTGAATGCGGTCAAGGTATCGAATTTCTCAGATGATGCAAGCGTGAGGTTGTCTTGCAGCGCAGACTGGTACAGGTTATTGAAGATTTGCCGGATAATGAGATCTTTGACAGCATCGTTTGATCGAGAGCTCAAAACATGACATGCAGCGTATTAAATTGCAGGATTTCATGTCAGAATACATTGCATCAGTGCGTAATTGTTGCTTGGTTAGAGGGATCGAGTTCTGATTCTTCTGTGCGTTGAGGTTAAACCTGAAAGATGAAGTTTTGTATGTATTGAATAAAGCCAATAACCTGAAAATAAATAAAACAAATTGGTTCCAAATCTGCCCAACAAGGAACTAACCCAGCTTCTTCTCTTGGTTCCCCTTGTGACAAAGACAAATTTACGTAAAATTTTGTTGGCTCTTAAGTATGATATATCGACTTGCTTATTAGCATACAAGAGCTTAAGTTCTTTGAAGACGAGACAAAGCTGTAGCCACTTGGGGTGAAATTATAATTCCATTAGTTGTTCAGTTTGGTAGCATTTCTATATAATCCTTGTATGGTCATACATCCATATAGATTTTGGTTCTTAGAAGGGCATCTGCATGTATATTTGACCTCTGAATTTCTTTAATATCCACGCTCTGTCCACACTACCTGTCATTACCATAATTGAAATACAAATTCGAAAATTAAAATCCTGGAACGACCTTAATTTTCTCTAGGTTTTTTTTTTTTATTTCTCGGAAAATTGTAAACGGGTTCACACACTCTGGTTTTTTATTCGAAATTAAACAGGTCTACAGTCTTAAATTCAAGGCAAGGTATTTTAAAACTCTGCACGTTACCTACAATGGTACTGTTAACATGCTTACAAGTAAGCTTAATTAATTACCTTAATCCTTGGGACAAAAGGGGATAAGGTAATGAACCGTGCATGCCGAGAACTCATCATTGGCACAGCTTGTAAGTTGTAACCCACTGAGAATTAAAGTTCTATTTTACAAGCAAAGCAGTATTGCGAGCAAAAAGAAGAAGACAGTACAGATAGGGTTGCACTATCACGTACTACATGCAAATGCAACCATTTTAACAGCAAAGAAAGAAGAATCCACCTCCCTTCTGACGTAACTATTGATTCTTTATATCTAGCTTGCATTATTATGTCAACGCACTCGCCCGAAAGGAATATTACGCTTTCCCTTTTGTTCCAGCTTTTCACAATCGCATAAATAAATAGGATGGTGAATTAAGAATCTATTCAATCTTTGATTGCTAGTACGTGGCGCTTCCCGTAGTTTGTAACCTCTCAAGAGTCAAGTCCGCAGCCCAAATAGCCAGCTACCGGTCCATAATTTTATAGCTCATCTAAACGGGCAGAAATTCATAAATCGTCGCCTGTCTCTGTTCAATTATGAACAGCTTTTCTTCTTCTTCTTCTTCTTATTGCCTTGCTAGCTGTCCTTTGTTATTGGCTAGCACTTTGGTATTGTATTATCTTTTTCTTCTCTCTCCGAATGATGATTGGAAGGAATTTAACTAACTATTTGTATAATCAAAGATTTTAGTGGAAGAGGAAGAGGCAATGATATTACTAGTAAAAGACCCTTTTATTGTTGGCATTTGCGGTGTTTATTTGACAGGCAGATATTAGTGGGTAGGATATATCGGGTCAAACTTTAACTTATTGCTAATCATTCCTAAACAGCCTCGGCCTTTTTAATTGATTCAAATGATTGACATGATAACTTGTACTTGTTATGGATCAAGATTTTCACTGTTATAAGGCTATATGGTATGCAATTCTTTCCAATATTATAAACCCATGTGAAATTTCATATAACTTCTTCCCATTGACCTTTTCTAGTCTTCGAGTGTGTGAATAACTGCTTTGAAATTTTGGTGCAAATGGGGTCTTGAAAGTTTAATTTTCTTTGTTCTGAAAATTCATGAACCTCCTTATTGCGGTAATGGAGGTGAAAGTTTGCTTTAAGATCACATCTAACAACTGGTTTTTCAATCATTTTGAATAAATAAAATGACTTCTCTCAGTCTCTGCATCTGAAGAAGATACTTGGAAATCCATAATTAACATGCGTGGAGGAAGATGCCAGAATTGTTGTCAGATAATGAAAGACGAACCGAACAAAGATTCTAAAGATAACTAGATCATGCAAGAAGAAGGTAACAGTCCCATCAGGTTGTGAGATATCGAGTTTTGATTAAGAGTAAGTGCACGTTACAAGCCCCGGATTACCCGGGCAAATTCTGTCCCCATCTGTTCATTAAAATAAACACTCTCACATGGAAGTGAGAATCGTCTACCAAACTGATAACCCCTTCTCCAACTCCTCCTCGTCGTGTCGCCTGTGCGTTTCTCTCACATTTTAATTTTGTGCCAAAAAAGTTTTGCAGATAATGCATACTTTACAGTATCGGTACTTGGATATATTCGAGGGACCCAGAACGAATAAATCTGAGGTGTTTACGAAAGAAACCCCATACAGGACGATGATAATGACGGTGAAATCTGATAGAGATTACAACTACACCATACAGATCTGTTTTTGTCAAATCAGCCGTCCATTTTCTGAAACTTGCCAATCAGAAGTACACATGTAAATGGAACGTACTTCCCAAATCCACTACAAAAATGAATGATAAACCGGCTATAATGCTGTGGACTTGGCAGCAACCCATTATATAATCTGTCTAAATGAAATTAGATTGACGAAATCTCGGAATCAGGGCAGTGTTTTGTTGACATCTGTCCAGTCTAGCTGTAGATCACATAAACTTGCTGCAAATGCAATGCTATGAAGAATCCCACCCAAGATAATACTTTTCGGCTTCGAGCAATGTCCACGTTGATTGATCAAGACAATTTAGCGGCCCATTTGATTCGATTTGAAGTGACCCACAACCACAAATTTATGAAATAACGAAAGGGGCACTGCTATTCGTGGAGCAAAGAGTCAGTGTCCAGCCAGTGAACCTTGGGACGTTTGCCAAGTAACAATACAGCCTATTGAAGATATTGGACTTTGAAATGTAAGCGCATTGTAATACGAGGAGTAAGAAGATCCACATTTGATGTTTGAATTTATGCAAGGGTCGGTATCACATGACCTAAAGCTCGTAAGGGTCACTTTCTAAAAATTTGATACTGACTCTAGGGGATTTGGTAATATGGTTGACATGTGACGTTAGCAGAAGCCTATCATGATTTCGATAGGAAATAAATGTACAATGGCAAACTTGTAGTCGTATTAACAGGTTAATCAGCAAACAGGTGACTTAGTCGCTGGAGTTGGGAGGGAAATACTCAAAATGAGATTGGAATAATGTATCATTTGACAGTAATGTCTGAAGAGCATGCATCAATGGTTACAGATCTAAAGCAGAAAAAATCAACTTCATAGAATCTCTACACTGCAAATGAAGCTCTACCTCTTGGTATGGTACAACATAATTGTAGAATTGCCAAACAACGGCTATCAACAGATTTTAACAGAAAGAAAGCCATTTTGCTTGAGAGATTGTATCTTTTTTTTCCCCCCTCTGATTGCCATCCAATCGGCATCAGCCTGCTTTCTCCTTGAGTGCAACTTCTCCCCAACCAATGTTGGTAAATCTGCAAGCAGAAAATGTCTCAATTTCTGTGGAGGAAAAGTCAAACTTGAATTGAAACACAAAAAGGAAACAATCAAAAATAGATAATGTATACATATCATATACCACGCCAATGAGAAACTACGGTATTTAGTACTCAAGTCATAAAGCATAAAACTCAGAAGGCTCAATAGGTTTGCAAATAAGAAAATAAGTTAGTGAATCCTATAGGTTTAGAATCAAGTTAAAATTTTTTCGCACTACTAGTGCGTGTATGGGATTTTTTACTTTCATGAATCTCACAGGCATGTAAATGCCTTGAACTGAAAATTAAGCTCCAGCATGCCATTGTGATTCTCTAATGCTTCATACTTGTTCACAGATTTTTCTATTTTGCACATATGCCAGTAAAGGGTTCCACATGCCTCTCATTTATGAACTAGTCCAATAAATATATAGTCGCTTAAGAAAAAGCACCTCATTGAAGTCAAATTGGAACATCCAAGTGGCTAATTGGCTAAGTAAAAGCGCCCATCAGGTTGTATTAAACATGCTAATTGGCTAAGGAGCTTATGCAAACATAGGTACAAAAGCTTTCAGACCGGTAACTCTGGGAATCAAAGGTTAATGGGGGAAAGAATAATGCAAAACTAAACTAGGGAAGCTAAAGGCCATAAAACTCTGCAGCTATTATAGATTAGATTTGAAAGATTACCCAAAAAAACCCTTCAACAACTAAGATCCCGTAGATGTCTTCAATGATCTTCAGCAAACCTATGCTTCTTTGACTTCTTATTTCCATGGTTATTGCTCAAGGAAGATGCTTCCCCACCAATGATTTCATTGTCCTGCATCTCCGTTTCCCCCTCACCCTCCCTCCTCTTCCTGTTGCTCCTGTGGTATCCATATACCAATTAAGCCCATGCATGGGTGTTACAGATTGAATTTTCTAAATTGCAAATGTTATCCAAGATCTAGTTCAAACCTATGAATTAGTGAAACATCTTCTGATTTCTTATCCAACCAACGGATGCTTCCTGTATGATCTGGGATTAATGATCCAGAAATGTGCAATATTTCCTCGTCAAAACTGCAAAGATATATCAATGTAAAAGGTCATGTATCGATAAAATTCAACAGAAATCTACTTCATTTTTTAACGAGAATGGATAAATTCAATAAGATGCTATAAGTCACCTCTTGACTAAAAACCGTATCATGGTTCCGACCTTTATAATGTGCCGCTTATGCAATTTGCTGGCAAATACCTCCTCACCATGTTTCTATGTCAGGAAAAAGAAAATTCTATAAGCAAGCTTATAAAAATTTATTCTCAAGATATAGAGTCATAAAAGAGAGCAAAAAGAATTGGGAATGGCATGAACGTCAAAATGCAATGGTAAAGTGGTACTTACAGTTTTATAATTGAACTCTTCTCGAATGTCTTCATCGACTATGATTGCAGATGAAAATCCAAGAACAATGACATGAATGGACTCTTGTGCAAGTTTCACAACTTTGCCTTCTGCAAGCGGAAAAAGAAAACAAATGAAGGTGCATGCATCCAATCATTAACACTGAAATATAATTTTACCTAAAATTCAGGCTGTCGCATGTATCAAGGAAAAAGAATCACAACTTCCCTTCTGAAAGTGGAAAAAAGAAAACAAATGAAGGTGCACGACATCTAATCAGCAACCAAGAAATATAATTTTACTGAAGTTCAGGTTGCCACATGTATAAAGTAAAAAGAAATTTTTGTTTCAGAAACAAAAACGCAGAATAATACATTAATAATATTGTTTCAATTTTATCAGAAGGAAGACTAACTATTATAAATAGCAAACATAGTGCTACGATCACGAAATAAACATTTATTTCTATAGAATTTAGTTCAATAAAACCAAGATTACAAAATATCTTCAAAAAATTACCTAAAACGATATTCGGCCTTGGAGAAAAAAGTAAGAGCTTTGCTTTTAGCCTCACGCCAAAATGCGGATGTATCCCAGAAAGAATTTTTCCATTTTTCTCCAGAATGTTGACATCATAAGCCAACACAACACCTTCAAAAATTTCACTGTACCTGTCAGGCAAACCAAATTAAGAAAATTATTGAAATAACATAGAGGTTACTGGATACCAATATAACTCAAATTGATCTGCAAGCGTGTGTTTACTCTGTCAATCTCAGTACTAACTTCAACAATGGCCTTGACGGGTAACCGAGATCAGATACCAAAATGTGCAACAACTATTATTTATTCTTAGGGTATAAAGAACCAATATATTCAGTTTCATAAAATGTATGCTTATTCTGTTTCATGAACAACAGGATTATTTACACCAATTCGACAGATAACCAAGAAATTGCTACACAATTAATCATAAACCGTTAAACAATGATGGAAAAGAACAACCAATAAAATAAAGAAACGAACTTGAAGAGCAGAGAACTGAGCTCGCGAAGAATGGCTCGAGGAATCCTGTTACTCTTCGATGGGGGCAAATAAACTACCAAATTAGCGTCTGATACTTTCAGACCCTCCATTAGTAGACGTAAAGTAAACCCTAATCGCGAAAAATTTCTTTGCTGGAAATATTCGAGCTATCTCTACTCCTTCTGCAACTCTAAAACCCTCCGAGAGTTGCATCACTCTTTCGTTTTTAGGGTTTTAAACTTCTAATCATGTAAAATTCCGATTGCAACTTTGGAGGCCGAATCTTTAAAACGGGCCACTCGGGTGGGTGAATTGAGTAATAGTCTGTACCCAATATCATGTCCAAATTCTTCATTGGAACCCAAGAGGGGAAAAAGAACATCAGCGGAGTTCCTGCAGCCCACTCCAGTTGTGGACAGTCAGGCCCAACACATTGCTACCAGAAAGGAAGCATAGCAATATTCTGTTCCAAACATTACATACGAATGAACATTTGAAAACCCACCCTCCTCAAAGGCTACCCGTTTATTTCAAATGGGCAATTCTCCATTGACACCAGCATTATTGATGCAAGAAAAAAGAACAATTTGCAGTCCATAGTAGACTAAGTTGACGTGCTGTCCTTCCTTCTCATCATCACATGCTTCCAATGATGAAAAGCTCGTAATATCATGTGTTTCGAATGCTGTAGTGGAAGCTCAAATCAATAGAGAGGAGAAGAAAAGACGCTTTCTTTTCCTCTTTTCTTTGGTCTATCATTACCTGAAAAGAAAAGCCCATAAAGCAGCCTTGAATCTCGGCCCGCAACCATAAAAGCAAAGGTAAAGTGATTAAAAAATAGAGCAACCGGAGATTTAGAGACAAATTGGAGTCCGACATCGTCAGAAAGATTCAGAATCTAAGAAAATGTCTCCTTCCATCCCTACAACTTACACAGCTTCAGTGTTCCCCTCGTACCACGCCCATTTCTAGTTTTTTAAATTCCCAATTATCACGTGTGGACACTGTGTGCGTGCATATTCATGTTGCTTGAACCCTTTCTATTTTATATTCCATCAAAATGTAATGGTAAATTCTGTGCCTTTTTGTTTGGGGTGTCTGTAAATGTCGATTAATGGTTTTGTTTTTACCTAAATGGAAAAAGCTCTAACCTTTTTTTATAACTATCTCAATCATTTGTTTCTTCTGCTGACCACTCAATTGCACATTGCTGATCTATTGTCAACTTGAAATGGAGGAGTACAGCTAGATTAGTCATTACATTTCATCGTACTTTTGTAAAATTTCCCAGGGTGCGCATTGATTAGCTACTATCCATGCCATGAATCGAGAATGGCCATGAATTCAATAGCAAACTTAATTGTAGGAGTTTTAAGCAAATTTTTAATATACAATTTCAATCAGAACGTTATATTAAATTAAAAACGAGATAAATTTTAAAATATTAATCAGTCGCTGTGTAGTTTATTTTTATAATCATCCTAAGCATGAAACAATATGTTTTGAGAAGATGTTATATGTCATCTTTGTCTCATGTGCATGAACAAATAACTCTCGAGGGAGTGGAGGATATTGTTGAACATGACAGGGCACAGTGTATGATTACTCTCATTGCTTTCACAAATAAATCATTACCCGTTGTCCTGAATTAATAATTACGAGCAAAGAAACTAAGCTACCGATGACAACAGCTTCATATGAAGAGAAGCATGCCCCTCCCCCATCTACCAATGCTTCTTTTTACCCTTTATTTCAATGGACCCCCGTATGATTTACTGGAAAATTAATGGATCCCACATAATATTTGGCAGGATCTTCCTCGTCTCTTTGGAAGATAGCCCAATTCATGCACATTTGAGCATTGATAATGCCTTCTACTTAGTGGTGCCACTTTTGCTTAAAGGGGAGTAAAGTTGGACCACTACGAGGGCTAAAGATCTTAATCCAAATTACTTCATCTTTGACCATTTAAACTTGGAGATTAAATGTTTTGACTAAGGTCAATCACAGGTCAAATTAAAGGATTATTTGATGGGACCCATTCGCTACGTGTAAGAAAATGAGTGGTCTTTGGATGGTATCGTGATTTAGAGAATAAAAACCCAAGGTAGTGATTTGAGGGACGAGCTAAAAATACGGCGAATTTAAGTTCCAAAGCCATTGAATTATGTGCCAGAGGAGATAAAAGAGATTCACATTCTTTTTTCTTACCCCGCGTGCCCGATCGATTTCAGAGTCAAATCCTAACCGTCCGATTGTGACCCATATCCATATAAAAGCACGCGCGAGGCACATGTTTCCTATAAACCTAACGTGTTCTTCTCGGGATTGTTGTCCATAAAAAGCGGTTGACAATGGAACTGCCCATAAACAAGTTATTATTATCCTTTAAGATAAAATCTTGCCCATCAGATCAAATCAAGAGGCCGACGGTGGAAAAGGGTGGATGCCTTTTAATACGATGGTGCGGTTTACACTGGAAAGTTTCTTGATACAATAACAAATGGCAATGGGGTTACGTGCTTCGGTGCTTGATGCGTTTGCCATGCGTATTCAACCATGCAACAGTGGCTAAAAGACATCATTCTTCATGATCATGAACATGGCATGAGCCAGAGCTGTTCCTCCACTATATCTTCTCAGTGGATTCTGCGAGGAGTGCTGTACCAGCCAAAATATCTTTTACCATTACCTGCAATTGATAGGTGGCATTATTTTGAAGCCATTGATAGCATGAAAGCATTGTTCATGAAGATATTGTTGCCACAGTCCGCTACTCGAATGTTTTTCTCATCAATGGCCTCTTGAAAGTGGAGCAGAATCATAAATTATTGCCACAAGCTGCAAGCCCAAATGTTCAGATCCAGTTAATATTCGTTTCCTTTCAGAGATTTGTATGGTGGGGAGTTCACTGTTTGCCCGGGAGATTTAAGAATGCTCGTCGCATGGGAGAGAGAATGTTGCATAATTGAAAAGGGATTCTAACATCTAGGTCCCTTAACTTTTATTATTTTTGAAATTGTGATAATTGGGATGTACTAACAGCAAAGGATGCTTTCGTCCTAAAACCTTGGGGACCTGACTGTTATAAACGTATAAAAATGGAACTAAGTGAATGTGATACACAAGCGGAAACGGCGCGGTGGCCCCGCAGAAGCAATCAGCGTGGCGACACGTTTCAGTACTAGTTAAGGGGCGCCTCTGCCACCGTTGATTTGCCATGAACAGCACGCGTGATGAACGGTCGAAGATCAGGCGCAAAAGCACTGAAACAACATTTTCATTTCAGCAGTCCTAGTACGCTGCTCAGTTCAGCCGATAAGCATGAAAAATATATAATGGAACGCCGTACTTTGTCATAACAGGGCAGGTGAAAAATGGAGGTAGGCCGAGCAAAGGCTAAGGAGAAGCAAATCCTCGAAATCCACGTGCTAAAATGCGCCATCTTGACATTATCACAGACCTTCCTCCCTCCCTTTTTGAAAAACACACACACACTCTTTTTTCTTTTTAGCACAGTGTAATAGTACTGTTGTTTTGTTTTCGTGTCCGATCAGACTTGCTCTGCTTTTTCGTATTTCTTTAATATATCTTTATCTTACTCTTTCAATTTTTTACAGAGTTTAAAGCTGCAACGTAATCGCCTTATCTGTGCGCAGGATAAGAGCTTGCACACTCTGTCAACTTTCTAGCAAATAAATACATGCTCTATATTGAGAGATTATATAGATGAAACAACAGTTGTTTTTTTGAGAAGAGGGGGCTGAGACTGTTGCAAAAGGAGGAATCAGAAGAGTATTATCATTGTGATGAGTAGGTTTCGTTGAGAGGTCAGCTTCTTTGGGAGAAAAAAACAAGAATTAGACTCTATAATAACCCACGAGAGAGACCACTCGCTTTGATTCGCGTGCTTTGATGCTAACTGATGGGTTCCTGGTCGTGCAAAAACCCCGCCTCGTAGATTTTCACAGTACCTCCTTTTTTTTTTTTTTTTTTTCACTTGCAGGTTTTGTCAACCGATTTCGGACCGTTGAAAGTGCTTTACTTTTATGCTGGATTGGACTGCTATTGTTAATTTGAACAACATGAGATTCCATGACATGGGTCGATCATAATTTTGGAAGGTTTTTTGAGGTGGGTTTGTGGACTTACGTGGGTTTCTTAACTGAAAACAAAACAAATGAACAATGAACGAGGAGTTTTTGCTAATGGTGTTTTGGATTTTGATGTGAAGATGGATTCTTTATTCTGAGTTCTTCTGGTTAGAGGGGAAGAGAAAGATAAGGAGGGAGATAAGCACATGATGGGTTCTGTTGGAGAGAAGATCAAAACTGGAGGGTTGGTGGTTCAGGCGCAAACAACTTTGCTTGAGGAAATGAAGTTGCTAAAAGAAATACAGGATCAGCCTGGTTGGTTATGGAATTTTCAGCTTTCTTGTTTTTTTATTCTCTCTCTCTCTTCTAAAATTTATTTCCAATTACCATTTGAAGACTTCTATCTGCTTGAGAATTGGTTCTGCTTGACTTCATGAAAATTACCATTTCTTTTGTCATTAAAAGTTTGGCTTTTTGCCCGAGTCGAAATGAAGAAATAAAGTGTCGATCTTTAACTTTTAGTCCTGTCTTTGAGTGAATTAGATGATTTTGAGAGTCTGTATCTATAATATTTTCAACAAGTTTTCTACATTTGACGATTCATTAAAGAACCATTATCTATTGTGTCTTATGTAGAGTTGGTTCTGATTGGTTTCAGGGACCAGGAAAACTATAAATTCCGAGCTGTGGCATGCCTGTGCAGGTCCCCTTGTATCCTTGCCTCAGGTCGGTGGTCTTGTGTATTACTTCCCTCAGGGACATAGCGAACAGGTCAGCATTTGCTCTTTTTTTTTTTTTTTTCCTCAAAACTTGTTCTTTTACATCCTACTGAGAACTACCAACATCTGGGTTTCCAAATAAATATTAAAAATCTTTGCTTTCTGACGTGCTGATGTATTCTAGTACCTTGAACATCTTAATTGTTCTTTTGTTTATGAAATACTTGTGCGGTTTTGTCGCTTTTTTTTTTAAATTCTAAAGAATGTGAATCAAAGCTGTTATCCGATCACAGTTAGCTTGATCTCGTCCTGTAATAACAGAGATCCATTTTAAATCACAAAACTAAAGCTAGATTTGCTACTAAAAATCCTACTCAAAAGTTTAACTTAAAAGACGAGTCTCTTTTCAGTTTCTATGAAACACTTCCTGTAATAATTTGCGTAAATATGTTGATTAAAAGGAATCTCAGAATGCTAACAGAAGTTAATCAATTGTTAGAGTGAAAGCAATCAGATTATTGTCTTGCCTTGTTATGCGATTTGCATGCAACTGGCAGTTTTGAATTTGATTTGTTCTATCTCATTTTGGGAATTAAAACTGGGAAACTAATGTGTCCTCCAATGAGTTGTACATAGTCTTCCACCCAACTCATCTCCAGAACTTAGGAGTGCATAATTTTAATTGCGAAGTAGGCAAATCTTTAATTCAAATATTCGTAATCTGTGCCCTAATTAGTTTCACTTTCAAGTTTCTTTCCACACGGGAACATCTAAAGAATATTGCAACTGGTAGCCATAATGGTGGCACATAAAAAGCGACTTATAATCTTATTTACTGTCTTTGCTTGTTTGATCAGGTTGCAGTTTCTACTAAAAGATCGGCAACCTCGCACATTCCCAATTATCCTAATCTCCCGTCTCAGCTGCTGTGCCAAGTTCACAATGTTACACTACATGTAAGTAAATGTTGGCTAAATATGAATTCTTTTGGCATATAAATTACTCATGTTGCTACTTGTTTTTCATTAGAACATTGGTTTACCTCTGCTTTTATAATCCGTTGTAGGTGGACAAAGATACAGATGAAATATATGCCCAAATGAGTCTTCAACCAGTTAGCTCTGTAAGTTTTGCCATTCTAATTTCTCTCAAAAAGTAATGGCATTTAATTTCAGTGCTAGTATGGGAACTGATGAATTTTAAAATGGAAAATGAACAGTTCTTCCAAGTAAATTCGAGGTTGGAATTGTTTATCTCTGTTGCTTACATAAAATATTTCACTTGAATCAGGAAAAGGATGTATTCCCTATACCCGACTTTGGACTAAAGCTCAGCAAACATCCAAGTGAGTTTTTCTGCAAAACTCTAACCGCAAGCGATACAAGCACTCATGGTGGCTTCTCAGTACCACGCAGGGCAGCAGAAAAGCTCTTTCCTCAACTGGTGAGTCTTTAATTTGATTGAATAAAAAAATTTGCATCCTGTAGTGGATGAGTGGTGTACTTATGTTAACTTAATGCATTTTATCCTTTTCAGGACTACACAATGCAACCACCTACTCAAGAGCTTGTTGTCCGAGATCTGCATGACAATACCTGGATATTTCGCCATATATACCGCGGTGAGGTTGCATTTTATTTAAAATTTTCTTTTACAATATTTTATACTTTAATAACTGATTTGATGTTGAACAGAACAAGTGTATTGGATTTAGTATTTTGGATGATGTGATTGATAATTCATTTAACCAACTACATGGTTTCTTCCTAGTAATCTCATCACAATGTGAACCACACAATTATTTATTCTCAATGTTTTTTGGTTTCGGCTTTTCTGCCATGGAGATAATCATGGCATTTACTGTCTCCTATTTTTGTTCCAATATGCAGGGCAACCAAAGAGACACCTTCTCACTACTGGTTGGAGTTTGTTTGTTGGTTCAAAAAGGCTTAGAGCCGGTGATTCTGTTTTGTTTATCCGGTAATTTGCAGTTATACTTGTTTGACAAATTGAATATTTGACAGGCAGAAACTTGCTCACTACACACAGGTTTTGTTTGTTGTTGATGTATAATTAATTCATTTGACATTGTCAACCAGTAATTCCTCTTGTTGCAAACTTAACTTTCTGAATAACTCTAGTTCAGCCATTTGGATGTGGTTTTTAAGTCAAAAATAGATCAGTTTTTTGCTTCAAACTTTTCAAAATGGTAGCTTGGCATGTCAGTGGGGTAGTTTTTACCCATTACAGGTACAACTTACTCATTGGGATCAAAAGACTTAGGGTAGGTGCATAGCTTCCAAGTTTCTCCTTGTTGGAAGCTTTTAATCCAAGTAATTATGAAACTACCTTTTCATATGTTGATAAGCTGAGATAACCGAATGTCTATTTAAAGTGATAAGTTGAGCCTCAACAGAAGAAAATATTACGATGTAAATGATAAGTAACATCTGTGAATTGTTTTGCAAATCCTTTAGATATGTTGTAACTGATATAATTTTCTCATTATATTTTGTTGCTTTCTGTTAAAAGGGATGAAAAATCACAGTTAATGGTGGGTGTTAGGCGTGCAAATCGTCAACAAACAGCATCACCTTCTTTGGTTCTGTCTGCTGATAGCATGCACATTGGTGTTCTTGCTGCTGCTGCGCATGCTGCTTCGAATCGAAGTCCATTTACGATTTTCTACAACCCTAGGTTTGTTTGACCAAGATTGTTTGACTTGTTCTCTCCTTTGTTATCATCTTTGCCCAGTGTACCTCTGCCCCTCTATTAGTGGTGTTTGAATCTGATTTGTTGATTATACTATCTTGTAGGGCGTGCCCTTCAGAATTTGTTATTCCTTTGGCTAAATACAGAAAGTCTGTATATGGGACCCAAATCTCAGTTGGTATGCGGTTTGGGATGATGTTTGAAACCGAGGAGTCGGGTAAACGTAGGTAATGGTCTGAGTGATTGAATTCTCCTATATACTCATTCAAGTGTTACATATTTTGAGAAGTATCAGGAAAAAATTGGTAGGTAAAGAACTGTAACCATTGTATCATAAGTTTCAGATGCAGCATACAATGAAAGAATACTAGTAGCATTCTTGTCTACTGTTTTGTTATAGCATGCTCATGCTTCTATTGTTATTTTCTTGCACTTTTATAATCTATCACAGATGCTTGTTCTTGTCAATATCAAGACTCTGGTTAATTGTTTGGCATATTTTCTACAGATATATGGGTACAATAGTTGGTATGAGTGACTTGGATCCACTGAGGTGGCCTGGCTCCAAATGGAGGAATCTTCTGGTAGAATAGTTATTTCCGAAATTAGATGGCTTCTTTTTTGTTTTGGGTCCTCTGTTCATCTTGAACAGTAGGAGATGGTATTTTATTTGTGTAGTTTTCCAGTTTAAAATTTTGAACTTATGTAACTGCTTTATAAACAGGTAGAATGGGATGAGCCTGGGTGTAGTGACAAGCAGAAAAGGGTTAGTTCATGGGAAATTGAGACTCCTGAAAGCCTTTTCATTTTTCCTTCTATGACTTCAGGCATCAAACGACCATTTCATCCTGGATTGTTAGGTGAGTTCTGCCTTGTGCTGGTTTCTATAAAGCATGCTCTTGGTTATTTACATTAATTCAACATTTGTGATACCAGGGGCTGAAACTGAGTGGGGAAATCTGATAAAAAGACCGCTTGTCTATCCCCCTGAAATTGCAAGTGGAGTTATGCCATACTCTCCAATTTCAAACCTGTGTTCTGAGCAATTGATCAAGATGATGCTGAAACCTCAACTTGTTTGCAATCCTGGAAGCTTTGCTTCTTTACAACCAACATCGGAGGCTAAAGGAATGCTACCTGAAGAGGCGAAGAGCCCGCAGTCTATAATCAATCAGAAATCTCAGCTTGCCCAGTCTGAAAATAAGAGAATTGAAAACCAAAATTATTCTCAAATTTGCCTTGACCAAGCTGATACCATCAACTCAAGTTCATCAAAGAAAACTGTACCCGAAAAGCCTAATCCACCAAGCAAATGTGAGAAGGAAATACCAGGTGGAACCAATTCTGATAATTTAAAATCAGAACCTGGGCAATTGACGGAGCAGTTGAGCAATTTAACTTCAACTGCAGACTGCAGTGCGGAAAAACCGTTTGCTAGTCCTCTAAATCCACAAAATCTTGTGAACCCTCTTACATTCCATAACCAGAACCAGGGTCTTGTGCAACTGCAAAATAGAGTTTGGCCAATGCAGTCACAGTTGGAAGCATCTGTATTCCAAGCACAGCCTCAATCTGATTCTACTGGTCTGAATGGCTTACTACCTGTCCTAGACACTGATGAATGGATGTCTCACAATTCTCTTGCTGGGATGTACAATAGATCACCTGGGCCTTTACCCATGTTTGGGCTGCAAGATCCTACAACAATGCTTCCCGAAGTAATTAATCCCTCTCTACATATGCCAGGGCAGGAAATGTGGGATCATCAACTGAACAATTTGAGGTTCTCATCCCAAGTTGACCCACTTACTTCATTTACTCAGCAAGACCCATGTAGTGTAAATTCCGGTGGGTTGAGGGATTTCTCAGACGAGAGTAACAATCAAAGTGGGATTTACAGCTGTCTTAACATTGATGTTAGACATGGTGGAAGTACAATGATTGATCATTCCGTATCCAGTGCCATACTGGATGAATTTTGTACATTGAAAGATGCAAATTTCCAAAATCCTTCAGATTGTTTAATGAACAATTTTAGCTCTAGCCAGGACGTTCAGTCTCAGATTACCTCTGCTAGCCTAGCAGACTCTCTTGCTTTCCCTCGGCAAGATGTCAAGGACAACTCAGGTGGCACATCTTCAAGCAATGTGGATTTTGATGAGAGCAGTCTATTGCAGAACACCTCATGGCAGCAAGTAGCTCCACCTGTGAGGACATATACAAAGGTGTACCAAGTTTCTAGAATGGTCAAATGAAGTCTGAGTCTCAAATTCTAATCTCATATTTATAATAGGCTCTCAGTCCTATATCATATAACATCAAATCTTGTTTATACTTGTCCAATTGTGATAAGAGTTATATCTGGCTGACAGGTTCAAAAGGCAGGGTCTGTTGGGAGGTCAATTGATGTTACAAATTTTAAGAATTATGATGAACTCTGCTCTGCGATTGAACGCATGTTTGGACTAGAGGGACTGCTCAATGATCCACGAGGTTCTGAGTGGAAATTGGTGTATGTGGATTATGAAAATGATGTTCTGCTGGTCGGGGATGATCCTTGGGAGTAAGTGTTGCCTTCTGGTATTCGCCTTTTTTTTTTTTTTTCCATGAAGACTATTTGCCGGTCAATTTTGTGTCTTCAGTGTATGCATATTAGCTCTTTAAAGTCTTGCCTAAAAGCAAATAGCTATTAGCAATTACCAATCGAGCACCTTATTTCAGTGCCTAGTTTGCTAATGTTAAAATTCCATGTTTGCATGCATACAGGGAATTCGTTGGCTGTGTGCGGTGCATCAGGATTCTCTCACCTCAAGAAGTTCAGCAGATGAGTGAAGAGGGAATGAAGCTTCTCAACAGCGCTGCAATGCAAGGCATTGATTGCACCAAGGCAGAAGTTGGCTGTACTTAAATGGCCCCTGATGAATCACGGTCAATCCCACAAGATTACACGAGGCTTCTGTTTTGCTGCCTTGTTGTCAATAGGACTAAATGTATGCGATGTTGCTATTAATGCTACTTCAAGCAAGGCCTTGTAGCCATCACCTTTGGTTTATAATTAATTCTATTGGGAAGTTCAACTGTGACGGAAAATGTGAAAGGTAACATTTGTTCAGTAGGAATTGAAGCTAGCATTGGCAAAACCCTGTTAGCGTATTTAGTACTTTATGTATGGTAATTTAAAGACGGTGAGATGATGATTTTATCTTGTCTTTAAATCAAAACCAGTAGGTTTTACAAAATTTGATCAGAAGTCTTGATCACAAATCCAACTTTATTCGCAAATGCAAATAGATAGGTTCTGCGGTGAATCAAATTATGCAACGGAGTGAATATGAACTCGCAAAAGGGCTGTCATTCGAGGGCAGTTACTTTAGATCTCCTCATCTCGTCTTTTGGACTGTGACACTGAGACCGGCTGCATGAAATCTTAGACAGATCTACGTAGTCTATAATTGTCTGAAACCAATGCTGCACAAGTCGTAGTAGGAACAGAGCTGAGCCATATTAGAATCTTGTCCAAGTGATGGGAGTCTAGGAAGTTTTACGTAGTCAAGGTAGTTGGCGAAAGACTTGCACTAGAACTAGTTAAATAGTGCCGTGGCTCTGTTGCTTCAATAGATTCGTGGAGTTCAAAGACCTACTTTAATAGATCCACATTGTGTCTTTTGCCATTATTAATCGTGGGGTATAAATAAGCTGATATGTATTAAACCATGATTTAATTGGACATGGTAATACGGGTATACGATGATCGGCTTGCCGACGGTGCTGGATTGAACCAGCAAGTTTACTGCAGTTCATTTCCTCGGTTATATATCGAGGGCTACATAAGAAGTCAGAATATCCAATTATATGAAATGGCACCACACTCGAGCAGTTAAAGCACGATAATTTCAATTTTCCTTTCAGCCCAGTTTAGACCTAGACCTAGCAGGCTAGCTGCTCCATGGATGAATCATGCACCTACGACCAGAAGGTATCGTGTGAATTACAAACTAGTTCTGCAACAGCCTGACAGTCTTCAGCAGACACAAATTTGGCAAGACAGTCAGAGCGGCATTCTATACCATGTACTTGGCAAGTTGACATCCTGTGTTTACATCCAAAATAACTCCGACTCTTCTTCTAGTGCAGGAAGTTGAATTTCTCATCAATGGATTCCCTCTAGACTAAGCAAACTTGGTATTGATTTTGAAACAAAAGTGGAAAATAGAGATTGAAGTTTGAATAAACGATGACCAGTAATGATGCGAGATAAGAGTACAACAGACCGGCCAAATGATTGATTAAAATTTAAGCATTACCATGTTTGAGCGTGCCAAACTAGGTACTGATGCGTTAAAAGAGAACACTATGCTTTTACAAGTTAGAGGAACACAGTTGAATCCAGGTATTACCCCCTATGTCAAATCAAATTAACACAAGAAAATGGAAAAAATTAAAGATTAGAAACATGGGACTGAAAATATCAGATCAACTGGATTGTCAAATTGCTAGTCCGAAATCCACGGAGTAGGAAACTTGGAATTATGCCATTAATTATATAGTTCAAATAATTGAAATCATTACTATCGCCTAAAGTACAAAACTAGAGATAAAACGTTTTTAAATTACAGAATAGATATCACCCCACACTGCAGTTTGCAGTTGGAAAAAGAAACAATAGAAACACTTATTCGACATTCAAATGAATTTCATAAGGATCTTGAGGCAACGAACTAACTTGTATTTTGTGTCACGTATTCTGCATTCTATCTAGTTTCTAGAGAAAGCTCCAATCATGACACTCTCACTGGCTTTTGTAGAACAGCAGACAAGTAAACTTCAGATTTGCCTGTCTCCACCTTCTCTCCCACAACCCACTTCAACTTTTTATACCCAAATCGTTCTATCAAACGAGTTAAAGCCCTCTTTTTCTCGTCATTGGCACAACAAAAGTTATCCAACCAGAATAAGCCGCCGCCCCTCAGAATTCTATCGATATCAAACATCAAGAACTCCAACTTCTCAGGTTTGCCCCCAACATCCAATCCATTAGACGCATGAACCAAATCAAACACATGATCATAAAAGGGGAACCTATGATCTAAACTCAAATACAAGGGAAAAAGCCCTCTTGCAGCGATGAATTCACTATAAGGCGCATCAATATTCAATGTGTTAGTGATCAAAGTCACATTTCTCTCTGCCATTCTAGCAGCCAAGGTACCAGACCCACCTCCAATATCAAATCCTATTCTAATTCCTCCACTTCCCAAAGCTAGTACATCATCAATTAGGAAATCATTCTTGCCTCTAACCTTAACATATCTCTGATTTTCATTCCCATTAACCAAATCAAAACAACCAACACATTCCCTACTCAACTTTTTACTATTCAAGCAATCAAACTTCTTGCAACCAAGACCACTCCAAGTCATAATCTTATCGCTGACAGGTTTCCATAGAGATGAAGGGAAAGATTGAAGACCAACCTTAGGAACAGACTTGGCAAAACACCTCCTTCTAGGCAAAGGCTCGCATCCACGCAAAATCAGCTTCTGGGCAAGGCTCCAATCATCTGGACAAGGCCCAGAAACGTTATAAGTCATGTACTGAGTCAACAAATCAGCAGATTTCTCACAAGAATGCCCCACAGATGCCACCATTTCTGTGATCCCAGTTCTCGAATCTTTACCAAGAGGAAGTTGGTGATGCTGGAGAAACAATTTGAGCTCGTTTGCAATATTGGGTCTAGAAAGATCGATGGTTTCGTATCCCAAAAGCTCTTTTTCCATCTTGGCAAGCTTTTTCTGAGATGAATCGATCTCTTTGAGAATAAGAGAGACATGTTCAGAGATTAAAGAAATGTTTCTGTGGTTGTGAAGAAGTGAAGGATTTTGGTTGTCTTTAGGGGGCGATGTGAAGGCGTATAAAGCAAAAAGATTTGTGGTGACAACAGAGAAGAGCATAAGAATGTTCAATGCTGATGAACATATTGTTGCTCTCTTGAATCTGGCTGTTCCATCACCTATTTTCAGTGAAACTGAGCCCATCTTGCTCTGTTTTGCTTTGTTCCTGATAGAATGCTACTGTGAGAGAGCGTAGAAAAGGGAGAGAAGGGAAGCCTTAAAGTGAGATTTGTTTGTATAGTGGGGCAAGTGGAGAGTTTTTTATTAGTGCGATTAACAAGTTGAAGAGCAGGACACTGTAAATCTGAGTAGTCAAGAGTTGTCGGTAGGGGCTATATTAGAGAATAAGGGTATTTTCTGTATGATTATACGGAACAAGTGAACATCTCAGCTAAACTTTTTGAAGATTAACAGAATAAATGTATCTAGTGAAGAGGGTTTTTGAAGAGTTTTCCATATTGTGCCATGAATTATGAATCTAACAGAAGGGAAATAACACTGTAGAAGATGATAAACCAGCGTTGGGGTTGTTTACGTGTGAAGATCAAGGAAAGAGTGGACCCACCATTGCTTTCGCTTGTACAACCAAAAAAAAAAAAAAACAAAGAGGTTAGGGTTATTATACTATAAATAATGCAATTAAATTATTTAATTAATAAAAATTTTATTTATTAATAATTAATAAAAATAAAAAAATTATGTTTAATTAATATAAAAAATTTATAAAATTTATTTTTAATTTTAATTTAAAATTAATAAATAATTCCACTCCCACTGTAACTTTCTCGCAACAAAGTGCACAAGACACAGGACTTCCTCGGTAAAGAAAGCAACACTCGCCCCGTGAAGATCGTCTACCCCACTTGAAAGCAAAAAGCTTGAACGATCTGCGTTGTAAGTTTTCCGGCTTGGGCTTGGTCTGAGTTTTCATTAGGTATGAAGTTAAAACTGTCGAATGAGTTTTGGCATCGTGATTTCACCTTTTCAATTGTACTAATAACAAATAGAGGCTGATATCTCCTCAATCTTTTGTTGGATAATCACTAACCAAGAATGAAATATATAAAGATTTGTTGACATTGACAACAAATTAATAAACCAAGATTCCTGACGCCTGCGCTTGCCCATTTTTTCCAAGCCTCGTACACAGCAAGCAAGGTCAAGTGATCTCCTGAATCCAGTTCTTAACTTTTCAAGCCTCAAACACAGCACGCAAGATCAAATGATCTCCCTCGGGCTGGAAAATTTTGGCACTGTTCTGATCCGCTTGATCTTGTTTTTCACTGGGTTTGGAGAAAGTGTTGCGGATTTGAATTACGGCAATGATAAAAACACAGCTCAACACTGCAACCAAGGTTTACATTAGCCAACAACATCGCGCAGAGGCAATTCCACCAACTTCCTATCCAGTTAGTCGGAAGCCCTCCTCGTCCAGAGCTACAACACTGTGCAGCTGCTTCAGGGCAGAAATGAAAAGTTAGGGTGAGGGCGGATCCATAAATCAGAAGACAGGAATGAGAGCTTGTCAGAAAAGGGTCATGCTCTTTCGCTGGCGTATGTAACCATGAAAACATCCACTAGAGAAACCACAAGAAATGTGAAACTTTTTCTAGACCAACAGAGGAAAAAAAGGGAAGAAGTAAGAACTATTGCTAAGAACAATCACTGCAGGGAGAGCTTTGTCACAAATCATTAAATCCATTGTCGTTGAATGTCACAAAAGAAAGCCCTTTGATGAAGGTAGCATTAAGCCATAAGAACAATAGTTCTTCTCGAAGTAAAAATACAATCAGCCTCTCTATTCCTCTAAAACGTAGAAGCAATAATGGTCAACCTAATTAGTGTTGATGATAAAACAAAATCTTAATAATCTGAGCATAAAAATCAAGCACAATCTTCCTTGAATGCATAAAATCATACACAGGAGCCGTTTAATTGATCAATGGCTACTTATTTCTTTGAAAGAATGTCCTCCTAGTGATGTGCCTTCACTTCGGCCTTACCATGAGACTTTGCCTTCATCTGGTTAAAGAAAAAAAAGGGTCTAATTGGTTAAACAAAAAAAGACCGATTTCATCGTCATTCAAAAGGAAAGGTCTAAGAACATCATAACATACGAATTGACACTGTCAAGATGCATGGAAGGAAAACAGTAAACAAACCCATTGCTATAAATATCATTTCATATGGGATAGCAAACTAATTATGAAACTTATATGCTTCTTCATGCTGGCCATACTATCAAATATGAGAAGAATCATAGTCCATAGTAACATTATGCATCGGTTGTAGGCATGCTTTCTATATCAAAATCAAATGACATATTAACTTCAAGCTGTATATGACTGTGCCATACAGTACACGACTCTTAGGTGAAATTTCATAACTATACCCAAATAATTAGGCAGGCAGGAAGATGCATCTTAACATACCGCATTGCTTTTATCATTCTCAAGTCTTTATCTCAAAGGCAGTGAATTGGTCTCAACATCAACTATTCATCTTGAATAACTCTAAAATCGATTATACCAAATAGTTCTTCAATTTTGTCTCCAGCAACCATTAAACACTGAAAGTACCAGTTAAACTTCAAGAAGCTTCTCAAGTAAAATCCAGTTTGCTTTCTACTTTTTCTTTTCAGACAGTTATATAAAATCATGAAAGGAGATGCATATTCATCGATTGTGCTTATAAACATACTAAATACAATTACTGAAATCAAAACTTTTTCCACGCATTCTAAACCAAATGAACACAAGGTTTTCTATTCCAATGAACTAAACAAACGAGTCAAAAACATAATTGGATCTGGTTAACAAGGGCATCGCAAATATCAGAAATGAAAATCTCAAATGCATAAACGGTCAGCAAAGAGAAATAACCTTGAGAATCTTGAGCTTCATGTTACCATAAAGCACACCAAAAGTGAAGGCCGATGCACGAGCCACCTACCAGGAAACCAACGAAAAAGAAAAAAAAAAAAAAAGAAAAACGATCCACAATCAATAGTTCATCACGTTGCAAAAGACCCTTTAACAAACTGGAAAGAAAAAATAACACCTGCAGAACAGACGGACTAAATCCACGATACAGTTATTCAGGTCAGTTTAGTTGAGTTTGATTGACGTTCGGAAACTAAAACGACCGAAAAAAATGGCGTCTACGATTATGCCTCATATTCAATTCTATAATTTCCTGTTCAATTAAGCGGATGATACTGTATATTATGCAAAGCAAGAGATTGACAAGCAAAAGAAAAGAACCAGAGCGAGAGTGCTAGTGCCGGAGTAAAGTCCAGGAGGTGGCACCATTTGATTGGATCGTGATCTAAGTTCAATAACAGCTAAAAACTTCTCAAGTGCCGCCAATCAATCACTCGATCACAATCTACGGTTTTTGCAGATGAGATTCTTTCTGTCTTCTCAAATCTCAACCCAGTGTTTCTAGGTATCCGAGATTCAGACTTCGTGAGCGTGTGCTCGTTTTCGAGATCATTGAATATCTGAGGCCCAACTGTAAGACCCATTAGGCCCAAGTTTTCCAAAACAAAGGATATGAAACGGTACGGTTTGTCCGAAAACAAAATAAAATAATAATATAGGCCTAAGTTTTCCAAAACAAGGGATACAAAACGGTGTCGTTGTTCTAAAAAACAAGATAAAATAATAATTAACGCGTTGCACTGTGGAGGGGCATTTCTATCCCCGGGGGTGCGAGGTTGAATAGAATAACCTAATAATGATCATTGAGGACAAAAACGGTGGAGCGACAGGTGTTGGCATTTGACAATGCTGCCTTGCTTTAAAATTGCGTTGTATAATCACAAAGGAATGAGATAGTTTGATGGATGCTTGCTGGGAAAATGCAGAGAGAATGGGACTGCGAGCATCGTCATCTCAACAGCGGAACGTTTCGGCTGAAGAAATAGAAGTGGAAAGCCTTGCAGCTTCCACAGGAGCGGAGCTCTTCCTATGCTTCAAAGGGGAGGCTACTTCAAGTGCTGTAGAAGGATGCTTGCTAGGCTGAATGCTTGCTCAACACATTGTTGAGACTCTTTTCCATAACATTTACAAGAGCATGACTTCCTTTGAAATTGGAATTTGTTGAATCTGATGATGCTCATAGTAAGATAAGTGGGTCTCTTCGGCCAACTGATGCGCTGGACTGTGTGGTGGTACACTAGAGCTCTTGAATTTTCTAAAGGAAAAGTTGAACTTTGCCTACCAGATGTTAATCATCTGGTATAAGCTGCTGTTATGTTATGTGCTGAAGTTGGCAGAGATTTGAATGCATCGGTTAGAAGTTGCCCCACGGAGGAATCTAAGAGCCATAAACATCAAACCAAAAACACGACCTTCAGACCTTTAGAAGCTTCACTACGAGTATAAACTACTCTTTTCGTAATCGCATTCATTATCATCCTGAACTTTTGAGTCCATGGAAACAATATAGAGATCAAGACAATTATTAAATCTTTAATCCATAAAATTGACACAAAACCAACTTATAAGAAGATGAGACGCACACATCCATAATACAACGGGAACAAGAAAAAAAACAACTCAATTTCAACTCTGCTCTCTCTATGCATTGTCATGGTGAAGGGTTATTTCAATCACGACTGAGAAGGAAAAGGTTTATCATAGCACAGCCCTAATTTTCTCACTACTTGCACTAGTCTGCATGCCACTATAATTTCATTCTAAACATAAATAAATAAACCCAAGTACTGAGAAAACGTTTCCAAGCTGAAAACATACATGCAAGTTCCACATATCAGAGATCTTCTTCCATAGTTATTGCTTCTTGTCTTCCACTTTCCTTGGCTGCAAAAATAAAAGACAGTATAATCAGAATGCAGAAAATAATAAAAATTATGACAGGAGATGAGCTATCAGAAGTAGCTATTCTGCTAACTACTTGAACAAAGTTTTCATTTTTCATTTTCTACAACTTTACGAGGGGACTACAATGGATGAGGATGGTTGGGCTAATATTAAGATCGGCTCTTTCTAAGACAGCAAAGTTTATTTTCAGTTTTCCCCTTCTTTCTTTCCCTCGGGATAATTATTCCAAGCTGGTAGTAGTTAATCCGAAAAATGGATGCAGTAACACATCAATCTCAGATCAAAAAGCACACTGGATCTGATACTGAAGTGTTAACATAATTCTTCAGCAAGGATAACTATCGTGTAAGTTGGAGAAAGACATTGAATTCTGATGCTTTAAAGGGCAATTCAGAGCTAGATTCATCATCAGATAAGCATATTTTGCCCTTTAAAAGCCAACAGGTAAGAAGCAACTATAAGGACCAAGCATGGTGCGACAGCCTGGTCTCCAGAAATAGTGTTAAGTAAAGCTCCCAAACACCTAGTTTAAACGTCAGAACCTCACGCCGTCTCAAAAAAGTATTCAGGTGAAAAATGGAACTAGCAATCTGTTATTAAAGAAAGAGTTATAGGCATCACTTACAACACAGTAACTTGCTTCAATGGACCTGTAAATTTCGGATTTTCTCCGCGGGAGAAAAAAAGCACTTGTGCTATGTTTATATCGATTTTCCAATACCGTGAAGAATCAACTAATGAAGACTGACTAGTTATAAGATTAAGAAATAGAAAGTGACTGCATTTAAGTCTTCATGGATTATTTGAAACAACTAAATAGGTAATCCATCGTATCAAATCCACGATCTTTAACGTAAAATCAAACATCACCAGGAGCTCGACGAAATGCCTCATCGAAAACAAGCCATAGAATAAACCAAAACCACACTGAAAAAAAAAGAAAAAGAAAAAAGAACAAACCTTGGTACCAGGCGCTGGTTGGAGAAGCTCCTCATCCGGAATAATAACGGGCCACTTCTCACCAGCTTCACGGAACATTTGCTCTGTCTCAAGCATCCGACCCTTTTCAATGTTCCTAATAGTCTGGGCAGAAGTTGAAGTGGCATCAAACTCCTCCACTCCATTCACGAAAGTGACCTTGATACGCGGAGGCTGATCGTCGGTTCGTCGCTTGACCTGAACCTGGCAGGCTGGGTTCGATTCTTTAGCCTTACGTGCGTTGCATTGAGCTAAGAATTCCATGCACGACGCTAGGCGTGGGTCCAGTGCATTGAACTCGATCCGTACGTTCGACAGGAACTTCAACATTTTCACGCTCTGTTTACTTGTCTTTCCATCCGGCGAAAGATTTTAGCGGAGCCGGGTTTCGTCGTTTAGACAAGGAAAAAGAAAGTGCATACGTACAATGCCTATGCTTTTCCTTTCAACACGCACAACGCTTTTGCTTTTTAATGACGGATCGGCCATTGATGGGGTGATTTGGCTCCAGTCGACCGGACTTTAATTCTTATATTAGTGGTTTAAAATTTTAGGGCATTAAGACTTTCTTCGGGCAATTGGAGGAAAATGAAAAAAATAGAAGCATTCAAATTGAATAGCAAATATTGAAAAAAATAAAAAATAAAGAAGTTGTCATTACAACAATCAAAATCCGCCGGTTGAGATTGTGAATGCACGACCTCGCCCACCGCGCCGCGCCACACCCCGCCCCCACTTCTTTTTTTTTGGTATGGGAGATGAAGTCAGCCTAACATTAACTGCTAATCTGCCTATCCATTTTCATTCTCTTTGCACTTTGCACCTCCCGCATGTTACCGCTCCGTTGCTGGGACGATGAATCATGCTGATACGAACAATTGGCTCCATTTCTGCATCCCCTTGAACTGTTAAAATAAATACATGGCTTCATTATTTTGGGCTTTGGTTCCCTTGATTTGGTATTATTTACGAATTCTTGGCTTGTTCCTGGTTGATGACCAAATCGGCTACTAAATTGCTGTGTTGTCGTTTCCTGTCTATCTCCTCCATGTTGCTGAATCAAGCTCTTATAGTAGTTTACGTCTTTTGCTTGAGAAGGTCCAAAGGAAGGCGAAGATGAAGTTGCTGGAATAAACCCAGGCGGTTTGATCCATGAATTAGGATGATGCCCAACTCCACCCGGACCACCCCCATTTGCTGGAGGGTAAAAGGCTCCACTTGAAGTAGCCACCATTGAAGGTGAACTGATTTCCATAGGATTGATACGGACAGGGGAAGGATCTGATAAAGCTACGGGAGGAGGAGGATGGTCTGGCAATGGCAGTGAAGGTAAAGTTGGCTTGGGTATGTTCTGTGTGTTGGACGCTCCCCCATAATCTGTCACCAGTTTCTCTATAGCTTTTGGGTTGCTCAGAATTTTAATAAGCAAATCATGGTCAATCAAATTACCATGCTCATTGCTCTTTGAAATTTGAGTCAAGGCAGCAGATGCAGCAGCAACTACGTCAGGGTCAACACCAAGGACTATTCCAGATCCTGGTCTCTCATTGACAAGAGTGTTTGAGATGCTAGATATGCTACCCTGAGGATGTGGTGGAATTCCAGGAGCCAAAACTGGCGGCTGCATGGGAACACTAAATAGTGCTGTTGAACCAGATGGTATTTCTGCGGCAGTTTCTTCATCTTCAATGGGAGTAATGGGTATCAGAGGAGTTTGCTGATCGTTGTATTGTGATTGCTCTATGTCCATAGAAGCAGAGGGGCTGTACAGAAGGAAAAGACATCAGTCAAGCAAGAAGTGCAACCCAAGAGAAAAACATTTGGGAAAATTAGCAAAGAATCAAACTTTGGAGGAATGGCAGACGGGCGTGGGTAAACTGCTTCAAGCACTCTTCTCTCTCTTTGATTATGAATCTCTACCTCTTTGCTTTCTTCCCCAGCAACCACTTGCCAATTAATGTCCAACTGGAACTGTAACAATAATAGAATCCAGCTTTCATATTAATAATGCAGAAAACAAATAAAATTTTAAATGGAAGGCAAAGGTCAAAACTCAAAATCAAATACTGAAGCCAAGATTTACCCTGGCAGGACATCTCCATTTGATTAGGGGAATTTCCAACAAGTTAATTTGGAACTGGTCTGGGGAATGAGCTCCTTCGAAGCCCGGAGGAAGGATGTCATCAGTGCCTACGCCATTTGAATGTGACAACCATGAAGATTTTGCTTGAAGGTGATCTTGGGCACCAAACCCAACTTGTGAAGGAGACTCCTCTGATAAAAACAGCCGCTCCTGTTAAAAGAGAAACTTTATGAATCCATTAAAACAGAATCATAAGATGCTCAATGACTAAACAGGGAAAACATAAAGCAAATATACTTTCAACACTTCATATCTAAATTTTATCTAATTGTATTTAAATTATATCAGACGCAAAAGTTATCATAGTATAATGACAGCAAAAGAACCAATGAAAACTCAGAGGATGAAGAGAAAATCCATTTTGCATATCAGCATGAACAAATCTGCATAACATAAATACAAATCACCCAGGATCTTTTTAACTGCACCTGAACTGTCAGCTTTACTGGTAAAAGTAATATCATATTATAGTGTTTTTTAAGACCTATATCCTAGCAAAATGTGAACATAAACCAAATTATAGTAGAAGATTTTCAACATAGAACGTAATGGAGGGTACTTTGCAGCATTCAGTCCCCAGCAAGAGACCAATTTGTTTGCATTAAATGGATACAGGGCTGTAATAATACAACAAGCAAGAGATAGAAACATAAAAGAAACTCCACAATCATTGAGTACATTGATTCAGATTAAAATATTTAACCAGTGAAACACGGTCATTAAGGAATAAAAGGGTATTTAGAAGTATCACTCAATGATATTCCAGTGTATATTTTGAAGCAATTGTTCTAATGATTAAGCATCTTTCCAGATCACAGTTATAGTCCTCATCCACAGCAGCTAAAGCTCCATATCTACTCTCTCAATCTCCAACAAAACGAATCATTTCTGGTATCTTTCAGCAATTTGGTTCTCTCCAACAGGTAGGATCAACCCAAATACGGATGATTATTCTATTAAACTGCCACAGCAAATACTCATTTTTAGGCTCTATTGGACAGTATAAATTTACAACTTTTTGTGACTAATGGCATAGCCATAGAGATAGTGGGTGAACTTTGGGGATCAGTGAAGTAAATTAATCCAATGCTAAAGTGGTTCCAAGCAGCTTCCAGCCTGAGCCAATGCCTTCACACTGCAATGCAAGAGCAACGGCTGTCCACAACAACTCTGAAAAAGACAGAATGGGCTAGACAATGTGTGTCACCTACTACAGAAAGGCAACACCTGAGTTAATTGGCTGGTTGTCCAAGGACTTCAGTCACCTTTGTCGTAATTCTCTTGCATGCCTCATTAGCAGGCTGCAGAACATAGTAATGAGATTATTATAAGTTAGCCCTCCCTCGGTGGAAGCGGCTGTAGTCTTGGAGCTATTCCCTTTTTTAAAACAGGCAAGAAAAAGGAAACGTGATTTTAGAGAAAACCGAATAGCAGAGCCCTAATAAGTTATGCCAATTAATACTAAAGCATTACCATAACACGGCAACATGAGTAGCAAAGAAACAAATAAATCCTCCCTACTTCGACTTCCACATTTATGCAAACATGTATGTGCACCCATACCCTATGTTTCCTATGAGAATATGTTTCTTTCAAGCACTGAAATATGGCAAAAGCAATGGTAATCAAATCTTCCTAATATGAAATGCAGGATCGATGAAACACACTTACGTGTTAAACTCTCTAACAGATGAACAACTGAATCAACTATCCACGAATGCAACCATCCAGCATATATTGCCTTGGGAATATTAAGTAATAATTTGGCTGCAGGAAAGATAGCCCCACTATTTGACATGTAGCAAACCAAGAAAATAAAAAAAATAAAAAAACCTCTGTGCATATCAGATACCTAAAAGAATGGAGCTTCAAGAACATAACAAAAAGGATCCAACTAATCAATATGACCATTTAAGAGGAAGGGAGACCAAACCCATCTCCCCCAGAAGAAAACTGCCACAGCAAAAAATCACAATCAATTACGATTATCAGTTCTTGAAAAAACTTCCAAGCATACACACCTTACACCAACTATATGACTTGCCAACATAGCTTCAAATCTAGTACATGCATTTGCCTCAGAACCATACAGAATCTGAACTTCCAGTTCTAAGAGAGATCTAAAGAAGATTAATTCATGGCTTAGGGTTTGTGGCAAAATCAATTCAGCAATAAATGATTACTCATCAAAAAGAAGAGAATCCCTAAACATGATTTAAGAAGGAACTTTAGGTCATGAAGGATGAACATCTAATATGTTCGAAGATTAATTCTGCAAATCAAAATATTTAAGATATAATCTAAAAATGCTTCTCAAAAGGACAGCCTTCTGTGCTCAAATGCAATGCAAGCCACTTAATTTCCACATAGCATCCACATAGTATAGCAACAAATAAATATTCAATTTCAGAAAATCATCTTCAAAATCTACTCATCTGATGCAGTTCAGAGAAATCCCCTTTACCGCGTAATTCCACTAATGCATGTCACGGCAGTTCAGATTAGTACTAAAACTAGACCCACCAAAATGCGACACAATATAACTAAGAAAACCCCGTTAATAACACAACAATCAGGATTCGCACGACTACTATTACTTTTTCTCCGGACGGGGGGGTTGTGTTGTGGTGTGTGGTGGTGGGGTTTGCTTTTCGTACAGTATTGTTCATCAATTTGATTCTATATTACCTTAAGTCCAGCATATAGTCATCAAAATTTTCGAAATTGATAATCTTTTTACCTGACAAAGGTTTACATCTGATGCCCAAGAAATCCTTTTCGATTTGTGCAATCCTCGCATATTTACAATATTCTCACAAATAACCTCTTTCCGGCTTCGATTCTCAGTACATATTATATATTGCAAGTAGTAGTAGTTTCAATTCACGATTCACTGGGTCTCTCCGATTCGAAACGCTAGCTAGACTATCGATTGTTGAACTAATAACTAAAAAAAAAAAAAAAAAGACTAATTACTTCAGGAAAGTTCTGCAAGATCGAATTAGGGATAGAGCACAGAAGTTGATCAGATAGATAGATTTCGAAATATCAGTATTGAACGATACTAGCGACGTAGAGATACCAGGAAACCCTAGATCCTCCGTACTAGCTGCTCTGCCGTTTCAAACAATTAGGGATACCGTATAGTTTCTGTTTTCTATTTTATTTTTGCTGCTTATTTAAATTCCTCTGCCATCCTACATCTGACTGTACACGTACGAGAGACGGTATACGAAAAATCGTAGCGCGTGACAAAAGAACTTTGTCAGGTTCTACGGGAGGGTGGTTATCATTCACGCGCAGTAAATGGGACTGGGATATAATTTTACCGTGGGGTCAGGGTTGAGATTCTGACCACGGTTTTAAGTTGAGAAAATCGATGAAACGGCGATAGTCCAGTCAATGCCAGCTCCAATGTCACGTCTATCAGGCGCTTCGCCACGTGTCTTCATACGTCGTGCTGGCCCATTTCATGGGCCTGGATTGGTTTGTGGCCCATTTGTTTACGGGGTGTCGTCGGCGGGCAGTTTGCCAATTGGGTTTCAACTTGTAGATGGCCCAGTCAATTTTTGTATTTTTCTAAGTTGTCGATGAAATTGATGGGAATTAGTGTCATTAGGTCGTAGTCAGGAAAAAAAATAAAGATTATGTCAAAGCAATTACATCTTATTGTCACAAAATTTCAATCACACATGTGATTAAGTTGTCAATAAGATGACATAACACAATCAAACATGTTAAATAAACGGATAATATTAATTTTTTGACACAAATAAATTTAATTCGAAGTGTTTAAACATAAAATTTATTTTAATTTTATTTTAAAATTTAACTTAATTAACGAACTATTAATTTTAAATATAAATACGATACAATTATTAATAGTACTTTTTTTTTTGCGCCATCTAGCAATGTAGCAAACCAAATTATTATCCATATTATTGTCCTCCACTATTAATATTGTTTTAAAAGTAATATTAGCATCACATAATACAATTTGAAAACTTTTTTTTTTAATTTTTAGTACTATATTTTTTAAAATTATTGTAGTCGGATCATATCATGTTAGACATGACATATAATGAGCTTGTATGTACAATTCTGTTTGGCCTGTCCTGCCAAAATCCAAAACGTGCAAGTAGGTTCGGAATGGCCAAGACAAAAGGCTTCCCAAATATGCTAGCCGTGCGGGAGCATAACCTCTGCTGATGAGCTGTGAGGCTGGCTGCTTCAATTAATGAATCGATAGATGAAACAAAGACCATGAGATTTTTGCAGTAAATGCATGGAAAGAGACTAATCAGTTTATTACAAGAACAAGAGGCAAAAGGCCTGCGGAAGCTTTCCACTTTATAGTCAACGTGTCAAACTTTCAGACAAACATCCCAATACATTTGTAACAAACCTATATAATCACACAAGACACTCTTTGAACAAACACACAAGCATGCCGAAAGTACAAAAAAATACTAAAAATTGTTGGGTAACATGTAACATATACATGAAATCCTTCAGTTCTCCCCTGCCATAACTCCACTGTCATGCATATATCAGCTAAAGCTCCATCCCAGATCAAAAGAACTGAGATATAAAACCTAGATCGTGATCAGTCAAGTACAGCAACGACTGGACTCCAAGTTTCTAAATTGACAGGTTACTACCACAATGGCCTCATGCATAAGGGCACTTTGAGTATCTGCTCACCTATGCCATTTTCTCTCTGAAACAAGCAAGAATAAAGCAGTGAATTGCCAAACCAAAACTAATTACTAAAACCATCGGTAACGAGCTCCCTGACATAAATAATGCAAACTGTGG
This sequence comes from Swietenia macrophylla, assembly GCA_032401905.1. Classification (NCBI taxonomy): domain Eukaryota; kingdom Viridiplantae; phylum Streptophyta; class Magnoliopsida; order Sapindales; family Meliaceae; genus Swietenia; species Swietenia macrophylla. Next base: position 7,028,490 of record CP135570.1, on the reverse strand, counting down.
GATTATTTTTCTTCCTTTTGAAAGTGTGCAGAGGTTGAAGAAAGGGAGAATTTGAATTTCATATGAAAATGTAAGCCAGATCATCATTCCAATTTTGACAGAGGAAGTTGAGAAAATACCATGAAGAGCTTACGTACCATTTCCCTTTGCACCCTGTTGTGCTTGAGACATTGACCGTTGGATACGGGGAGAACCCTGCCTCCCATTTCCAACAGGTAAGGAATGACGTTTCTTGATGTAGATTTCTCTGTCATGCACATCTGGACTTGATCTTGGTGAGTTATTTGCTTGGACCTTGGCCCTTGCAGATTCTGTGGCCTGCATGAAATGGGGGAGAGAATTACTACTACTATGAACTCCTGGCTCTTGATCAATGTTATCAGATTTCGATGGACCAAAGGAACTGCGTCTCTTCCCACTTTTCTGATCTCTTGGCAATTGTTCCATACTACCTCTTGCACCAGAATCATGATTTGGAGTTGACGGAGATCCCTTACTCGCTGACAGAGGTTTGCGCTTTCGATTAGACCCACTCTTGTCAGTTCTATTGCTTTTAGCTTTGACCGATACCTGACTCAAAGGTGTTCCTTGGGATTCTGGAACAGTAATATGGCTTCTAGGGGAAGCTTCTGGTGACGACCTGTATGATTGGCGCCCTGTCTCTGAGTTCTGTTCTTTATAGAGTTCGGATGCACCATTCTCTGGTTTGTGCTTTACCTGTGGAGCACCTATGACTACAACTGAATTTACAGATTCACCTTGAACATCATCAACTTCAACATCTTTCTCAATCTTTTCCTGCTGATCAAGAACAGAGTTGGACACATCGCACACTGGGACTGTAGATGCATCATTAGCTTTAACATCCGAATCATTTGAGTTGTTAGGATCACAAACTTCTTTCTCTTCAACTTTGACTTCATGTTCATACTCAGTGGCTCCAACTTCAGATCTATCAGGGGAATCAAGAGTGGAAGAAATAGAAAGCTCGGTGCCACATTCAGAGCCACCATATTGGATCCTTGAAACTGAGTTTTCTGCTACGCAGAGATCCTTTGTCCTGCTTAAAGTATCTGCCCCAGATGAAACTGTGTCAATGTTTAAATCAACCGAAAGATCTTGGTCTTGTGAAGTGATTGATCTACCTGAATTAGCTGATAAACTAAGCTCCTCAAATTTTGAATGGGCTGCAATGAATGCAGGATTACTAGCCTTTCTTGATCCATACACAAACTTATTCCCCTCAGTCTCAAGATTTTCACATGCAAGCCTTTTCATTGGATGTTTGGGTTGCTCACTTTCAGTTTCAGGCTTATTAGCAAGAGACTTGAGCTCCTGTTCAGAAGATGCATCCGATTGCATGTTTTGATTTTGATGAGAATTTCTCTCTTTTGAGATCTCATTCACATCAGATGTACATGTTTCCTCAGGCTGAGGCAGCTCCAAATCATCCTTCGGCAAAGAAGTTGGCTGGTTCTGATGAGAGTTAAACTCATTTGTGTACTCATTTGTGTCATAAGTTATCAGATTTTCTTCGCTTTCAGATGGTGCAACAGTTTCCTTAACACTTGACTTTGAATCTGCTGAATCACATAAAATTTCAGAAGGGATTCCAGTTTCCACTGGAGAGGCAAAATTCTCATTCTTCTCATTTTCAGGTTGCTCTGTCTTTGACTCTGGTTCTGGTGCCTGTTTTGTGACAGAAACAGACATCCACCTTTCCAACCAGTTCCAAGCAGAATCTCGTTTTGCAGGATCACACTTAATGTGCATAGGCTTGTTCTTCGGTGCTGATTCGATTAACTTTAATTGGTGGATGATGGAAGTATCAGTATAGCAGGGATAATATGTGATGCAAAACATGTACTAAAGAGCCTACAATAAAGCTGCAAAAATGCAGAATAAAATACAGAAATTTACCATACCTGACGAGCAAATCCATTGCTAAGCAAACTCTCAATGGAAGTCTGTGCTGCATTTGGCTTAGTTGTTGAGCTTCCCTTCTCCTGAAACAGGAAAATTTTGATTAGACTAAGACATTTCAGGATCAAGAAAGAGCAACTCAGTCTACAAAAGTACAGACAAAGATTCTTTCATCAAAAGAACTAGCAGAAAACATTAGCTATCTATACAGAAACCAACAGAGAACAATATTCCATAAGTCAAAAGCAACAGGGGAAGTGGCAATAGAAACCAAGCTTACTGTTATAGTCATCAGCTATGCAATGATATGGACATTGGTGTACAAAAATCTTAACGTACAGCACATATTTTAAAAAGAAAATTTGTTACTTATTTTTTACTATTTCTTCAGAAGCATCATTTTCTCTTTTGATTGGTATATAGGGCTTGACGTCCATTCTTTTCAGTTTGACAGTAATCCTAGAGTCATATGCCCGAAGTCATGCTTTTTAGTTTAACTGTTCTACTATAAACAAAACTTGGGACATCACAAGCAGGCAGATTTTGAGAGGAGGCTTCTTGAGATTGAATACCATCATAGAACTCGATTGCCAAACCATTTTCAACTAGCATAGCACGAGGAAAAAAATTCCCTAGGCAGGCAGTTTCAATTAATTGAGTATACTTATTTGATTATTACAGGGATTATTGAATTGCGGGTATCCTTCTCATCCTCCCGATTTACCTCCTTCCCAAGACGGGCACATCGAGCACGAACAAGAGCTTGCATCTTAACAATGGCTTGAACACAACGCAGGGTCCCAACAGCATGCCTCCGCACCAGGTGTCCTCGTACAGCAGCTTGCAACTTAACCACATTCTTAAGCTTTAAGAGTTCTCTTTGAGCCTAGAAAATAATAAAAAAGGGAAAGTTAAAGATGATAGTAACAAGTAAATAAAAGACTAGCATTCCCTTAAAGAAAACATACCAAGAGCCCTCTGACAGCAGTCTGGATTACAATAACAATGGATTCATCAAGGGCAGAGTCATCCTTGCTTTCAGCATCAACGCCGATGATGGTTTCAGATGCTTTTGGTCCCACTGGAACTGACAACAGAGGTTTCTCATCACTGCATTGTATCATGGGGGTTTTCTCTGGAACATTGGAGATATTGGGTGGTTGGAAGTCAAGATCAGTTGACTCTAGGTTCTCCTTCTTCACGGTTTCTGATATCACACTGTTGCTAAGCACTCGATGCCGGGCGGATCTCTTCCGGAAACTCCACCCACGTTTATCATTTGAGCCCTTGTTTTGTAAAGATATTCAAATATTAATTAATCTTGAAAGAAAAGCAAATGAACTACAGAACAGCCATCCTCTTTGTCCAAATGATAAAAATATAACATAAGCGTGCAATACGTAAATAGAGACTACCCTTCACCCCAAACTTCCAACTCAGGTTTCCAAAGGAGAATGACATTGCAATGTCGTACAAAGCAAATAAGCTAATTGCACGCAATTAAATCACATGAAAATATCATAAATAAACATGAATATTAAAGGATAAATCTTTAAAATGATTTGCCTTTTCCTCGGTGCAACGTGCATCCAATTGATGATCACATTGCAAATTGGTGCTACTAACTATAAATTTTATCCACAATTCCTAGAATGTGCTCCAATGTTCTAAGAATCTTCGGCAGTGGGTCATGTCGTGCATGCAACTTCAAATTTTATCGGCTAAAGGGCACACATTGATGTGGCATTTTTCATGGGGATCACAAATAGATAGAATAATAGCATAACTATGCTTCTAAAAGACCAAAAAAGAAGAATAATTTTAGGTCCTCGCTTATATTTGACTATGAAGCATTACAAAGAACAAACATAAAATTGTGAAACCATACTACAGAATTATCAAATTATGATTGCTCGGTAAACAGAAAAACACAAAGAAAGGTAAGTATTCATATGCAAATAATAATACAAATCGGCATTACCTCGCCGATGTTCCGCTAAATTCAGCAAATACAAGAGCATATTTAGATCCCTGATACTTTTATCTGTTATTTATTTTTCATTTCCAATAAAAGTAATAACTTAGCAGCTCAGCTGACTTCAGGACTTCACCAGAAGCTCTATTAAAGACACTTAACTGCAGATCTTGACAAAAACAACTTAAAAATATAACAAAGTAACTGAAATCCGCCTGAACTCATTAGAACACGGAGTGCAAATCGAAACACGTAGAAATTACAGGATCAAAAAAAAGATGGAAAAAGAGCAATGCGAGTGAAGGAAACACTGGTTCGGAGCCAATCAGATACCTCAGAAACCCCGACATCATCGTTGTCAGCTGAGTCGCTGCCACAGGTGATGATTTTGAAACAAGAATTCGATCTTCCCATTTCTCTGTTTCTTGGTTTTCCTTATCTGTTTGTTTTGTTTCTCACGCAGAAATCTCTCTCACTCTTTCTCTCGGACAGGACAACTTGTATTGTTGTGTTGTGTTGGAAATTGTAACCAAGAGACTCCGGACCTCAACTCAGTGCTTAAATGTGTTTTAACTCCCACGTTGGAGTCCGCCACTTAAGGAAGTCCGTTGCCTTCCCTTCTTTGCCCCGTCCGTTGAGATAGGCGAAGAAAAGCTGTCAGATCTCTCCTCCTCTTTTTCTTTTCTTTTTTCCTTTTTTTTTATTTTCTTTTTTATCACAACAAACAAATATAAATATCTTATCCAGCCGTTAGTCACCAGACTCGCGAGATGAAATGTCTTTCGTTCTCGCGCGAATTTTGCCGTTTTATCCGTTTATTATCCACGCAAAATTTGTCCCAATTTAGTAGACGACGAGTCGTTTAATATTATGAATATAAAATTTGTCAATTTATGCCCAGTAAAGCTACTCAAATTACTAATATGTTTTCGCGCTGGCTTGCTGAAATATAGAATGCAAATTAGGTTAATGCTAATGCTTTTGCATAAAGAGCAAAAATAGAAAGGAAAGGTTGGACGAGATTTTGCTTATCAATAACCCGGAGGAGCACAATTTTCCGTGCATCTATTTAATTTGTCAGACTTTGCGAGTTATCATGAGATAAACGTCGCCATTGAGAAATTGAAATGATTGTAAAAATGAATGCGAAAGGTGGGGGCCCGGTTTGGGCCCTTCATGTGAAGATTAGGAATAAAATAAAAACGGTGTCGCAGAGAGTAACCGGAGGTTGTCTATCTCTCTGAGTATCCCTCTGACAAATAATGTTACGCCACTACGGTATCAAACAGTTAACCAACTCATTTGACAGCTCTTTTGTCTTTTCGTGTGACGTGGCTTCTTAGACGGGCACCACGTATAATCACGTGCAATACACCGGCGTGTGTATGGTATGATCTGCGTGCATACTGCAGCAAGTGGGGGTTGATGAAGGAGGAGAACGGAATGGATGCCACGAATCTATCAAAGTGGGACCCGTGTTAAAAAATCATAATCCGAGTTAGATGCAACTGCCCAACGCAAATCGGCTATTTTTTAACCAACCCTTATGGCTTAATTATTTGTTTTCTTGAGTCTAAATCCAGCAATCAGCATACTCTATGGGCTATAATTTAGTAGTCAAATCATTATTAATTACATTATTTTTTTGAAAATATTACACTCTGAGTAACATGGATTGAACTGAGTAAAGACTAGGGTTAATTCTAATATTTTTTTATTAATTTTAATATATATTAATAAATAATATAATTAATAATAAGTAATTAAATTAAAATTTAAAATATAAAATTAATTTATAAATTTTATTAAATTATAAATTATGTTATATATTATTATATTATTATATTTTTATATATATATATATATATATATATTAAAAAATAATTTCAACGAGTAAGCTGAAGAGTGGACTTATATGGTTAATACTTTTATAACTTTTCATCGAGTCACCGATTAGCAATCTCGGAAGGGCGACAGGCCATGCCAATATCATGTTACAGATCTACGTGCAGGGGTACTTTGCTTCCATTATGGGGTTGTAATTAAGGTCTCGTGCAACATTGTGTTGGGTCCATCAACTGCTTGTTCGAAGTTTTTTATTTAGTTGTGAACTAGTAATTCCTTGGGATTTAATCCATTTAGAGACGAGATGAATGTACCTACCTTCATAAAAAGCCATTATTTTAGTAGTAGAACACCGTTGTCATCTATTTCCGGTGTGATTTGAAACATAAAGTCGCAATGGGATTTTACTCATCGGTGAGGAATTATTTCAGCAATCAAATGAAATGGGCATTTAGGTACAAGGGCATATGACTGTCTACCATTCGCCTCTCTTTTTTCTAAAAATATTATTGGTGGAGCCTCTCTCACATGGGAAGTAGCCAGTGATCAATAATGCGATCAAATGTTCCTTTCAATGATATTGTAATTAGCTCGAAACGACCGTGCATTAAACTCTGTAACTCAATTTTTCTTTGGATAACCCTAAAATTTGTGTGGCGTGGGGATTGCTCAGTTGCTTGCTTTTACGTTGCACTGCTGCAATGATGTCTTCCGATTTAGATGCAACAAATGGGATTATTAGGACTGCATAAGATGGGGCGTGCGCTGGCAGCTTGAATGGGCCAAGACTTTTTATCAAATGGAACAAAGCTTGTTGGAAGTAAAGTCGCTGCCACAATAAGAACCACTGATGCCACCTCCCAGCTTTATGACTGACTTTTGATTCAAATACAAGAGAGAATGGTCCCTACGCCAATCTTAACCATAAAGCCACAGTTTCTTTTTCTCCAGTGATTCTCCACAAGCTTTTGAGGACAGCAAAGATGGCTATTGGGCTAAGTTCGTTACACTGTAGGCCTGATATTGCCGTATTCATATCATATTATCACTCATGTCTGCCTGGGTTCCCCATGGGCCAGGACAGTGTTATTAGTTTCATAAATATACCCTATTGCAGACCCATGTCGTTTTATGACTTTGCGCTGTTATTACCATAGCACCGATTAGTAATAAAGCTAGAGTGAACTTCGAATACGGCCCGCTTGCATGGACTTTTTTTTTTTTTTGTTTTCTTGTGTCAATGCCAGTTCGAATGAACTGATTCTTTATTCCAACATTGTTACACACAATTCAGTAATAAGACGGGACCAGTTTGGATTCAATGCTGGAATACCTAACTTTTATCTAATCAAATAAGCCCGTGGAGAGCATTAGAGCTACAGTGAACGTCGAATACGGGCACGGTTGCATGCCATTTCTTGGAAATGCCAGCTTGAACGAACTGAATCTTTATTCCAACGTTTTTAACCACAAATCAATAATAATATGGGTGGTCCATTTGGATGCAACGTGGGCATACCTAACTTTTGGCTAATAAAACAACCCCGTGGAGAGTAATTATATCACCAAAAAACATGTTGAAAATTTGTATTGGACCGTCATGTACTGATTGACATACAGCCTGTCTCTTCTCAAGTTTCAGTCTTTTAACTTTTTTGATTGAATTGACATTGTCCCAATTGCCGACACGCTAGCGCTCTCCTTCAACTACAAACGTTTTTCAAATGAGAGAAATGCGAAGATTTTTTCCAGCACGGGTGCAGCCTATGCAACGAGCGTGCGCATTCAGTAAGCATAATGATTGCCCTCTGTCGCAGTATATACCAAAAAAAAAAAATTTATTTTAACCATGTTTTATATTTATGATTAATTTTAAATAATTTTTTTTTATCAAAATAATCACCTTAAATAATTTTATCTCTGTAATCACTTATAAAAGATAAAAAATTTAGAGTGTCAGTTGCTCTAATGTGGTCATATTGCAGCTGATTTTTGCCCTAATATGGCAGTCACTTTTGCTATGATGTGATGACACTAAGATATTATTTTTGCCACACACTACGTCATTGATTTTTGCTCTAGTATGTCCACGGGCACAAATACAATTGTTTAATATTTTTTAAATTATTATAAATATAAATTTATTTTATATTAAATTTAAAATTTTTAATTTATGAATTTATTTAAATTAAATCGAGAATTTATTCTTTATTTTATAAATTTGTTTAATTTATTTTTAATTTTTATTATTTTATTTAAATATTATTAATATTCAAACATCTAAATTTAAATATTTTTAATATATTTTATGTTTATAGTTAAAAGTATATCAGTTAATATTCGTCATGAAATTTTTACATGTAAAATTATAAAAATAAATAATCATTACTAAATATAGTATAAAAAATAAAAATTAACTAAACAAAAATTTATAATTAAAAAATAAATTTTTTTATGTATTTTGATAAATTTATAATTAAATTTTGTATTTATTTTTACAAATAAAAATTAATTTTTATTATAATTCCTAATATTTTTAACTTTCTAATTCAAATAATTATTCAAATTAAGAATAAAAAATATTTTTTAATAATTAAGTAAAATTTTTTAATTTTTAATTAATTTTAAATAAATAAAGAAAAGAAAATAATTGTATGCGACATGATAAGAAGTGTGGGAACCATTAGAGATCCAAATCCTCTCCCTCTCTCTCTCTCTCTCTCTCTCTCTCTCTATATATATATATATATATATATATTTCTTTCAGAAAAGCCACAGAGGTTCTCGTTTTGTTTTGTGTTGCACGGTTGCTCTTGCTCCATAAGAAATAATGGTTTTCTTATTCATCCTTTCATCAGTTTCTATATTCCTTTTCTTTCTTCTCCAAACATACAGAACAGCCAAAAGTGTTCGTCGACCACCAGGTCCCCGAGGTCTTCCGTTAATCGGTAATTTACACCAGTTTGATAACTCAAACACTCGTTATTTCTGCGGACTCTCCAAGCAATATGGCCCCCTCGTGTCTTTGCGTCTTGGGTTTGTGCCAGCCCTTGTAGTTTCCTCGGCAAAATTGGCTAAAGATATCTTCAAAACCCATGATGTCCAATTTTGTGGAAGGCCCATTTTGCTTGGCTTTAAAACCTTGTCTTACAATTTCTTAGATTTGGCTTTTACGCCATACAGTGGATATTGGAGAGAGACGAGGAAAACATGTGTTATCCATCTCTTCAATTCCAATAGAGCGCAGCAATTTCGTCCCATTCGTGAATATGAAGTTTCACGTATGACTGCAAATATTTCAGACCTAGCTAGTGCTGATAAGCCCATCAACTTAAGTGAGATGATGGTGTCTCTTACAAGCACAATTATCTGCAGAATTGCTTTTGGCAAGAGGTACGAAGATGGAGGAGATGAGGCTGACAGAAGTAGATTTCGTGCATTTCTTAATGGAACTCAGGCCATGTTGGGAAGCTTCTTCGTGTCGGACTACTTACCCCTCATGGGCTGGGTTGACAAACTCACGGGAATGAGTCATCGCCTCAATATCATTTTCAAAGATTGTGATGCGTTTTATCAGAAACTCATCGACGAGCATTTAGATCCACAAAGGCCAAAAACTGAGCAGGAGGATATCGTTGACATTTTACTCCAAATACGACAAGATCGTGGCCTTACTTGGAATCACATCAAAGCAGTGCTCATGGTCCTTCATTTCTTTATTTCTAGTTCAGTTTCCAAATAGAAGTATTATTCTTTATTAATTTTCTTTTAAAATTTTTCAGAACGTATTTGTTGGTGGCACCGACGCAATTGCTGCTACTGTCGTCTGGGTCATGACCAACCTAATGAAGAACCCCGAAGTGATGAGGAAGACTCAAGAAGCAATAAGGTATTTAATGAAAAATAAAGGTGTTGTAGATGAAGATGACCTTAAGAGACTACCGTATTTAAAAGCTGTCGTCAAAGAGACGTTGAGATTGCAACCACCAAATCCTTTGATCCCAAGAACAACAACGGAAAGGTGCATTTTAGACGGGTATGAAATACCATCTAAAACGCTGGTTTATGTGAATTTGTTTGCTATAGGCAGAGATCCTGAAGCTTGGGAAAACCCAAATGAATTTGACCCGGATAGATTTATTGGCAAATCTATTGACTTGTCAGGACAAAATTTTGAGCTAATGCCATTTGGGAGTGGCAGAAGAACTTGTCCAGCGATACATATGGCAACTGCGACAGTAGAGCTTGCACTCGCCAATCTTCTTTACCATTTTGATTGGGAAATGCCTGCTGGCATGAAGAAAGAAGACTTGGATTTCGATGTCCTTCCGGGAATTACTATGCACAAGAAGAATGCTCTCCAGCTTATGGCTAGGAATTATCTAAATTAGATATGGCAAGACATGGGAATGCATGAACGTGTTTCATTTTAACTTATTTAGAGAGCTTTCCTGTAATGTCATCAATTCCTGTACTTCCGTATGGTTTGACGGTCATGTGTATAAAATGGGGGTTTCATCTGGTCCTGTAACAGCAACACTGCAGAACAATATTACATAATGTTACAAACATCGACAATAAAGACGATCGAATAAATTCAGATTGTGGCTTCTATTTGCCTTGGCCAATGTTTCACTGCTTCTAGTTTTTTAATACCTCTTCTTTTCACAAGGATACGAGCTCATTACGAAATTAACTGTTTTAGGTAATTAAAAAGAAAAAAAAATCAAGTCTTTTTCACATAAAGTCAGTCGATCGCTCAATTAATTAAGCTTATATATATTTACATGATCAATAAAGTCACGTTATGCACAAAATATGCACATCAACTCACAGTCTTTACCTCTTCAGTGGCCGAAAAATTGAGCACTGCTTACCGAAATGGTATTATAATTTCATGGCCAAAACAAACCATCTTGTGACTTGTCCTTCAGTGTTCCCATGACGAGATTCCTCTTCTTCAGGACTGTCTACAGCACAGTATATGAAAAGTTCCCTGTATATAAGTAATAAACTACTGCCTCCTGACGAGAGGACGAAAATGACTCTCTTTTAAAAATGCAAGTATATATTTATCTTGAACGAGTTGTTAACGATCACCGTCGACGGGCTGTATAAATAAAAACATTTGATGCCCTTTTTCTCCTTATTTTAAGAAATTCACGCAGGTTTGTATATACATATATGGATAGGTTCTCCTTTTTGTATTGCAGATCATAATGGCTCTGCTTATCGTCCTTTTGTTTTTCGCCGTCTTCTTGTTGTTTCTTCTCCGAAAGCAGAGAACAAGAGGAAGTGTTCCTTTGCCACCTGGCCCTCCAGGTCTTCCTCTCATTGGAAACCTGCATCAGTTTGATACCTCAAACACTCCACGTTATTTTTGGAAACTTGCTAAACAACATGGTCCCATCATATTGCTGCGCTTCGTTTCTGCATCAACCGTAGTCATCTCCTCGGCAAAATTGGCTAATGAAACCTTGAAAACCAACGATCTTCAATTTTGTGGCAGGTCTTCTTTGCTTGGCCAGAAAGTCTTATCCTACGACTTCTTAGATGTCGCTTTTTCGTCATATAATGCTTACTGGGGAAGGATGAGGAAAATATTTGTCCTTCATCTCTTTAATTCTATTAGAGTTCAGCAGTTTCGTCCCATTCCGAGAAGATGAAGTTTCGCTTATGATTGAAAAGAATTCAAAATCAGCCGCCGATTTAAATCCAGTAAACTTAAGTGAGATGCTGATGTCTCTTACGAGTACTACTATAGGTAGACTTGCTTTTGGCAAGAGGTACGAAGATGAAGGAAATGAAAGAAGTAGATTTCATGCAGTGCTTAATGAAACTCAAGCCATGTTGGGTAGCTTCTTCTTCTTAGATTATTGTCCTTAGCTGAGTTTGGTCGATAATCTCACAGGAATAAAACGTCGTCTCCAGAAAACCTTCAAGGAATGTGATCAATTCTATCAAGAACTTGTCAATGAGCATTTGGATCCAAACCGACCAAAAACTGAACAAGAAGAGATAATAGATGTTTTACTTCATATTAAAAAGATCGCGAGGTCAAAGTTGATATTACTCGGGATCACATTAAAGCAGTGCTCATGGCATGTAATCTCTCAATCACTTTACATTTCGCAGCTTCAAACATGATGATATTGTTACTAATTTGGATCGTTTTTTGTCTGCCGAACTGGTAGAACGGACTCAGCAGCAGCTGCTGTGGTTTGGGCTATGACAAATCTAATGAAGACTTCTAAAGCAATGATGAAGGTTCAAGAAGAAGTTAGAAATGTAATAAAAAATAAAGGCTTCGTAGATGAAGATGATCTTCAGAGATTACAGTATCTTAGAGCTGTAGTAAAAGAGACATTGAGATTGCAACCGCCAGCTCCATTAATTCCAAGAGCAGCAATGGAAAGGTGTATTATAGAACGATATGAAACACCAGACAAGACATTCGTTTTTGTGAATGTATGGGCAGTGGGGAGGGATACTGAAGTTTGGGATAATCCATGCGAATTTGATCCCGATAGGTTCATTGGAAGTTCTATTGATTTCCAAGGACAACACTTTGAGCTAATACCCTTTGGTAGCGGCAGAAGAATTTGTCCAGGAATGTTTATGGCAATTTCGAGTGTGAAGCTTGCGCTTGCCAATCTTCTTTACAGATTTGATTGGGAATTGCCAGATGGGATGAAGAGGGAAGACATGGATTTTGAAGTTCTACCCGGTATTACGATGCACAAGAAGAATCCTCCCTAGCTTATTGCTAGGAACCATACATGATCGACAGTCCTTCATACGTTGTCCTTTCCATGTTCATGTTATTTCGTCTTCTATACGTGTAAGGTAGATGTCAATCTCCAAGTGACTCTAATTTTTAGGAAGGACCCTTCCAGAGCGTGTTGATAAAATATTAACGTTTTTATTACAGTAAATATTTTGTAATGCCCGGGTAGTTCTCGGGTCAAAAATCTTATTCTGGGCTTTTAGTTCCAGGCCTTGTAACGCAATCAACCAGGTCATTGTGCTCCGTTGTATTTCGGGCCAGTCAATGAAACCCACTTAAAGTGTTTTGGGTTGCCCATGGGCCATACATCACACCTCGTCGAAGACCCCGGCTTTCCCTGTTTATAGGCCTAATATGGGTTTGTGTTTGCGTGCCGAGGAGGGGAATGAACGTGTATCAACATACACTAACTAGCACAGAGGGATTCGTTCATTGGCCGACATGCTTACACGAATTCGGTAGGTAGAATAATTTGTCTGCATGCATCGCATCTAAAAATCCAATATTTTACAGTCATGGGAATTATAAAAAGCATATTTATACTAATTAATGTAATAAAATTATTATAAATATATTAATAATATATTTTCTTTTATTTAAAAATTTAAAAAATAAATAATTAATACAATAAATATTTATTAGATAAACATAATAATGGGACAATAAGTTTATATTATTCTATTTTTTTCAAAAATAATTTTACGGGTGATGTTTTGAATATTAACTTGTGTGTGTTAAATTAAATTAAATTAAAATAAAAAAACTTAACAATTAATGATAAATACATCTAATTTTGTATACAATAATCACTTAATTAATTAAAATAATATTTGATTAGAAATTAAAGATAACTATAAATACTCGTATTGAAATAAGATAAATTTATTATTATTTTAAAATTTCAGCACATATGTTTGTTATTATAATTTTATAAGATTAAAAAATTATAGATATAATAATTTAATCTACGATGATTCAGGACATAAAGCCATGTGTTTAAATAAAATAATTAAGATGCTTTGGTAACTATAATAATGAGATTAAAAAATTACCAACACGTGAAACGGGTGGTGATTGTATTTTTTATAGACTAAAAAATTATAAAGATTGTAATTTTTTTTATTTAAATAACTCAATATTTAATTTCTTATTTAAATTAGACACTCGTGATTCACGTGTATTGTAATATTAAAATACATTAAAAGGAGAGAAAGTATTAGATAAAATTTTATTAATATAATTAATATAATAAAATAATTTAATTAATAAAAAATAATTTAATAATAATAATATAAAAAATTTATTATTTAATAAATACAATAAAAATATTAATTTTTATAATTTTTTATTTATTATTAATAAATAAATTTATTTAATTTTTTTTTTTAAATTTAAGGGATCTTTTTATTTTTTTTTCTCTAATTCACTACTTATAAATTAATTTGTTTTATTTAATTAATTAAATAATTTTACTGATTCCAGCCGCCCATACTACAGCCAAATTATTATTTTCCCTGATGAACGATGTGTTGTCGAGTGACAAGGGAAGTTTATCCTTCACCGGCGATGACGTTGACCATCGCGATCGCGATCTATATAAGAACACCACCGAAACATGTTAACCATTCTCACTCCCTAAGCCTAGTTCAACTTCTAGGGCTGTTAATGGCTTTGCTTATCATCCTTTTGTTTCTTCTTATTTTCTTCTCGTTTCTTCTCCGAAAATTCAGGACTAGAAAATATAATCGTTGGCCACCTGGTCCCCAGGGTTTTCCCTTGATAGGCAATTTACACCAGCTTCATAACTCACACCGTCCCCGTCATTTTTGGAAACTATCCAAACAGTATGGTCCCTTGATGTCTTTACGTCTGGGATCCGTGCCAACCATGGTTGTATCCTCCGCAAAAATGGCTAAAGATATCTTAAAAACCCACGATCTTCAATTTTGCAGTAGGCCTTCGTTGCTTGGCATTTACACTTTGTCTTACCGGGGCTCAGATTTGGCTTTTGCACCATATAATGGTCACTGGAGGGAATTGAAGAGAGTGTGTACGATTCATCTCTTCAACTCCATCAAAGTGCAGCAATTTCGTCCAATTCGAGAAGATGAAGTTTCCCATATGATTGAAAATATATCAAAAGCAACTTCTTCTTCTTCTTCTTCTAAACCTGTCAACTTAAGTAAGTTGATGACGTCTCTTACCATCGCCGTTACTTGTAGAGTTGCTTTTGGAAAGAGGTTCGAGGATGGAGGAATTCAAAACAACATGTTTCACGCACTGCTTCATGAAACTCAGGATGGCTTTATGAGGTTCTATTTTGCAGATTATTTTCCGTTCATGGGTTGGATGGATAGACTCACAGGAAATCTTGGTCGTCTTCAAAACACCTTCAAGAAACTGGATGTATTCTACCAACAACTTATCGACGAGCATCTCGATCCAAACAGACCAGAAACTGAGGATGAGGATATACTTGATGTTTTACTTCAACTTAGAAAGGATCGCACATTTAAAGTTGATATTACATGGGATCACATCAAAGGATTACTCATGGTAATCTAATTTAATTTTTCTAATTTATTTATTGATGCTTAATTTCTCTATGTTCTTGGTTTTTGCTATATTTGATTTAATTTTTGTTCTTTTGAGCAGAATATATTTATTGCTGGCGCAGATACAGCTGCAATCACTGTGATTTGGGCCATGACATATTTGATGCAGAATCCTGAAATACTGAGGAAAGCACAAGAAGAGATTAGAACTGTAGCGGGAAATAAAGGCTTTATTGATGAAGATGACGTTCAAAAACTGGCTTATCTTAGATTAGTAGTGAAAGAGACGATGAGGTTGCAACCTGCAGTTCCAATATTACCGCCAAGAGAAACAATGGAAAAGTGCAACGTTGATGGGTATATAATACCACCTAAAACACGAGTTTATGTGAATGCATGGGCAATAGGAAGAGATCCTGAAGCCTGGGATAACCCACATGAATTTTATCCCGACAGATTCATTGACAGTTCCAGCGATTTTAAGGGACAAAATTTTGATCTACTTCCATTTGGCGGAGGCAGAAGAATTTGTGCAGGAATGTACATGGGACTTTCGCTTGTTGAGCTTGCACTTGCTAATCTTCTCTACAAGTTTGATTGGGAACTGCCCGCTGGAATGAAGACCGATGACTTGGATTTTGAAGCTCTACCCGGTATGGCCATGTACAAGAAGATTCCTCTCTGTCTTGTAGCTAGGAATTATATATGATGGGCAGTGGCACATGGATTACACAGCCAAGCTGAAAACTGGGCAAAGTTTGTACTTTCTGGCCAGTTCGAACCTAGGTTTAATATTCTCTGAGTGGTGCTACTGCAACCCTGGTTTAATTTTGAAAGTATGACATAATTTCGAATAATATAAACTTATTGCTCAATAATTGTCATCTCTTTCATAATTATTAATGAATAAGTTAATCCACCACTACAAAGACCAAAAACATACTTAATCTCTTAACAACTTTTAAGTAAATGCATTGGGCAATATGAAGAGATCCTGCTGCTTGGGACGACGCAGACAAAATTTATCCCGAGAGATTTTCCGGCGGTGGCAGAAGAATTTGTCCAGGGATGTAATTGGGAATGGCGATATTGGAACTTGCATTCGCCAATCTTCTCTACAAATTTGATTGGGAACTTCTCGCTGGGATGAAGATCGATGACTTAGATTTCGACGGTCTACCTGGTCTTAATAAATAAATCAAATTAATATGTTATTTTATAACTAATTAACCAAATGCTAATTAATTAATAATTGGTCAAGACATTCAAGCTGACTGTTGGTCTACAATCATGTTCTATGTCTTCTATAGGCTAAAGCATATTTCGGGAACGCTGTTGGTATTGTAAATTTCCAAGAAGGTACAAAATACAACTGCTAGTTGCATGGCAGTTACCTTTCATCTGACCATTATCCAATTAAATATAGGGAGTCCCCCCCAATACTCTAGAGGACAAATATTATAGCTTGATTGTTGCGACTGCAAGCAGGCTAATTAAGCTTAAACAATTCAAAAGGAATCGAGTAATAAAGAATTCCCTTTAATACGTAACAACGTGATAAGAATTTTTTTTAAAAATTTTTTAGTTAAAATAAAATTTAATTTTTTTTATTTTTTATATATTTATGTATTCTTAAACTTTTAAAAATTATGATTAAAAAAATAAAAAAATATTTTAATTTATTAAAAAATTTTAAAATAAAAATATACAGTAATTTTACTTTAACATAATTAATATAATAAAATTATTTTATTAAAATAATGAAAAATTTATAATTTTTTTTAATTTATTTATCGTAATTTTTCTCACAATTGATTGCACAGCACCTACTGTCACCTCAATTTCGCCTGGCTCAAGCTTTCATTACCGAACAATTGTACTCAAATGTTTGAATTTGCCTTCGAGATAATCACTCATTTCGTCATTAAATAGCAAATGCCATCCTAATCTTTATTTAACCATTAGCACTTGCTGCTCCATGGAACACAATGGCTTGGCTAATCATCCTTTTATCACTCCCTGTTTTCCTGCTGTTGCTCCTGCAAAAATGCAGAAGAAGATCAAGTATTTGTTGGCCACCTGGTCCAAGTCATCCTCCTTTAATCGGTAACTTACACCGCTTTGATAGCTCAAACCCTCCACTTTATTTTCAGAAACTTTCTGCAAAATATGGACCGCCTGTGTCAATGAATCTCGGTTTTGTACCAAGCGTAATAGTTTCCTCAGTTAAACTGTCTAAAGAAAACTTCAAAACTCACGATCTTCGGTTTTGTAGCAGACCTACAGTGCTAAGCCGGCAAACCTTGTCTTAGCATGGCTTAGATTTAGACTTTGCAACGCATGGTGATTACTGGGGAGAGATAAGAAAATTATGTGTATTTCATCTCTTCAACTCTAGCAGAGTGCAAAAATTTCGTCCAATTCGTGAAGATGAAGTTTCTCGTATGATTGAAAAGCTATCAAAATTATAAACTGATGCTGCTAAACCTGTCAAATTAAGTGAGATTATGGTGTCTCTTACAAGTACTGTTACTTGTAGACTAGCTCCTGGAAAGAGAAACGAGGTTAAAGGAGTTGAAAGAAGTAGATTTCGTGAACTTCTTAAAGAAGCTGAAGTCATGTAAGTGGGTGTTTCTTTTTTTCAGATATTTCCCTTTCATGGCCTGGGTTGATAAACTCACAGGAAGTTGGTCGTCGCCTTGATAAAATTTTCAAGGAATTGGATAATTTTTTATCAAGAACTCATCGAGGAGCATTTAGATCCAAAGCGTCCAAAAAGGGATCAGGAAAAGGATGTACTTGATATTTTACCTCAAATTCAAAAATATCGTGAGATTAAAGTTGATATTAGCCGGAATCACATCAAAGCCATACGCATAGTAATCATTTTTCATTTAGTTTTCCAACTTACTTAATCTTTTGACATAATGCGCTTCCCTTGGATGATATAATTACTTCAGTATTTCTTTGCAGGATGTATTCGTTGCCCGTTCGGACAGGAGTGCAGCTGCCGCGATTGGGCCAAGACCCACCTGATGAAGAACCCAAGAGTTAATGAGGAAGGTTCGACAAGAAATTGGATATTTAATTGGAAACAAAGGTTTTGTAGATGAAGATGATAGAAAAAGACTTCCGTATTTCAAAGATGTAGTGAAAGAGGCAATGAGATTGCAACACTGAATCTTTGATCCCAAGCAAGAAACCTGATAAATGCGCCAGCTAAAACTGCTGTATTTTACAAATGTTTGGGGCAATAGGAAGGGACACTGAAGTTTGGGGACAGATTTATTGGTAGTTCTGTCGATTTGCATGGACAAAACTTTGAGCTAATACCATTTGGTGATGGTAGAAGAATGCGTCCAGGGTAATGTATTTGGGAATTACGATAATGGAGCTTACACTTGTCAATCTTCTTTACAAATTTGATTGGAAAATGCCTCCTGGAATGAAAAAAGAAAGACTTAGATTTCGTGGTTCAAACCGGCCCTATTATGCACAAGAAGAATATTCCCTCTCTTATTGCCAGGAACTATAGACGAGAGACAACGTTATTTTTTCAAAGAGCTTGTGGTTGGCTTATCGCCATGATTGTTGAAGGAAGCTAAATCTGGGAACAGAGAAAATATGACATGACATGACAGCCACGTGAATTATTCGTGAGAGAATCGATAGCTATCCGGAACGTAGAAAATTGGAAATGGCGTGATTAGCCACATGACAGCATTTTAGGAAAACTCTCTGCACCATGATTGAAAATATGATCAAATTTTGAGTAACCTATTGTTATGTAATCAAATTTGATAAGGATTTATAGGATAGCAGAGTTTTTGCTAATTTTGAATATTAATTAATAGAATAAAAAAAAAAGAAACTGAGGGTATATAATTTAAATTATATATGAGAATTTGATATTATATTTTCACAGAGTTGGAAGTAATTCACTAACTTTATATGTAATAATTCACAAACATCGTTAGATTAACAACAGCGGATTGATTATCGTCTTCTCTTCATTGATCAATCATTCAATCAAATAAAGCACCCCCAGGAATTGAAGGCTTCTTTTAACAACTCTAGAGAGTTTTAAATGAATTCCTAATTGCCATCATGATATTTGGACATGTTAACTGCACCATTCTTCCAACGCTAGACTAGTCTGCTCTCAGAGTTTTTCCTCTTCAGTACTTGTTATTATTCCCTGAATACCAGTTAGTTCTTAATGGCTTTGCTTATCGTCCTTTTGTTTCTTCCTATTTTCTTCTCGTTTCTTCTCCGGAAGTTCAATGCTCGAAAATATAACCGTTGGCCACCTGGTCCCCAGGGTCTTCCCCTAATCGGCAATTTACTCCATCTTTATAACTCACACCGACCCAGTCATTTTTGGAAACTATCCAAACAGTATGGTCCCTTGATGTCTTTACATCTAGGATTCATGCCAACCCTGGTTGTGTCCTCTGCAAAAATGTCTAAAGAGATCTTAAAAACCCACGATCTTCAATTTTGCAGTAGGCCTACGTTGCTTGGCATTTACACTTTGTCTTACCGGGGCTCAGATTTGGCTTTTGCACCATATAATGATCAATGGAGAGAACTGAAGAGGGTGAGTACGATTCATCTCTTTAACTCCATCAGAGTGAAACAATTTCGTCCAATTCGAGAAGATGAAGTTTCCCATATGATTGAAAATATATCAAAAGCAACTTCTTCTTCTAAACCTGTCAACTTAAGTAAGTTGACGACGTCTCTCACCATCGCCGTTACTTGTAGAGTTGCTTTTGGCAAGAGGTTCGAGGATGGAGGAATTCAAAAGAACAGGTTTCACGCACTGCTTCATGAAACTCAGGATGGTTTTATAAGGTTCTATTTTGCGGATTATTTTCCGTTCATGGGTTGGATGGATAGACTCACCGGAAGCCTTGGTCTTCTTGAAAACACCTTCAAAAAACTGGATGTATTCTACCAACAACTTATCGACGAGCATCTCGATCCAAACAGACCAGAAACTCAGGATGAAGATATACTTGATGTTTTACTTCTGCTTAGAAAGGATCGCACATTTAAAGTTGATATCACTTGGGATCACATCAAAGGATTGCTCATGGTAATCTAATTTAATTTTTCTAATTCATTTATTGATGTTTAATTTCTCTATGTTCTTGGTTTTTGCTATATTTGATTTAATTTTTGTTCTTTTGAGCAGAATATATTTATTGCCGGCGCAGATACAGCTGCAATCACTGTGATTTGGGCCATGACATATTTGATGAAGAATCCTGAAATAATGAGGAAAGCTCAGGAAGAGATTAGAACCATAGTTGGCAACAAAGGCTTCATAGATGAAGATGACGTTCAAAAACTGTCTTATCTTAAATTTGTAGTGAAAGAGACAATGAGGTTGCAACCTGCAGTTCCAATATTACCGCCAAGGGAAACAATTGAAAAGTGCAACGTTGATGGGTATATAATACCACCTAAAACACGAGTTTATGTGAATGCGTGGGCAGTAGGAAGAGATCCTGAAGCCTGGGATAATCCATTTGAATTCTATCCTGATAGATTCATTGACAGTTCCAGCGATTTTAAAGGACAAAATTTTGATCTGCTTCCATTTGGCGGAGGCAGACGGATCTGTGCAGGAATGTACATGACACTTAAGGTTGTGGAGCTTGCACTTGCTAGTCTTCTCTACAAATTTGATTGGACACTGCCCGCTGGAATGAAGACCGATGACTTGGATTTTGAAGCTCTGCCCGGTATGGCCATGTACAAGAAGATTCCTCTATGTCTTGTAGCTAGGAATTATATATGATGGGCAATGGCACATGGATTAACAGCCAACCTTGCTACTGGGCTAAGTTTGTACTTTCTTGCCAGTTCGAATCTAGTGTGTTTTTTAATGTATTTCAAACCTAGGTTTAATGTTTCTCTTAGTGGCGCTAATCCTCCCCTTGTATAATTTTCTTAAAACACTACTTTAGTTTTGACAGTGTATCCATTAATAAACTTATAATAAAAGATAGATTCACCATCGCAATTATAATTTGTTACAAGCATTTAATCCTCATGTGCTGATGTTATTACAAACTAGTAAGGATACTAATCATATAGGAGTTCATAAAATCAATGATCTAGGCCTTTTGTGTGGTAGGCAACACTTTTTTTATTGTATTGGTAATTTTATATTTTAAATTTTTTTTGACAAGTTACAAGATAGTATCTTTTGTTCAATAATTGTAAGTATTACCCAAAAAAAAAATTTAAATGAAATAGTTTTATTATGTCAACATCAATAACATAGTGAGACAATCTAATTATAGAAGAAAAAGAATGATAGAAGTGGACAAAAAATAAAAAAAAATTAATAAAAAAAATAAATAAGTAAGAGTAAAATAAGTGAGATAAAAATTTTTTCTCATTTTTTTTTTATTTTTAATCAATATGTATCATTTTTTATCTTTTGTATTTAAATAACTCTACCATATTGTTGTACTGATATGAATTATTTTATCTAAAATTCTCTCATTATAACATAAAAAAACCTCGATCTTTATAAAGTATGACATATATATTAACTTATTGAGTGTGAGTTGCACTTGTCAATCATTTAACTAATAAAGAAGTCCTGATAAAAAGTGTTTATATGTATAAAATAAAAATTGGTGCTTGATATTTTGGATTATATTTTTGAGATCTTTATAAAATATAAATATATTAATTATTTGATTTTAGTAGGTAATAGAAGAACAAGCACTAAAGAAGAGATTGGAGTTAACAAACATTGAATGGGCAAAATTTTGGTTTAAAAAAATGTGAAATTGATAAACAGTAATTAAAAAATCTAAAGCTAAAACTTTAGGTTGTGGCTTGCTACATTAATAAACAATAGATAAAGGCTTCAAGGTTGCAGTTTTTAGCCGCACTACCAAAAAAATTAGAACTCATCACTGCAGCATTTGTTGAGAATTTTTTAAATTTTTTTTCATATTTTCGTAAATATAAAAGGAGCAAATGTTTGTTTTCGAAGGAACGACAATTTTAGAGTAAAAGGAGAACGAAATAAAGGAGGAAGAGGCGCAAAGAATCAAAGAGATAAAGATTTCAAACTTTTGATCAATAATTTCATATAAATTTTATTTTTCTTTAATTTTTCTTATGTTTAAGATGTTTAATTTATTTGATTTATTTTTAGTTTCTTACATTATGAACTAAATTCATTATTTTAAGGTTAAAATATTGCCAAACCATGATTAATGAATATTTATTTATTTTAGTTAATTGCAATTGAGTTATTTAGTTGAGTATTTATCTTATTTTTAATACTTCTAATTAAATTGTTCATTGATTAAATAGTTTAATTACATGTTTACACTCTAAAAAAAGTTGAATATTTATAATCTTGAGATAAATATCATTAAATTTATACAAGATAGTGATATACTTACCTGCTTGATGAAAATTGTATATAGAATTTGTGAGTTTAATAAATCTCTTGTTATTCGAATTTATATAGAAATAAAATAAATTAATAATTTAGGAATATTTTTATTTTTACTCTAAAAAATGCCAATGAATAAATTTGATAATTTTTTGTTATCAACCATGTATCAATACTAGTTAATGAGAATAATAAATTGAGTTAGTATTATTTTACGTAAAATCAAATATCCTATAATTCTTTTTATTTAATCACAACTCTCGTTTTAATTTTATTTTAGTTTAATAATTAATTTAGTTAGTGAATAAAATTAGTTTAGTAATTAAATAAAGTTAATTTATAATTCGTTTAAATAACAATAAAGGTAAGTGAAGTCAGTAGTTAAAATGTATATAGATATTTTTCATGAAAACGTGCTCTATTCATTATTATATCACTTATTTAGCGAACATTTACATAATTTTTTACTACAAGTCCCTTCAGTCCCTGTATAACAAGTGAAGTGCACAATAATAACTTGCTGCTTTCCGGATTATGATCCCTAAATGCTTGGCGCCTTTGAGAAGTAAGAAAAATATGTGTGTGGTTCTTCTCTTCAATTCTCACATTCAGTAACTATCTTGATTTCAGCTGTTGCCGAAAAATATGTAATGAAGTTTCTCGCGTTAATTGTGATCGAAATGATATCAAAAGTATCGACTGCTGTTGCAAAGCCTGTCAACTTAAGATAGATTATGGTGTCTCCTGCTTACCCTTACAGGCACTGTTACTTGTGGAGTAGCTTTTCGCAGGGGATATTAGGAAAGTATTAATTTTGATTTATAATACCATTCCACTTATTATTACCCTTTGTTAAAATTTTAAATCTTATAATATTTTTATATCATCTTTGACAAAGTATTTTTTAGCTATAAGACAAATCAAAACTCAATCATCACAAAAATTAATCGAAAAAGTTTTAAACGAGGAATATTACACCGTGACATTATTCAATTATATGACATTAGGTTTATATTTATTAATAATTTTACAATTGACACAAATACTATTTGTACATGTGACATTGCATAATATTATATAATTATTAAAAGAAGGTATAAAAAATATTAATGATTATTGGGTGTCGTGGGTATTAGAGCGAAGAATATATTAAGAGAAAATTTTAAGTTAGATAGTTCTATCGTATTAATATAACCGATGTAATGAAATTATAAGTAAAAAAAATTCATTTATAAATAATAAATTTAAAAAATCGAAAGAAAATTTTATAAATTTATTTTATCGTACTAATTAAATAATAAGTTTTTTTTATTCATTCTTTTATTTTATTAATTAAATAATTATATTATATTAATTATATATGATAATTTTGCCTCCCCTAAAATTTTCTTTCTCCACACAAAACTTGGTCAATATTCTATCCTTCCACGTATTGATACCCTACTCCTTTATATAAAGATATAAACTCAAAGCTGCCTATTTATTTGTTAATTAATTATATTACTATCTCGTGCAAAAAGCTAATGAAGTATCTCAAAGCAATAATGAAGGCTCATGAAGAAGTTAAGACGTGTAACAAAAAAATAAAGGCTTTGTAGATGAAGATGACCTGCAGAGATTGCAGCATCTTAAAGCTGTAGTAAAAGAGACATTGAGATTTGCAAGAGCCAACTCCATCAGTTCCAAGAGCAACAAAACAAAAGTGAATTATTGTGTATGTTGTCAATGTTTGTGAAAGATCGCACAACTGAAAGGAGATTAGTTGTTTGCAAGCCAGTGCCGTAGAAGCTTAAAATTAGTGTGCCGAGTTGTGGTTGGTTTATCTGTCTTTTCATTTATAGAGTACGTGTTTGATTTGATTTCAAAGTTTCTGTTGAGCTTGATTTTTATGACTGTGAGCTGCCACGTGAATCATTGGACTTTTGAAAGAGCACTGGCAGCTGTCTGGAATATGGAAAATTGGAAATAGCATGACAGCCACATGAATCGTTGGACTGTTGCATGAGTGCTGATTCCACTCCATTCACACGTAGACTTTGCAAAATAAAGACACTGATTCTGTCATAATGAAAATATGCCATCTTGGAAAATGTCCAAATAATTATTCGTGATATCTACTTTACAAAGACCTTATTACATTATATGTATTGTGGTCACGCCTGCAAAAAATGATCATTGCGACTACCAAATGACCATTACAATCTTATTCAAACTCAGTGGTTAACAAATCAAACAAAAGTAACACATGCATAGGTAACTGTGATACTTTTAATTTTGTCCGAAAAGGGAGAGGTTTATACAATTCCGACGTATAAAAGCTTTAGGCCTGCAAGTGCACCGGCACGCTTAATTGAGAATACGGTAATCGAGGGGCTCCGTCGTGGACCAAAATGGTGTGCTTCCAATTTTTATCACCATGGAACAATACGTTTGTTAAAAGGAACCATGGGATCGTCTACTACATTTTTGTACTCTTTGATGACAAATGCAATACCATTACCTAACCAATTAAAAAAAAAAATAGATGGGAGTAGCGTATACGAGTACGTGGGACATGTAAAACATAACTCGTTTCATTTTCTTCAACTATTCAATAACGTTATTGAAAGCCCACAAGCATAAACATCTATATAGAGAGGATCTTCTTTCGCACTTGTTACAGTACGGATTCTCCATAGAGTATAATAGTTAATGGCTTTATTTATCATAATCCTTGTATGTCTCCCAATCTTATTCTTATTTCTTTTCCAAAAACGAAGAACCACGAAAAATACTCGACTGCCTCCTGGCCCCCAGGGTCTTCCCTTGATTGGTAATTTGCACCAGTTTGATATCTCAAAGTCTCATGTGTCTTTCTGGCAACTTTCTATAAAGTATGGCCCTATCATGTCCTTGCGTTTTGGTACTGTGCCAACCCTAGTCGTTTCCTCAGCAGAAATGGCTAAACAGGTCTT
Source organism: Swietenia macrophylla (assembly GCA_032401905.1). Classification (NCBI taxonomy): domain Eukaryota; kingdom Viridiplantae; phylum Streptophyta; class Magnoliopsida; order Sapindales; family Meliaceae; genus Swietenia; species Swietenia macrophylla. Next base: position 7,003,016 of record CP135570.1, on the reverse strand, counting down.
GAAAACCCATGATTTTCAATTTTGCAGTAGGCCTGCCAAGTTTGCCCTGCAAAAGCTATCTTACAATGGCTTAGATTTGGTTTTTGGACCGTATAGTGAATATTGGAGACAGACAAGGAAAATATGTACCGTTCATCTGTTCAACATCAACAGGGTGCAGAGTTTTCGTCCCGTTAGAGAAGATGAAATATCCCGTATGATTAAGAAGATATCAAAATCAGTTCTTGCTTCAAAACAAGTCAACTTAAGTGAGCTAATGATCTCTCTTACTAGCTCAATTATTTGTAGAATCGCATTTGGCAAGAGGTATGAAGACGAAGGAAGTGAAAGAAGTAAATTTCACTCACTCCTTAATGAAGCTCAGGCTTTGGCCGTGGGCTTCTTTTTTACAGATTATTTTCCTTTCATAGGGTGGGTTGATAAATTCACTGGAATGATTCGTCGCCTTGAAAGAAGCTGCAAAGAATTCGATGCATTCTACCAGGAACTCATCGATGAGCATCTGGATCCAAACAGAACGAAGAATGAGCAAGAGGACATAGTTGATGTTTTACTTCAAGTACGGAAAGAACGTGGACTTAAAGTTGATTTTACTTGGGATCACATCAAAGCAGTGCTTATGGTTATTTTTTCTTTTATCTCAAAACCAAAATTTAACAGCTTCTAAATGAAAATGTTTTTTTTTTTTAAAATAATTTTTTCACTTTGTTTTTGTCCCTGCAGAATGTTCTTATTGCTGGCACAGATACGAGCGCAGCAGCCGTGGTTTGGACCATGACTTACCTAATGAAGAACCCACGACCAATGAAGAAAGCTCAGGAAGAAATTAGATCACTTAATCGGAAAAAAGGTTTTGTAGATGAAGATGATGTTCAAAATCTCCCTTATCTTAAAGCAGTAGTGAAGGAAACGATGAGATTGCAACCGGTAACTCCCTTACTTGTCCCAAGAGAAACATTGGGAATATGCATCATAGAAGGGTACGAAATACCACCTAAAACACTGGTTTTCATAAATGCTTGGGCCATTGGAAGAGATCCTGAAGCTTGGGAGAATCCAAATGAATTTTATCCCGAGAGATTCATTGACAGTCCTATTGACTTTAGAGGACAACACTATGAGTTCATACCCTTTGGTGCTGGCCGAAGAATTTGTCCAGGAATGTTTATGGGTATTGCAACTGTGGAGCTTGCAATTGCTAATCTTCTTTACAAATTTAACTGGGAAATGCCAGCCGGAACGACAATAAAAGATTTAGACTTTGAAATGTTAGCTGGTATTACCGTGCACAAGAAGAATGCTCTATGTCTTATGCCTAGGCTCCACGCATGATACACGTAGCCATATTGATAAGTTACCTACTCTTCAATGTTAACGAACTTAAGTAGCTCCTACTTGTTGTACTTTGACTTGTACTCCCTCTTGATTGTCATAAAATTGTTAATTACTTGCAGTATTTCAATAAGAGCAAGATACATTAAAAAAAAAAAAACCTCCGTACATTGTGAGTATTGAATTGTAATTAACGTACAATAAATTTAAGAGCACGTAAATAATTTTTTGAACTTAAAAGATATATACAGTATTTTATAATTTTAAAATTCATTGTTTTAGATCGATCTAATATACAGTATTTAATTCTAAGAGTCCTGCGCAAAGAAATAGACAATAGAGAAAATAAGTATTTCTCTACTTGATTTTATTAGATTATGCTTACTGATATACATCTATAGGAAGTGCTTAATAAAGGAAAATGAACAATAATTTAATTATCTAATTGGAGAAATTTCCTTTCCATGGAAAGTTTGTACGGTTGGATGAAGAATAGTTGTTGACTAGTCATTGCAGTAGAATCTTAAAATTAGTATATGTGCCGAGTTGTGGCTGGTTTCTCTGTCTTTTTCATTTATAGAGTTGTGGTTGATTCCATTCATGTAGACTTTGCTAGGACAATGACTCTGATTCTAGCGTAACAAGGCCGGCATTGTGGAAAACTTCTCAATAATTATTCATGCAACAACCTTGTTATGTGAAAAACGGCTGGTTGAATGATTTCACGTAATTAAAAACAAAAGACTTTGTAGAAGATGTGAAATTGATCTAAATTCTAAAATAATTCTTGTATCTAATTACCTCTTTTTGTTGGTAAGAACTTTTTAAGACAATTCTTTTTGTTTATGTGAATGCATGGGCAATAGGACGAGACCCCAATGCTTGGGATATTAATCCAGAAGAATTTGATCCCGAGAGATTCATCGGTAGTTCTATCGACTTGAACGGACAAAATTTTGAGCTACTACCATTTAGTGCTGGCCGAAGATTTTGTCCAGGAATATTTACGAGACTAGCGACTTTGCCAATCTTCTTTGCAAATTTGGTTGAGAAATGCCGGTAGGAATGAAAAAGGAAGACTCAGATTTTGATGCTCTACCGGATCTTACCATGCACAAGAAGAATGCTCTTCTGCCTTTTCATTTATACAGTTTTGTGCTTTGATTTCATTTCAAATTTTCTCTGAGCTTGATTTTATCCCCATGAACACCACCCAGTTGAATCACTGGGCTTTTTGCATGAGAAGCGATAGCCACCTGGCATAGGGAAAAATTGGAAATGACATTACAGCCACATGAATCAGTAATGATTCCATGACTTTGTAGAATATAAATAAATGAATGAATCTGCCATCGTGGGACAAAGTGTCCAAATAATTATTACATTATATGAATTGTCGTCAATCCCTGTAAAAAAGTAATCATTGTGACTACCAATCGGCAATTACAATCTCATTTAAAGTCAGAGGTCAACAAATCATATGAAAGTAACATGGACAGGTAACTGAAGATACCCATAACTTTGTCCGCAAAGGGAAAAGTTTATGCAACTCCGACGTAGTAAAAACTACAGGCCTCTTCATTGAGTATGGTAATCGCAGGTTCTGTGGACCGACCAAAACGGTGTGCTTCCAGTTTTCAATATTTTTTCAGCCAGATATCACCATTGAAAGTGCTTCTTTCAAATCAATATATCATATAATTTAATGACCCATGTCTGTTCATTTTACTTAATAATAATAATAATTACATAAGAAGACCTATCTGTCAGGCACGAGGACTACAATCTTATTATTATATAGTGCAACAAGAATGACTTTGTTAGATATTGATAAAATAAACTAAAATCCATTGACCCTAATTATGATTAATTATTGTGTGGGAATGATCAATCTCGGCTGCTTTTGATATACCATTACCTCAAAAATTAAAAAAAAATAAAAATAAATAATTTGATCATATTTTATTAATAAAATTATTTTATTATATCAATCATAATAAAATTATTTTAATTATAAAATAAATATAAAAAATAAGTAAAATTGTAAACCATACATTTGTCATCAAAAGGAACCATTGGATATTCTACTATATTTTTTTATCTCCTTTGTTGGCAAAATGCAACACGATTAAACCAGTTAAAATAAATGGGAGCAGCATATATTAATGGGTAAGTGGCACATGTAAAAATACAATTTAAAGAACTCGTTTCGTTTCTTGAACTTTTCAATAATATTACTGAAAACCCACAAGCACAAACATCTATTTACAGAGGATCTGCTTTCGCATTCGTTGCAGTACAGTTTCTCCATACAGCATAATATTTAATGGCTTTGCTTGTCATCATCCTTTTATATCTCCCAATCTTATTCTTATTTCTTTTCCAAATATGCAGAACCCCGAAAAATATTCGGTTGCCTCCTGGGCCTCAGGCTTCCCTTGATCGGTAATTTGCACCAGTTTGGTATCTCAGAGCCTCATGTGTTTTTCTGGCAACTTTCTAAGAAGTATGGCCCTCTCATGTCCTTGCGTTTTGGTTCTTTGCCAACCCTAGTCGTTTCCTCGGCAAAAATGGCTAAAGAGGTCTTGAAAACCCGTGATCTTCAATTTTGTACTAGGCCTGTCCAGTTTGCCCAGCAAAAGCTATCTTACAATGGCTTAGATTTGGTTTTTGGACAGTATAATGAATGTTGGAGAGAGACAAGGAACATATGTATCGTTCATCTCTTGAACATTAACAGGGTGCATAGTTTTCGTCCCGTTGGAGAAGACGAAATTTGCCCCATGATTAATAAGATATCAAAGTCAGTTGTTGCTTCTAAACCCGTCAACTTAAGTGAGCTAATGATCTCTCTAACTAGATCAGTTATTTGCAGAATCGCCCTTGGCAAGAAGTATGAAGACAAAGGAAGTGAAACAAGTAAATTCAAGCACTACTAAATGAAGCTCTAGCCCCGGCCGCAAGCTTCCTTTTTACAGATTATTTTCCTTTCATATACTGGGTTGATAAATTCACAGGAATGAGTTGTCGCCTTGCAAGAAACTTCAAAGAACTCGATGCATTCCACCAGGAACTCATCGACGAGCATCTGGATCCAAACAGAACAAAGACTGAGCAAGAGGATATAGTTGATGTTTTACCTCAAATGCGGAAAGAACGTGGATTTCAAGTTGATCTTACTTGGGATCACATCAAAGCAGTGCTTGTGGTTATTATTTTTTTTTCTTTTCTCTCAAAACCAAAATTTAATGGCTTCTAAATAAAAATGCTGTTTCTATTTTTTTTTTTCCTTTGTTTTGGTACCTGCAGAATGTTCTTATTATTGCTGGCACATTTACGAGCGCAGCAGCCGTGGTTTGGATCATGACTTACCTAATGAAGAACCCACGACCAATGAAGAAAGCACAGGAAGAAATTAGATCATTAATCGGAAACAAATGTTTTGTAAATGAAGATGATGTTCAAAAACTCCCTAATCTTAGAGCTGTAGTGAAGGAGACGATGAGATTGAAACCGATAGCTCCCTCACTAGTCCCAAGAGAAACAATGGAAAAACGCATCATAGACGGGTATGAAATACCATCTAAAACACTGGTTTTCGTCAATGCTTGGGCCATAGGAAGAGATCCTGAAGCTTGGAAGAATCCACATGAATTTTATCCCGAGAGATTCATCGACAGTCCTATTGACTTCAGAGGACAACACTTTGAGTGAGCGTTCATGGGACTAGCAACTGTGGAACTTGCACTCGCTAATCTTCTCTACAAATTTGATTGGGAAATGCCGCATGGAATGAAAGAGGAAGACATAGATTTTGATGTTTTACCAGGAATCCCTGTGCACAAGAAGAATTCTTTGTCTAATGGCCAAGTACTACAAAGAGGCACACCCTGTAAGTTTGTTAAATGGATGAGCTTTGTCCATAATACCAGTATCTGCGCCGCCTCACCTCCCCCTCCCCCCAGCACTTTTATTGATCAATAGAAAATCTATCTTCCTAACAAACACGCTGAGTACAATCCACATCCTGAAATAATTAATATCATTTTATTTTTATTATTATTATTTAATTTAGTGTCTAGGATTATCTGAATTGGATTGCCCATCTCACATTTTTTTTAATAATATTTAATTATTTTATTATAATACTTATCTTTTAAAATTTTAATGGCAAACTCGTCACCTCACTAGTATCCAATCGTCTCATTCAAATTAAGAATGCTCTTTTGCTCCTGGCTTGGAGAAAATATGATTGGAAAGTTGCAGGGATAAACGTTTGATGTCAGCAGATAAGGGAGCCAACGTCATCTACTTATGGCAGGAACATTGGTAGTCGCAGGTTCTTCTTAGTCGTGCCTTTGCCTTTTCATGTTCATCTTTCTGTAATAGACGCCAATGGCAATACAAATTAAGGAAGGTCGAGTAACAATCCAAGGGAATCTTAAGAAATGAAAGTAATATAAACTTCTAATCCACCTTTAAATGAAATCAACCACCTGTTCTTGACAACGTTGCAAACACTGCATATTCAAATTTTGAAGCCCAAATGTGCCTCAAAAGCTTATTGGACTAGTACAACATAACCAGATCAATGTGCTCAGAATAACAATAATAATAAGAAGAAGAATAAAGAGTATTTAATAATAATAATAAAAAAAAAGTCCAGCTTGAGCAATTTGATCAATTAAGCACGCAGTAGGTTGGTGAGACCGAGTGTAGAATATATTAAATAAAAACAATTGGAAATAAAAATAATAATAAAAATACACCCGCGACAGTTGAAAAAGATACACTTCTCTACACGGAGAGAACAAAATTTCTCATTTGAATGGTCAGTAAATTGGCTATGACTTGCGGGGCCTTCCTCTACTACCAGTTTTTCCTTGGACAGATTGTGAGCTTTTATTTGCCGAAGGAGGGCGACCACGGCCACGCCCTGCGCCTTTACCCCCGCTGGATGACTTATTAGCACCCTTACCTCGACCTCTACCAGTGGCTTGTCTACCCGCCTGCTTCTTCCTTTCCATCTGTCCATTCGTCTCTCCTTCGCTGTTGTCACTTTCGTCATCACTGTTCTGTTCCTCTTCTGATTCTGATGAATCTTTTGATTTCTTCCTCTTCTTGGAGTTATCGGCAACTTTAGCAGCACTTTTTCTTGTAGGAACTGTAGTTTTGCTCTCCTGTTCCCCAATCTCTGCAGAGTGGGTAATTCCAATTAGTCCACCAACTAGGATGCCTTGGCTTAATTCATTATATACATGCCAACAAGCCCACAACATATGACTGCCAAGAATTCTTCCCATAGTGTACCAGAATGACTAATACTAGAACCTTTTACATCAACTTTACCTGGACCAGAAGCCTTGCCATCATGAACATCAAGCTGTCAAATGCACCGCATGTTAGAGGTAGCCTTCCATATAAAAGTAGCAAAACAAAAGAGAAAATGAAGGAAAATAACAGTAGCACTAGCTAACACACGATTATCAATCAAGATCCATGTCTAATCTAATAGTTTAGCACAGCATCAAACTTGAAAATTTTCACAACAGATTGATTCCTCGTTCATACATTGGTATGCCATTGACAGGATTCAACAGGATCTAATTAACCTAATCGAGTGTTTCAAGAACGAAAAGATTAAAATAAAACATTTTGAGAGGAATCAGCTAATAACAACAGTTCAAACGACATTTCCCAGATTGGTTTACTGACAAGGATATTTTATCCTTCAAAAAATTGAGTAAGCCTGGGACACAGTTTCACTCTCCAGGTCAATAACCATTATAACATTTTTGTTAATCTTAAAAAGTCCCCAGGTACCTACATTTTATTGCAATTTGCATTGAATGCTTGGGTTCAATAGCATAAGAGTGAACAAAGCTACCCTTACCATTATAAAGCACAAAGAGAACAAAAATCATGCAAGAGTTACCTGATCAAGTCGGTCACCAACATTTGTTCGATCAACTATAATCATGGAATGGCCAAAACCACATGCAACACTACAAAATAGAAAAAGTAAATTCTGTCATAAAAATATATAAGAAGAAAGCCAATTACAGGTGTCAATATCATAGAAACATCTATAAATACCCACTTGATTACTTGCATGCCCTCGAGAATGTCTACCTTTTTTGGCATTGCTGAAGACCTGAAAAGTAGAAACAAACAAAACTGAAGAAAAGCGTATATAAAGGGATAAGCTTCGACAGAACCATTACTAAACTGAGGAATCTCCTACTTTTGTCCACTAGGTCCGTATCCCAACTCTCCATACTGAGCATGACCCCAACTAATGCAGGAGACGTCGGCACCAACAAAATGATGCATATTGCCTGAATCCATGCAACGTAAATTCCAACCACTAAAAAGGAAAAACAAAAGAGTATCAGTGCAAGCGTCAGGTTGCTTTCAAGCATGCACACCTAGTATCACAAGAAGGTGCAAACCATCTTAATCTCAATGAACATGAAAGACAACTAAACGCATCCCCAAAGGAATAATAAACACAAATTTGAGGCTCCTTAAATTGTTTCAAGATAAATTAAACTGAAACTATAACAAGTTGCAATAGGTCTGCTAAAGCATTCACTGCTCTACAAACAATGCCACCTTCAAAAAATCTTATTCCAGATCTCTGCTTTAACCTGTTTTGTGTAAAAACTCAACTCTAAAGTCCGGCATGTATTGACTAGGCTCTCTAATAACATGTAAAGATCTCTCTATGACAACAAAAGATGAAAAGTAAACAGCAGATCATTTAAAAACCAATTCTGATACAACTCAATATCTGAAAAGTGACAATGATTGACATAAGATAACCAGATTAAAGAACTATTCACACAGCAAGAACCACTTAAAGATAGAAAATTTTCTATACAGTAGAACCTGACCAATTATGATTGTAAGTTTGATCTAGTAGGATTCTAGATGTGAGATTTGATCAAATAACTCAAAAGAATGGCACAGAGTAGAACCTCAAATCCATGACAGGTTTAGGATACATCCAGTCATCACCATTGCTCTTAATTTTGCCCCACATGTACAACTGTCCACCACCTGGAAACCAAAGAAAATACTGAAAAATTATTATTCAAGACTCAAAAGCTTAAGTGTTGGTAGGTTCCTCAACTTTCCTTAGTATGACATACAGAGAAGTAATCAAATTCATGTTTGTAATAAGTTAGCCTTTAGCAAGAAGAACAATGAAATTGATTGTCACACAATTTCGTGGATAAAACAATTTGAAGAGAAGCATCTAGCTAGGAGAAAAGATTCCCAATTAAATGAACTCCCAACCACCTTTCATAATATATTACTTTTTTGTATAAGATGACACTACAACTGAATATCAACTAGGGGTGCTTACATGACTGGTAAGATGGGTATCCAATTTTCAAAGAGTTCGCAGGGTAAAAAACATGTTTAGTTTTACATGCTGAATATATTACTTTTCATGGTGCTAGGCTGGTAATATTAATGAAGTCATCATCAAGCTTTCTTGACCAAAAAGACAGAGGCGCAAGTATACACAAACTTGGAATAATTTTCAATATTGATGTAAGCACACTCATTTCTTTATTCTCAAGCACATTCACCTATTCAGCTGTATCAGAGTTGATAGCAATTGAAAATTGACTAAGGAGTTCTTCGGCATTAACAATATTTAGACCTTTCTAACATTGATTTTCACCCTTACCGGAAAGTTGCTCAATCATTACAATGTCATCAACTTAAAGCAGAGAACCAATAAACAGGAAAAAAAAAAAAGGTTGAGAATAAAGTTGCCTTACTATATAATCCAGTAGCTATAGTGTAACATGCAACTTTTTATGAAAAAAAAAAAAATACCTGCAGTACACGAAGAGTTAACAGAACCAGCTGAAATAATGGCATCAGGAGGTAGAACATTATTCCGCTGAAAGACTTCAACGCGACGAGGGACCCACTCATCTTTCTGCTCTCTATGCCCAAGCCTAAAAATGTTCAACCAAGGAACCATATGAGAAGGATAAGATTAGACACTGCATAAAGAAGCATTCAAGTTTCATAAAATTTATCAAACGCCTGAAATAATGCACTAGTAGAAAAAACCATGCATCAAAGGGCTAAAGTTAGGGAGCAACTACTGACCTTCCATAACCACCAAAGCCCCACCTAAACAAATTTTCAGCACATTTTATTGTCAATTGCCAGCGCTAAAAATCAGATATCCAAAGGAAGATAAAAGTTAAAGCCTAACAAATTAACTCAATGGAGAATGTACTTACGTGTAAACATAGCCCTTGGAATCCACAGCCACTGCATGCCAGAAACAAATCACAAAATGAGATAGAGAACAGGGTGAAATATTGTGTGAGAGAGAAGAAAGCACATGTTATCATCCACCTGTATGGTTTGTTCCACACGCAACCTTGACAATAGTTTCTCCAGCGAGAGAAGCTATAGCTCTAGGGCGTGGTTGGGCTTCGTAAGCAAGCCTCACGGAGCTGTCCTTGGTGTTGTACTACAAGCACATATAGTTTAAAGTCAAGATCTGTAGCAAAACCAAGTATCATTCACACTCATTAATTTGGAGCTGCAATTTGGTTAATCAAGATTTAGATGAAGCTTGAGTAATTCCCAACCTAAAGGCCACATAGTCTGTTGCGCCTTGAAAACCTACCTTAAAACAGAAAAATTATTCAAATTACAATAGAAATAAAATATTTTTTAAATATGCCTCATGTATTCCACTAATCCAAAAGTCTCGAGGATTGGTTATGATTAAAAATAGACTATCAGGCTAAAACATAATTTTCTTCATAGTACACACTGCATGACTAAGGATTTCATAAAAAGGGCACTTGCCATCCAGAACGCAATGGCAGAATGACCACTCCAACTTTTCATCCAAGTTTAAAAACAAATCCATGAATAGCAGACTCTAAAAGTCTCAATGATTGATAATATTTATCGAATATAATATCAGGCTGAAACATAATTTTTCTTCATAGTACACATGACATGACTGAGGATCTCATGAAAATGAGCACTTGCCATCCAGAAAATGGTGGCAGAGTAACCCCTCCAACTTTTCATCTAAGTTTAAAAAAACAGCCACAAATACAACAAAGGTGCCTTGTCTCTGACAAAATTTTAGGTCGCTATTGTATAAGGCATTCATGGAAGATGGAAAACAAAATGGACCAGGGAGCACAACGCATATATCAACTTACTGAGAAACAAAAAACTATAAATATAAATAAAACTTGAATAAACTTACCTCATTGTCCGTTCCATGCCCAAGCTGACCATATTGTGGAAGGCCAGCAGTCCTGATTTTGCATATCAGAGTAAACTATGAAACTTGGAAAGCAGAAAGCTTGAAAATTATCAGCGCAATCAAGGAACAGAACCAACACAAATCTACAAACCATACAATATAGATGCTCCTTCAACAGAAGATAACCACACTGTGAAGTCAGCCCCGCAAGCAGTATTAGTGACTTCAGACACAAGACAGCGAACAGGAGATGGCTCGAATTCTAAGAAAAAACAGAGAAATGAATATGAACAAGACTTAAATGAGAGGTAAGAGGGGCAACATAGTCTAGAGAAAAGTGATTTAAACGAATGCATCGACTAAGATATATAAAAGCATGCCCAAAAAAGGTAGAATATCTCTTGCGCCAGGACTCTCCATATAGAACCCAAGCTGATATAATGATTAGAGCAGTTTTTTATCAGTAAAATAGGTGGAACCATAATTGAATCATTCCAACATTAGCATACCAGACTCAAATGAGACAAAGATAAGAAATTTGGATTGTCTAAAAGCACAATGATGAAATGCCGATCGCATATGTTAGAAAGTCTTTCACTTATGTGAAACCATTTATAAAACCAAACAAGAAAAGAATGCTTTAAAACAGTAAGTAAAATATTCATTTATAGTAAATTTGCAAGAGAAAATTAATATCAAAGTCTCATTCAATGTGCACCCCTCTTAAACAATAATCAAATTTAATGCAAATTTTATTATAAAATTTATTAATTTCTGTTATCCAATTTTGTTAAAAACGAACTTCACAAACCTGAACCTACCATTTCTCACTGAACCTGAACCCAGCTGCCCGTGTTTATTCCAACCAAAGGCCAGGGAATGACCATCTTCAGTAACAACCACGGTATGGTTCCTCCCTGCTCCAGCTTTTTTAATGTTGTACCTCCAGAAACACAAGCATCACTAAGAATTAGCTGCTAGACATAGGAAATTTAAAAAATTCACTGAGCTGCAGCTTTGTGAACAAATTATAACACAGAATTATCAACTGACAGAAATATGCAAGATAGTACAATGTAATGATAAAAGATGAAGTTTTTTCGGGAAACTCTTCCTTGCAGCCATCATGAAATTAATGGATTATGTCATTTTACAGAGAATTAATCCAAAAATAAAGATTAGAATTTCTTTAAAAAAAAAATCAAAAGTTGCATTCCAGTATCATCTTCAGCATTCTTAAATAACAAAACGAACCCGCAAACTTACTTTGAAAGCTCAGAAACAACTGTCGGCCTATCACGCTGAATTTTATCTCCATGTCCAAGTTGACCCTTCTGCGCACACAATCTTAAGCTTCATTAGTAGTTATAAGCGGAGAAGAATAGTTGAATGCACATATTTGGGAGACACTAATTCAGAAAAAAGGAAAACCGTGCCTCATTGCGTCCCCATGTGTAGCACCGCCCTCCAACATCTATCGCCACACAATGACAGGACGCTGCATCACCATTAACATGAAAGAACACAAAAATCAAAACCACCCACTTCATTAAAAAAATTATCCAACAAGGCCGGCCAAAAATAAAATCGTAAATAAGTTTGCGTAAACATAACCATCTTTAATTTTTCTTCACTAACCGCAACCGGAGGCAACAAATCGGATGTCGATACCGACGAGAGGGCGGAGCCGAGTGGGAGAGACTAAATTGCCTTCAAGAGCACCTTTGCGTCGACCAACCATATCCCAACAAGTTGATCCACAAAACAACAGCTCTCCTCCTTTCTCCGTCCTCTTCT
>CP135570.1:6962092-6985693 GCA_032401905.1 Swietenia macrophylla | reverse complement strand
TTCATATTTTGTTTCGTTTTTAAAGTTCTTTTAAGTTAACTTTAATGCATTAAAATTTTCATTAATTATATTATAAAAAATAAAAGTTAATTCATATTTTATCGTATCTTTAAAATTTGTTTGAGATGACTTCGATACATTAAAGTTTCCTTTAATTATATTATAATAAAATAAAAATTAATTTTATATTAATATTATCAAGCATAGTTACAAGCACTAAATAGTTAAAAAATGCTATATTATTATTATTAAAATAATAATTTAAATATTTATTTATAAAAAAATTTATGTGAGACTATTCTACTATATCGATCACGAGAATATTATATTATTATTTAATTAACAAAAAAATTATAATTATAATTTTAAAAAGTTAAGATAAATTTTACTTAAAACCCTTTTTCTATTTGTATAGTATCACAAGTATTATTTGCAATATAACACATATCCATCTTTTACGAACCCGGCCCGGCTCAAGGTTTGGAGCCGTCACAAGATTGGGCCCAATTTTATCTCCCGGTTTTACGTGACACAGATTTTACGACCAAATAGGCTCATCTCCAAGGAGTTATCCGATCTCAACCATCAGCCGTCAGATTAAACCCGAGTCGAGTAAACCCTGCATATAAAACGATATCCGGAGCTGAGTTCTAAAACCCTAGTTCTTTGAAGCTGTGTATCGCCTGCTTTGTATCCCATGTTTTTGAATTTTTTTTTATTCTGTCTTCCTGTCTTCTAAATCTATTTTGCGTGCAAAATCTGAAGAGGCCAAATGAAGAATATGCTGAATTGTTGAATGCTCAGACTTGGGTTTGGGTGTTATGATTCATATTTGTTCATTGAATAGGAAGATCTGATGCCTCTTCTTCTACAATGTATTTCAAATTGTGGATGAAGAGAATCTTTGAAATATACGGTTATCCCTGTCTGTTGTATGGGTGATGATATTTCTAAATTCTGACACCATTAGATACTGTAATTCGACTTCATTACTCCCATCAATATTGGGATTTTGTTTTTGAAGTCTATGGTTCTTTTGTTTTTGTTATGTAGTAATTTATTTTCTTTGATAGAGCCCATGATGACATTTTTGAGATTGACAGAACGCAAGTGAAAATCACGTGCATATGTGTTAAGAAAACTCATGAACTAGGACGGCCTGGGGCTCTTCTATGTTTTGAACTCTACAGTGTTTGTGCATGATGATAGAATAAACAATACAGTTATCCCTGGCTGATTAACTGTGCTGACAATTTGCATTCTGACATACACACTGTGTATTTGAAGCTTTAAACAGTTATACTTTTGATTCTGATTTCCAGGTGAATTGTTCCGTCAATTTTTCTCCTTTGTTGCTTTCGTAGTGTATGCCTTGCCCCATTTGAAAATCCTTCCGGTTCACTGGAGCAGGATGAGAGCATCGAAAGTAACTTTCTTTGTTATTGGGATTTCGTCTGTTCCTAGAAGTAAAATAAACCCTAGTGATCATTTTTGAAGGAGGACACATCAAACCTTGCTACGATATGACACAGCAGATTACTCGAGGACTAGCGAATTTGCCATGAGTTGCTTTACAAGATATACAAACGAATTACAACTCCAAACATACGAGCAGTTTCACTAAAATAAATGTCTAAATAATCAGTTCTATTATTATTTAACACTTCTGCTCATAGAAATTACAAGAAGACGTTGGGATTCAGTTGCATCAGGTACCGTGGCAGTAAAGAAGTTCCCAATGCCTACTTTTAATCATCACTTAAACTTACCCCTCCGCAGCTCAGAATCATGCCTGGATATTTGGGGGTGATTCTGTATTTCTCTATTCCTCCGTGCAATTCAATTCTTATAATATCTATTTGATTGTTATGTAGCGGTTTGTTCCATGCTTGGCCCAGTGATCCTTTAGATCAACCGGACGTGACAGATCATGGCCTTCGGCTGCAAGCCGGGTAAGAAGCTTGTTAAAAGCACTTCCACTCATCTTTCGCCCACCCACGCGAGCATGTCGTTTATTGGGCATTGCTGGTAGTGGATATATTGACAAGGAGGTTGTGCAACATGCAGACTGCCATCCTCCATTTCCCCACTTGTAACACTGTCTTAGAAACCCAGTGCATGAGCAAGCAGGTGGTGGCATAGTTGACTCATCGAATGTGACCTGATTTAACCCAAGGACCTGACCCTTCCAATCAGACTTTGCCGCTGCCAACCGTTTGTTTGTATCGTCACCTCCACCATCAGAATCCTGCACACTCTTCCATTCATTTGACTTCCCAAAGCCGATCTTGTTCAGGTCCTCATTCTCCCTCTTAATCTTCTTAGGAGATTTTGAAGTCTTCTTATTAGGTGACATTACCTTGGGCTCTTTTGGTCGTTTACCCCGCTGTGCCTTTGCAGTCTCAGAAACACCAGGTGAAACTGGGAGGGCATCGTTCATGTGCACGTCCCTAGCATAAGAAGCTTGACTCACATGGGGCAGGAGATGTACATGTTGCTGTGGATGATGCATGTGCTTCACACCACGAGAGATTTGGCATCCGGGTGGACATGATGCAATATTACCACTCAAGGAGTTCTCTCGATACTGAAGACCTGCAATCGCATTGTCTCGTTCCAAAATAGCATTGTTTCGTTCTGCAATGGCTGTGTCTCGCTGTAAGAATGCCATGTCTCGCTCTGCAATAGCGGCCTTCTTTTCAGAAAGGGCCAAATTTCTTTCTTGTAGAGCTGCATCTCTCTCAGCCATAATGGCCATTATCTGTTTCATTGATGGTTGATGATGATGCATGAACCACTGTTACAACAGCAGCAAAGAATCACCATTAAACAGAGGATCTTATGTGGAAATAAATTTACACTGCAAACTGTGGTGCATTAAACCAGATTGTTTCAAGGTTCAGTTATATACAGAATTGCTTACAGGTACCTGTCCCTGAGCTGCTTTACACTGTTCTGCTTTGCGTCTCCCATTTTCGCGATGCCCACCATCATCCATTTGATGTGCAAAAAAAAGTTGTAATTTGCAAATAACAGATATGTTAGTTAACTGCACGTGCAATGCTCAGTCAACTAAACATGGTTCAATTTCATGGCTAGGTAACCTGCATTTCAACATAAAATGAGAAGATTCAGATTTCATTCCTGGCAATATCCTCTTCATTTCCTTTATGTTTTAGGAAATAACTGAAACCTAAGAATGTTCGCGAGAGAGATATAGAGTAAGATAGCATATGTAGACAGTTTGGATCGAGGATGTCAACAAAGACAATTACCATAGACAACTTGACATCAAAAGCAGAAGCCCATCTTGTCAATCCCTGCATAGGATACATTGATGCATAAATACACAATCATCATGTGCAGGAAACAAAATAATTCAATGACAATATCATTCCTCAACTTCTATAACACAGACAAGCTTCATTACATCCACAAAATTTGAAGCTAGACAATATGAATACAAGAAAAGGCTAACATTGTCCTGTGTCTAGACTTGGCAACCACGGCAGCAAATGATGGAACTGGATGCATGATAGTTCAGAAGTAAGCTCTCCAAGCAAAAAGAACAAGAACAAAAGCGAAACTGGTGCAACAACTAGAGGAAAGAAATTTAGTGAAAGCCCTAACTGCACAAAAGTTAACATTTTGATACTAGACAAGTGTTACAAGCAGAAGCATAACTGTATATGCACATATATGTCACTGATTGGTCAAAATAGAAGCATAAAGATCTTGAACATGGCACCTAATATCTCTTCGGCATGTAGATAAAAACAAAGCAAAAATTACTCACATATGAAATTATTAGCATATGAAATTACTATCTCACATGCATAGCACCATTGGATACCCACATGATAGGCAGACAACCCAGTTGGGAACCAAAAGTTCTACAAATAAGATGCAAACTGTTGAGATGAGGCCTGAAAAATTATAAACTGAAACAACGCAAACTTGAATTTTCTGAAAAATCCCGAACAATTCTACCAAATTTCAAGTTGCTAAGAAGAAATGCGACATCAAGGTTTCACCAACCCCCAAAAGGTAGATCCAATTTATCTTCTAGTAAAACAACGGAAACGGCCCCAATCCTATGCTTCGACCAAAAGCTCAAAAAACCCAATCCTCTGCACTTCTAATACCCAAAACGGAAAACCTCAAATTCACCTACCGAACAAACTTCCACAACACTTTATCTACAACAGAACCAAAACCGCATAAAATCAAAAGCCTTAAACCACTCAAAACAAGATTCACTTGCACGCACAAGGACTCGCCAAACCCAGAATTTTACGGCCTGACAAAGAGAGAAGTTTCTATTACATCAAACACTTACTAAACCCCATTTCAGACAACGATAAACGTAAATGTTCTAAACAACTACGGAAGGCAGGACTAGAAAACAATAATCAGAAGACCAAAATTCGTAAACAGATAAAAAGAAAATATCATAAGTAGAGTAATCAAAGCTTACTCAGTGAACGAGCGAGGAAGAGAGAACCCTAATCGAAAGGTGAAAAGTCTGTGGAAGGGAACAGTGCAACGAAGAGAGAGAAGGCCAGAGAATTTTTCTCCTTTATGTCCTTGTTTGTTATTTACTCCGCCTTTTATTTTTTTCTCTCTCTCTCTCTCTCTCTCACAGTCATCTAGTGATTTCTTGTCTCAGTTTCTTCATATTTAAATTTGGCCGCAGGCTGCAGCCGCTAAAGTGAAATTACTGCGCGGTGTTACGAAGAAAAAAGCGATGACTCAAGGAGGTCGAATGGGTTGAAACGATCGATTTCCACCGTCCAGCGTGGACGATGGCACGAGATTCCTATTTGATGGACGGCTGAGATTCTTTTGGTGAGGAGAACGTGAGAAAATAGTCAGTGGCGTGTTCCCTTTAAATGGGGTCCGTCCGTTCGAACGTGTAGTTGATCGCAGTTGTAAACTTGTAACGTAGGAGAGTAACAGTAACTGTTACTCTTCTTTTATTTTTTATTTACTTATTTTTAAATAGATTCAATCGGTAAAAATTAGATTTTAAAAAATAAAAATAAAAATAAAAATAAATTAATTTAGAATTGACAATATAATTTTTGTAGCTGCCTATTTTTTAAAATTATTATTATGATGAGGATAAATTAACTTAAAAGTTATTATTAATTTATTATCGTATAAATAAATAACACGAGCTGTCGTACTCTAATTATCAAACAAAACGACGTACTGGGCAAAAGCAACCTTTGGGCAAGCGACTGTCATCCGCTGATTACAAAATAGATTCCAAACTAAGCTTAACAATTTCTATAATTAAGTTCCACGAAGACAATTCTGCACTAGGACTGGCCCTGGAAAGACAAAAGTTGCAGTTGGGATAGGGACCTCGCCCCTGGTTCAATATGGCTAGATAAGGATAACACCCATTTAAATCATAAAGCACCCTGTACGAAACTTTGAGATAGAAGTACTCCTGGCTCAAGTTGTTTGACAGCCGGTATCTTAATGTACTTCCGGGAAATGCAACAAACCATTATCCTGCCAGAACCTCAATGTATGCTCTCCTTCCTCTCTATACTTGACTTGCTCAGAATGAGTACTCCAACAACAATGAATAAGGCACCAGCAAACCACTGCGAATTGAATCGAGGTTTCATCAGAAATGCAAAATAAGTAAAACAACCAAAAGCCATAACTACTTTGGCCACAGGCATTTCAAATCCAATCTATCCATCAAAACTGCAATGTGCTTTCTCATAACAACCCGAATGAGATACTTCAAGATATTTATGCTGTACCATACAGAAAAAATAAGGATAAAAAAGTTGAATTTTATGATATGTTTCTTTTTCAATTGACATGCATACTAGAGTTCATTTTTACTTTGTGAAATTAGTCAATAGGATTAGACTAGTGCCAAGTACTTGGATTCCATTACTTGAGCAATATTAGAAGTTACATTTTTTTTTCTTGCATGCACTTGACAAACCAATTATTGTTTCTCCACAACCAAAAGCTATGCAAAATCAACAAACCAATATCAATATGGAGTACAATTTGTAGTTAAATTTTGGGCTAGTCACAAATAAATCAAAACCATCGGCATATAATCCAGAGCAATCTGGTTACTAATGAAAGGGTCCTGTCTGGAACTTCTTTTTACTAATACAATTCATTTACGGATAAACCATTACATATTCAGAAACAAACACTTAAGTTTCCCCAGTTACAAAACCACATATGCAAACAACCCAAGGTGAAAGTCATCAAGTCATGGTATGCAATACTTAAAATAATCTTCTACAAGAAGCATGCTAAAAGTCATCACACTTCATGCAAGGATTTCTTTTGATTTTAAAAACCTTTACAATGCATGAATATATTAACTTCAATTACATAACCAATAATTACCTGAAATGACAACGGTTCTTCAAACAAAAGGAATCCAGCTAGACCAGAAGGGAGGAAGTTAGTAGCAAAGTTTGTAACTGTAGCCTGTAGGGATGAGAGAGCTTTAAGACTGTTGACATAACATCCCCACATTGTCACGTTAAATAGCACAACCAGACCATATCTAATGAACTGTTAAGAACAAGAGAAATTCACAGATCAAATGACAAACTAAAGAACAAAGAAAAGGGCTAAAACAGATGAAGAAAAAATGGTGCCTGCGCATATGGCATGGAACAACAAAAGAAAATTCTGCGTACAAACCTTTTCTGGAGGAATATCATTAGAGAAAATTATATACACACACCGATTCAACCGAAGTAAAGAACCCTGATCTTTATAAAACTAAGTTTAAAATCTTTCGGCATAAACATATTCATTGTTTATGATTTAAGCATTGAACATTTGGACCTACATTCGATGGAGACAATTGGAAAAGCCTGAGACATTAATGATTAGTGACTGATTACAGCAAGCATGTGAAAAACTAATGAAGTGGATACCGTAATAATCAGATAGAACTAGAAAGGAGACTGCATAGATCAAAATTTCCACAGAGAAATGATTCGAATACTAGATCACAAGCATGCCTTAATACATTTTCCTGTAGATCAATCATGAAATTGCAAAAGCCAACGGGCATATAGAGGACAGATTAAGTAGATGGTTTAGTTCACCAAACCGCCAAATCATGGAATTCAATCTTTCTCTTTCTTAATTGATGACTAATGCTACAAGCTAATATTCATCTACAGATGCCTGATTAATCGAAAAAATCCAAATCCCCGATGATTGACTAGGTATTGGATCAGAAACCAAGATTCAAAAAATAGCGTAGGTGAATCTGATTAATTCATGGAATTGAAATATATGCAGGATCTGATCTGGTTGGAAACTGAGAAATAATTACCTGGTATGAGAAGAACTTAGAGGATATAGCAGCTAGAGCAGCATTCAGTCCGGCAGAAACCGCCCAAGCGTATCCTTCGCTCTTTCCTCCCTCCATCACTGCAGTATCCTGAAAGTGGGAGGAGCTACAGGCGGGTAGTTTAATTTACAGATTTGAAATAAAGAACACGTGCAAAATAACAAAAGAATACTCGCATAGTCAGACATGCACTTGTAGGTCATATTTAGGCGTAGCCGTTTAGGATGAGGCAGACGAGCCGAGTCAGGTGGGTTAGCCGCGTGATAACTCGCTCAAATTCGCTCTCGCACAAGAAACACAACTCGGCCAAGTTGGCAATCCGCTTCTCATTAAACTCACCAATTAGATACGAGAACTAGGATCAGCGACTTTTCAAATTCTTGATAACGCCGCCGTTTTGGCTTTCTTCCACCGTTAAACCGACCCAATCATTTGTGCCTATATAAATCTTGAAACATCGTCTTGATTTTGATTTCATCTTTGTTTCATAAGTTAGAAGCAATTCATATAACTCTCTCTGCTCTTCGTTTCTGCGACTGCGATATCGAAGGTAAGACCAGGCTTCTAATCCTTTTTTGTTTGGGGAGTTGATTTTGAAGCGTTGTCTGCCGATTTGATTGAATTTTGAGGTTTGTTAAATGCCGTTTGTTTTCAGATTGTGTTGTGAACTAAAGAGTAATGGCCCGTACAAAGCAAACCGCTCGCAAGTCAACCGGAGGAAAGGCTCCGAGGAAGCAGCTCGCCACAAAGGTATGTCGAGCTAGGTTTTCAATTTTTTTTCCTTTGTAACTTGTTTGGTTTGAAGGAAAATCATCAACTGGGCAACGTTCGTGGAAATTGTTTGAATCTTAATGTTTGATCGTAAATGGATTGGTAATTACTTGTGATCAGAGAAATATATCTGTATGGTTGCACAATCTAATCATGAGTTTAGGGTTTCAATAATTTCTTTGAATAATTTTTAATTTGATTCTTAAATCCAAGAAATATATTATCTAATTGATTGTTATGCGGTAATTCACGGAATGCAGGCAGCAAGAAAATCTGCGCCGACAACCGGTGGAGTCAAGAAGCCTCACCGCTACCGTCCCGGAACTGTTGCTCTTCGGTAATATTTCATCGATTATTTGGCTTTAATTTTTCCACTTCAATTGAAGAGCTTAATTGATTGTATTTGGTGAGATCGTTATTTTACAATCAAGCCTAATTAATGAAAGAATGATTTATTGTTGGATTGACAGTGAAATCCGCAAGTACCAGAAGAGCACTGAGCTGTTGATCCGCAAGTTACCCTTCCAGCGTCTGGTTCGTGAAATCGCTCAAGACTTCAAGGTATAGTTTCCTAGACCCGTTTCCGGTTTGATTATGCCATACTTATTATTTTAGCTAATGATGGTTCATTTTGTGGTCTTTTGTTAACTAATCCGTATCTGTTGGTTGCGGCAGACGGATTTGAGGTTCCAAAGTCACGCGGTTCTTGCACTTCAGGAGGCTGCGGAGGCTTATCTTGTGGGTTTGTTCGAGGACACTAACCTTTGTGCTATTCACGCCAAGCGCGTCACCATTATGCCCAAAGATATTCAGTTGGCAAGGCGAATTCGTGGCGAGCGTGCTTAATTTGTTGCCTGATACTCAGACATTTACCATTTGAATTTGTAGCCATTAGTTACCTTAATAATTAAGTAGTGCCTACTTTGGATTTGTTTGTCAAAAATGATGGGACAACCGACCATTTGGAATGAAATTTGTAACAAATAGCATTTGACACAAGAACATGGAAATCTCCCCCGATTCTTGTCTCCCATCCATTCTGTTTCGATGATGTGTGGTTTGATTAACGTGGTTCATTTTGCTCTGTAAACTCCGAGGGATTGCTACACTGCTTGGATTCTTTATTCTTTTTGGTCTGGACCATAACGTGGGGAAGCAAAATAATTGATTTTCATGGTGCAAAGGTTAATAAATTGGAGAATGGATTATAAGGTGTGGAGGGTGGGACGAGATAAATAATTCTCCTGTATTACGTTGTCTCTTTGCCGATAGCAAGTTCTCCAATCTTCTTAATCTTCAAGGCTCCGTATCATGTAAGCTTTTTCCTGGCATTGCGTGAGTTTCACAACTCGGATGATCTTACAATAGCTTTGTCAATGTTCATACATTGACGAAGTACTGGAATTTTCGCATCTCCAAGCTACCTTCTGCAAGAAAGTTTCAACATGGACTTAATAATCACGGTAACACCGCATAATGCCTGGCGTTTGTATCCTTTGTGCAGGAATTATACACGTGGAATGACTAAACGGATCCAACTGTTAGAATGGGTGAGGTTGAAAAGATGCTAGTAAATCCCGATATGCACCCCTCCGTCGTCAAGATGCAACTCTGGGGTTGCACAAAAGTAGGTGCATTAAGAAACAAGATGGCTATGTTTGGGCTCAATCTTACAAAATATTTTACAAAGGAAAGGCCCTTTTTAGAAGCTCAATCAATTGCATATATGTAAGCCAGTCAATAACACAAAGACCGATGGTTTGTACACGATATATCATGCTTTGTTTTGGGTTTTCACAATGGGCCGGCCGCAGTGGGAAGTGGCAAACGGGTTAATACGCTGTCATGTTCATGGGATGGCGATCAATTTGCTTACTAGACAGCAAATCCCTATAGAATTAGCTAGAGATGGACCCGTGAACTATGAATTCAAGGTCCCAATAACCCGTGACACACTAAATGCCATTGTTCGCACGCGATTAATAATTTTCATAAAATTCTGAGTACTCTTTTGCCACTTGATTACGCCCCCATTCTGTCTACTTTTGTACCGCACATGCCTTCTGAGATCTCTGTCGCGTGAAGCTAGCCAGCCAGCCAGCCACCCACTACAACTTTTCCCGATGTAGATTGTGTAGGTCAGTTGTATTTCGAAATTAGTTTATTTCCATTCTTTGTTTTTGTCTTGTTGCATATTTCCGCCTGCACACGGCACAGCCACATGCGGTTTACTGTTTACAGAATACGATTAGGGTTAATTACCACGTCCATAACCGTAACTCAAAGGCCTTGCATTTGCATGGATGTCTAATAACAAGTAAACAAGAATGCCATAGCTTCATGGAAGGGCTGAGTTTGAAGTCTGCACAGGTTTACTTCTGCAACTTGAATTTCTCGTATCTCAGCTTGGTCCCCTAAACTTGAAAATTCCCCACGACCAACTGTACACAGATTGAGGAAGCCAAGTAACAGAAGGAAACATGCCGTCAGGGGCAATTTAGTATATAAATATATGAATGAGTGAATAATTTGGTCTGATATGATGGTCCCTGGAATGTGACATTCCGCCAAATCCAATATATAAAATGACTGCTGAGCTAGCTAGCATCTTCTGTTATCCGAAATCCCTTACGATCTTAAATAAAATGACATGATTTTGACCCATTAGTGTAATTCATGCAATGTATTCGGATATATATATATATATATATATATATATACACAAATATATCTCGCAAAGCTTAAGAGATCTTGCGCAGAGGGAAATAACTGCTTTTCTGAAAACGATATTTTGTAGTAAAGCATGCAGAAAGGGCAAAAAGTAGGATGAATCATAAGGTGAAAGAGGCAATTTTACATATTTTTCCTCAGTTTTGGCACAATTGCACTTAGATTATATACTTTAATTAGTATTCACTAACTCCTTTTGAACTATGACTTTTTACCCTTCGATACAACTTTTTTTTTCCCCAAAACCTAAATAACCTAATATTTATTAAACCAACATTACTTGTCACTCGTTCAAATATTTAAAAAAAAGATTTCTCTCCTTCATATGTTGTTCAATAATATTTACATTTTTTTTTTTTTTTTTACGTTTATCTCATAATATTTAGATAAAATATGAAGCCAAAGCTTATTATTTTATACGAAAATTTGATATTTTGACATAGGAGGTTACTTAAGTTGCGAAAAAAATTATTGCATAAAAGGGTAAAAAGATCATAGTTCAACCTCAAGCTCGAGGGGAGGTAAATGGACATTAATTGAAACATACAATTTGAGTGTAATTATTATCAAATCTAAGGGGAGGCAAGTACAAATTCTCCAAAAGGAAAACATGTGCTATTTGGGTTGCGATCACATGGTGGGATCGTCAGGATTTGGGAAGTTTACTGTCCCAAAAGCTATTGGCCCCGTTAGTAATCATCCTTTTGGTCCATTAATTCCTTGTACACTAAATAAGCTGCAACGTCTGCAAACACTGGAAGTTTCTCTTTCCCAAATTTCGTAATTTTATTGGTCGCGTTTAGCCAACTTGCCACATCTCTCAACAAGCTATACTATAAGCTGCAGCATACAATCCACTGATTTTTATTGCTTGAATAGATTGGTTATGATACAATTGACACGTCAGATTAATCAGTCAAGACACAACACTGAATAGGAAAGCTGAAATAAGCAACCCTTTACGGTGTCTTGAATAATCAAACGAGCAGAATTCTTCTGTTTTATTTTCAATTCAAAGTAATAGGGGAACAAAATTACTGAAGATGGACCCATATGCCTTCGCTTGGAGTTCCTTGGTGAACCACAAACAGGAGATAATATCCGAATGGTGCAAGATTACCGGAGCCAGGCATTGTCACCTGAATTTGGTAAGTGGGTTTCTTTCTTATTGTCGCTATGCCCGTTGGAAGTACGAGGAGTCGCTGGTTCATAGAGAACGAATGTGTCGTAAACGATGGGAACACCATGGTGACAGACACTTTGTCTAGAGAGACCGTGCCCGCGACGGTGAATTGTATTGCCAGTTTTTGGTTGTATTTTAGCTTGAATTGGGACCTTGGTGAAACAATTTTCGGACGCAAATTTGCAACGGCTGCGTCCAAATACGATGGGGAGAATGCTTCCAAGCTTAACTCTGTAGGGAAAAGTACGCCTGTAAACTCATACAGAGTATGGGGATTGCTGCCACCGACAAGAACTCGGCCGTCACGAAGTAAAATTGCTGTCGAATGGTACATGCGGGGTATGGTGGTTGGATTTTGTAACTCGAACCGTGACCCGGGTGCGTTATCGGGTCGGTAAAGAACCGGGCTCAGAGCTGGTTCTCTCCCTAATTCCCATCCGGCTGTTCCTTTTTCCGCACCATTAATGATTAGCACGTCGCCATTTGGAAGTATAGTCATGTCGCCCATGGTTCTTGGTCCAGGCATAGTCTCCAGGACCCACTGCGGATTCGGGTCGTTTATTTTGATCCTGGCACAGGTATTCAAAGCTCCGACAAAGGTTCCTCGTTCAGCTTGCCTATACGCCCCTTTCGGGGCTCCACCGCAGACCAAAACTTCAGCCTGAATAGAACGTGATTGTATGTTCTTCAGTGGAAGCAGAACTGCAGAACCCGTACTTGGATAAGACCTTGGATCGCCGCCAGGTATTGCTGGGTATTCCTTCACCACCTTGTTTTTGGCATAATCGAACAATATAGCTCGATTGTTAGCAAAAATAAATAAATTACCATCGACATTGAGAAAAACAAATGGGTATAAGTTGTTCTCTATCTGAGGATCGTTAGTTTGGACCAAAAAGGGCAAAGCGTACACATTTGGGGCAGTGTTTTTGGGATAAAACTCATAGTTGAATTCCCTTCTCCCGCCAATGATAATCTGTCTACCATCGGGCAGAATATGATTAGTAGCATACCATCGCCTTGCTGCGAGTCCATTTGGAATTTCTTCCCAATCACAGGTCCCACAGGGCTTAAAACTCCTGACTCTACGTTCACCGTTAAGGAATCCGCCAGTCTGAACCAGACGGCCATCAGGCATTGCAGCACCTGAAGAGCACCAAACATCAGTTTGGACCATCAGAGGCCGAATTGTATTAGACAGAACATTGTACTCAATAGAGTGAGCAGTGCAATCAACCTTGAGAGCAGCCTCTTTCGTGTCTTTACGACATTTCCCATTTGGCAACGATATGTTTGATTTGCCAAAGTCTGTTCTGTCGAACATTACGACACGGTCATTGTGGAGGAGCTGCATGTGCATGGCTGATATGCCAATGCTTTTTTGGAGAAATTGCCACCGCCCACCGGCTGCTTGGGTTAGAATCCGGTGGCATGGTTGGATAATGAAGATCAATTGAAAGAATAGCAAGGAAAGAACAAATGTCTGGCTCATTTTGTGTTTGCTTAGTCTCGTCGGGCTAATCGTGCAGGACATGTCTCGAGCTTGTCTGCTTTATATACTTGCGAGAGCGTTGAAAAACAGAAAATGAAGCTCCCACACGCAAGTAAACGTGTGGGGGCAAGATTCTGCGACTGACAATGATAAATTTCGTTCAAGTATATGCAGCATATTAGAGGGGAGGAAAAGCCTACACACACATCTCTTCCATCGATACAATTTGGTATTAATTTTCATGCACATCCATTAATTATTTTCTGATTCATTAGGTGGGTTTTAATGAATCTTTAAATCCCAGAACGAGATGTACTGACCAATTTGGTTGGATGAACAGTTCGGTTGTTTTATGTGGCTGAACTTACTATCCATAATTGTATGCATTCAGGGCATGCATGTTGGGATTTTACCATCAAGATTTCACCTCATTCATCCATGTCCTTGCAACACACTTTTCCAAAGATTGTTAACACGTGCAAGAAAGTGTGGTCGAGCATTAAACAACCATTCTCCCTTATGAATTCTGCTTGTACGCAGTCCACAGCAGTCGGTGACGACTAAATATGTTTTACTTTTCTTTCTTCGTGACAGCTCAGTACAAATATGCTTAAGAATCATTTACAGGTCGTTAATTTATGTTAATCTGTGGTGAATGTGATCTCTTTTTCTTTGTCTTCAGCTTGGGCATTATTCTTCCTATATTTTATTCTATTTCTTTCATTCAAATTTGCTAAAAGATATCCTCAGATTCTTTTCACATGACATTTGCTATAATTGATTAATCTGATCTTCTTAATTTATAGATGACAAACTGTAAAGAAAAAAGTAACCGTCCCCACATTTGCCTAACCCGAAACTTTTGACAGTCAAAAACAAAACCTCGAAGATAGTGAAAGCAGAAGGTAAATGCAGTTAACATTCAGTGATCATTCGCAGTCGCTTCTGCATTCTGTGATTACAGTTAACGGCAAATATGTCATCTAATTCGGTAGGTCAAGAGCATATTCTTACAACACGAAATCAACAAGAAAGACGTGCTAAATGCAATTTAAATGATAAGCTCTGAAATCTTCAATAACTAAATATTCCCTCCTCTCCATTGGTTCCTTTAATGAGAACAAAAAACTTAGCAACATTCTGTGCATGAATTGACTTCAGCTTTTAATAATACAAACATTTTCAGCATGTTGTTGATACTTTAATAATACTCTCGACGTGGGGTTTGTAAGGGGAGAATACTCCATGTCTGCAGCTTCAGGCACACAGAATTTTCCTCGCTGCAAAAATAGAAAAATAAATAGTTCGTTCAGAAATTGAATGGAATATTTAATTCCAGTGCCGTGGGATAATGGGGCAAGGCAAGGCAATTCATAATTGAAGTCATCAGAGGAAGCTAATTCTTAGTCATTAGCAAATCAAAAGCACGATTGCAAATTAATTTCTTGACAGATTCCAAGCATTTAATCATCTTTGTGTTCTATCGTCACCTAATCCCGATTGAAAGCGTTGACAATTGTTTTCATTTATAGCTCACCGTTTTAAAGAATGGAAGAAAGCAAACCCGGTCGACGTTGTTCCTTATTTGTTCTTTGAAGATTTGCACTAATGATTAGCTTCCTTCCAAGACTACTATGGCTGCCCCCCTTTAATTTACTACTATAATAATAATAATAATAATAATTAGGTAGCTTAAACATTTCAACCACAAGGCCAAGTTTCAGGTTGGTGGGTTTAGAACTTGCAGCATAGGGTTTGAAAATAATATATTCCACGTCTCTTATCTCTTGCCATGACTTATCCCATTTATGTCTATTTATTGTCAAATTAAATAAAAAATATAATCATATTTTTATATAAAATTTTTATCTCTCAAGAATATTATATAATTATTTATTCACTCAGTTGCAATTATTAAATTTTAATAAAATTATTGAACAGATTACGTAAACGGCTAGAATAATGAATATTTTAGAGAAGAATTTCAAAATTTTGACCAAGTAGAATGAGATACTAGTATTCAATTTGGGTTTTAGCATCCCATGAATATAGCAACCTGCGACGAATTAGAACAATTATCTTGTTCATCTGAAAGAAGAGAACTTTAATGTCTAGCTTTTCCTTTGCGGGAAAGCAAATTCCTGAGGATAACAACAACTATTGGCTTAGCCTAAAGACATAAAAGTAATGGGGTTGCTATCAACTTTCGGAAGCACGTAGGAAAAAACGACTCCGTTGTACTGCCACCTTAACGTCAAATCAGTGCAGCTGTCTGCCAACGTTGAGTATGAAATAGAAATCAAAAGCAATCAATCGGGTTTGGCTGCTTGCGGAGCTACCAGACGAGGCTAACTAAATAATTGTGTCTTAGTTGGAGATGAAAATAATTGTGTCTTAGTTGGAGATGAGACTGATTAACATCGTACGCATCTGTTATGCATTCGGACAGGAGAAAAATTTAGTGACCATTTCATTAAAAGAGTTGAAAGAAACATGTTGTTCTTGCTGACTGCCGGAATTGATCAACGAGATTTTGCCAGTATTCACAAGTGGAGCTTTTACAATTACACTTCGATGTTGGAAATTAAATTTTTATATATCCATTTTCGAATTCCTGGAGTAGAAACCTGAGAGAAATTTATGCATGCGGTGGGTGGGCACAGTGCAGTGCACAGTCCAAGTCCATGACGTGTGTTAGGATATCTGATGAAGCCAGGTTAGGTTACAGAAGTTCAAAATCAATGTGCAACTCGTGGATTTTCAAAAAGTAGTGATAATCTTTCGGGAGTTTCCTTGTGGATAACTCTTTATACACTTGTTCACGTCAGACGAAAAGACCAGAAATCGGAAAAGGAATTTGATTGCTTGGCAGGCATTGGCATAGGCATAGATGGATGTGGCATAGCATAGCGTCCCCTCCTATAGAACACAGTTACAAGGACGAATAACTAATTATCATCTGGTATATTAATATTTTAAATTAATAATAAATATTTTATATATAATAAATAATATTAAAATAAATATAAATTCTCGCTTTTAATTACTTATATTTTATATTTTAATAAAAAATTATTGTATAAAATATGAGTAACAAGAAGACAAATAATATAAGTTAAATAGACTCACCCGTAATAAATAGTTTTAGTCGTAATAAAAATATTATGTAATTAAAAATATTAAATTTTATATTTAATAAAATATAAATTAATTTTAATTTTTTTTTTTTCAAAAACAGAAAATATCACTATGTGCTCATCCGTGACAGTGGTCATAGGCCTTATCAAACACGTTAACCTGGTATTTGGTTATCATGTGGCCAATATCTATTCTGTCTCTTCTCTGGCAGGTATCCAAATAACCTGTCCTTGTTCCGCTGCTTTAGCTGAGCGGTCAGTGCTTGCATGGCTCATGTTAAATCAGGTTTTACTTTCAGTGTACTTTCCCTAATGTTTGGAAAAAAATGAAAAATTATTATGAGCTTTAACCCCTGACGAAGCACGAAAGATTTGAACACCACAAGCTGGTCAGAGACAAGATTGTGGACTAGAACAGAATTGTCCTGAATTAGATCTCCATGGCCATATTTTCGGTGAAAAATTGTATATCCATGGCCGTGGGATGTTCCACATACTATCAGAGAATGTTCTATTACATAGTCCATTGAGGACATAAGACAAATATAAAATCTGAATCATACAAGCGACACAGCACATATGATCTGAGGTCCACACTCTTCGTCTGCAGCATATGACCAGAAATTAGAGGTGTGAAAGTTAATATCCATCAAGCTTGTGGGGGATAGAGTTCCCATAATGCAACTGTCGTGTCTTCAGATGCAGAGGCCATGAGCTTACAATCGGACGAGAAAGAGACAGCATTGCACTGCAAGAATTCACTTTTGTCAAATGTCGCAAACGGGCCAGTGGCAAGATTAAAACATGATGAAGCCGAGAACTTCCTCAAAGTAGATAATATGAAACTAACCCAGTCACTCACCAAGCTAGGATAAGAAAGTACATACCGTAGCGTGATGATACTTCAATATTGCCAATGGATTTCCTTTGCGATAGTTATATATCCTAATTCTGTCATAAAGGGATATCTGAGTTTTATCATAAAAGAGTAAAGCAACGGGCAAAAGAGAGTCAACTGAATGAGAATTGCTGATAAAGAAGTTATCTTTTAAAGCCTGATCTGCATGCTATAAACAGTTATTAAACTTCAACGTCATGGTGGTGAAAATTAGGAAAATTCAAGGAAAAGAAATATTAACCTTAGATGTTGTTTCAATTTCTTTTTTGAGAACCAAACACTTCTTAGAGGTCAAGTAATGTCTTCCAGATTCTAAATATATGGTCAAATTGCCTAAATATGTATTTCATGGATAAAGCTCTACCATTTGAGAATGACAAAAATCTTTCTTTAAAGGAGCTTTGCAAAGTCCTAAAGTTCAAATTTGAAACCTGAAATTTGGGTTTCTCTTGGAAGCAAATAGTTATGCAGTCAAAGAGTTAGCAATAACCCAATTTCAGATGCATTCAAGCAGGCTAATACATCTCACTCTTTTAAAGTAGTTCAAAACGAGCTACCGAGCTATTGAAGATCTAGCGAAGATCGCAAGGTGACGCATGAGATATTTTCTGCCGAGAGAACCTTAAGAGCCATGAGAACTTCTTTCATGATTTTACTTGAGATCAAATTGATTTTAAAACTTATCACCAAGGCAAAAAGGAAGGATGATTCCTTGTAAAAACTTACAATTTATAGGTAGTGATAATGCATAGATTTTTTCTTCAGCATATATTAGTCTTTTCAATGCATATCATTATAAATTAAGACTAGATAGATGAAATGAAAAAGGAAATAAAAAAATACAGACCGATGGTCCCAGCCTGCAGTTGCAGCAATTTTGCAATCATGTCGAATTGAAGTGCCTGATATGCCAGGACGTTCCAAAGAAATTTCTTTCTTGATCACACAAGAACCCTGTGTCAAATAACACATGCCATGGTAGACAAAAAGAAGCAAAAAGAGCAAGTCATTAGCACAAAAACAGGTAATCAAGTAGCAGCACTGAAACAAAAGAGTGAAAAATGAAAGGACAAGATAATTTCCTACAAGCAATAATGAAATCTATTTCATTTCAGTTGCTGTCACTCAGCAGTCGGTGTTGGGCTACCACAATATTTTCAAATTAATAGAAAGCTTGCAATAAACAATGTGCAAATGGAGGAATTACCTATCCATCCATCGTATGTCAACCGCATCATGTCACCAATCAGCCAAATGTAATGCAAGGAAAGGCTATTGAGGGTAAAGAAAAAGAGCATTAACAAATGACACAGTGACTTACTGTGGAATGATCTAAATTATACATCACAATCTTTTGGTCTGCAGCTCCTGAGATGCCTCCATTACACAGCCCGTCGATGCTTAGACATAGAACTGCATACAAAATACCAAATGAATCAGAACTAGGATAAGAAAGTAAATGTGAAAAGCAAAATGAAGATGAAGAACACATGGGTGTTCTGCAAAAGCTGGGTACCAAACCTGGCTCTAAATGGAACTTCACAGCAGCAAGTGGAATCCCTGGATTCCGAATATCCCATAAAAGCATGGAACCATCCTCATATCTGCTTTGCATGAATTGAAACACAATTAAAGAATATAAATCGAACTGTTTAACTCTAGGGTGGAGATTTGGTAGGTCTGCTTCAGACTACACATTTGCAATCACAAAATTCAAAATCAGGATAATCCTGATTCAGTGATCAATAAAGGAGTTGATCACTGAATACCATGAACACCTAAATGTCAACCAACCGCATTCAACATAAATGTCTAGCACTTTAGCCTGGATTCTATATTACAAACATTCTTCCAATCGAGAAGTTTCTGAATCCATGTGAAAATAACTAATAAAGGTGCCCATTTCTTATTAGAAAGATGCAGAAACATACCCAGCCAAGACATTTATGAATCCTTGTGATTTAGAAGGTAAATATGCTTGAAGCGCCATGCACATCCCTGGGAAGAAACAATTCATCATATATCTAACTTCCTGAGCTTCAATGCAAGCATTTCTTTCTGCAATCATACTTTCTGTTTTGAAGGTTTTCTTTCATGTCTTCTACTTCTTCCCCAATTTCAAATTTTCTGACTCAATCAAGTATGTGGACAATCATCAATTGCATACTAAATTTTTGCTCCTCCCATCAGATACACTAAACATTTGTAACCCCCAAAAGGCAAAATAGACAACTAGCTTTAATGTAAGACAATTCAGTATATAAGAAAAAAAATCCTTGTAAAAACTGTTTTAATAAACATGCTTCAATGTTTAAAAATGTAAGACACTTCGCAAAACTACACATACGTAAATCGCAAGTGGGTAGAGCTGCCCAATCAAGTTTTGAGAATAAATAATTGCTCTCGAGGTATAGCTCATGCATCTAACTTTGTTGAAGTCAGTAACACCAATGTCATACGCCAGGGAAGAAGTTAGAAGGAGACCTCTTTCTTTAGTTGAATAGTTTGGGGAGCCACCAGAGCTGTTTAGAGGTAACCGTGCACACCTTTCTGCAGTGTTGAGATCCCATATCTCAACCTTTGCACATTGCAAACACAGAAACAATAAGCTAAAGGGAACAGAAAAAATAACATACGAGGAGAAAAAGTAAAACAAATAGAAGCTGCATGTTGACCTCAGAAGACTGTTCTCCTGCTATAGCTATAATTTTAGGTCCCTCAACATGCACGTCATCTATAATTTCAAAAAGCATCTGTTAATTCTTACTTGAACAAAACAAATAAAACATCCAAACAAAGAAAATGAGTGAAGTACTATTGTCACATGATGTGGATGGATCTTGTACATGTTAACTAAGCCTGGAAGAGTGAAAACTCAGAGAGGCATATATATAACAATTGAGACCAGCCAACTTTGTCTCTTGTCTCCCATCAGTGATATTATTACTAGGGATGTTCAGCATATTGCAACTACTGTCCGGATCATGTGTGTGATAAAAGGCCAATCTTGGCAAATTTTAGTTCCCTACAGTAGAGCAATTCTTAACGATCTATATCCTTCACCTAACTTTGATGATAAATAATTAAAACAAAACCTTCAAGGTTGGTCAAAAACTCTATTTGACTTCCCATAGCCTTACCTCTGCTGTCAGACACACTTACTGCATCAACAGTTTCTCTGACATCCCTCTCGTAGGAATCCGTAGGCCCTTCAACTTGTTTTGCATTAGCATAAGGTTTCTTTACTAATGAAAGCTTGCAAAAGTGATAAGAATTTGTTTTGATAGTCAGTGAAGGATCCCTGTCAACAACAAAAGCTCAAATTTAACAACCAAGATGGAATTAACAACAGGACAACAAGGTTTCTTTGGAATGGTAAAACATAAAAGTTAAATGAAGCATAGAGAAACTAGCAAAGAAAATTATGACATCAATTAATTAGTTCTATCCATTCTCCTCTAACTTAACAGAGAAGGATACGGCAAATTATGTTGCACTGTTGGCAAGCAGTAATAGAAATTAACAATGCATTATTGCAGCCTCTTCTAACCTAACTTCACATCATGTTCCTAGAGTTCAGTTCAATAGATTTACACACAGGCCCAAGCCAGAAAAGTTTCTTTTGAGCACAAGTTAGGTCCACCTTGATATTGCATATTGAAGGCAACTCTCACTCTATCCCTAAATCATGGGAAATATCATACGCAAAAGAACCCCAGACTTTGTACAGAAAATCTGATTATTCCTATATTACTCTCAATTGACAAGACACACAAGTAAATTTTCCAAAACTGTATACATTGTGAAGTATATGCATTTTAGGAAACACCTGTCGCTTGCAATGAACAGTAACAAATGATTTTGAGATTAAAGCATTTGGTAAATGGTGAATGTGCCAACCACTATATGAAAACGCGACTGTTCCTTAAACTGTAGAAACCGATCTTTTGTTTTAACAACATGTCGGCTGATTAATAGTTTTATGCTACTAACAAGTCCGCATGGCATCATCATATGCAGATAAATGTGCTGAGTTATGCATTATGCAAGTGTGCACTAAAATTTTGCGCATGATGGTTACTTGCCTCCAAAAGTAACAAAACAAGTGCTAATTCATTTACAGAAGAGAAACATCGTACCTTGATAAACCTCCATTTTCTATGTCCCAACACTTGACAGTTCCATCCCTACCCTGGCTAGAAACACAGGACAATACATGCAACGTTATTCATTGATTCAAAAAACCGAAAACAGAAAAATTCTACTCAACGTGGAGAAAAAAAAGGAAGTTAAAATTCAAAAACACCTAATTAGTTTGTCGAGTCCAATCAAAGGATTGCTAGCAACAGATATAATCCCGTGTGCCGCACTGTGCACCCTGCAAGTAATAAAATAATAATCAACAACCAAAGGCATGATCATCAGAAGACAACAAAAGGAAAATAATTGAAGAAAAAAATGGACCACGCAGACGATATGGTCCGATGCTGGACTGTATCCCAAATTCGCAGTTCACCGTCAGTAGAACTGCAAAATAAGAAGATAATTTTTTGTCAGTAGGACGAAAATAGACAAAGAACAGAACAGTAGGAAGTTTGAGCTTAGTACCCAGTGAATAGTATAGGTTTGGTTGGATGGAAACAAACGTCCATAACAGAAGCTCGATGGCCTCTCAGGACTGCCACGGGATCAGGTGGCGGTCTCTTGCTCATTCTCTCGCGATTAACTTCCAGAATACACAGAGAGATTTGGAGTGGAAGGACCCTCTTCTTAACAGCTCTTTTAATGAGTTATGATCCCGCTTTCGTATTTATGAAATCCTGGACCCATTTTTTTTCGAAAAGACGAAAATACCCAAAAAGGGAAAAATGAAAGTTCCATTTGATTCTTCTATTCCTTCGTCGAGCAAACAAACTCTCATCTTACGCCTTCGGAATTCTCGTTGAGAGATTTTGCTGGAAATGTTACTTCTCCTGTTTGTTCACAGAATTTTCATTGCATTTGGACTCATAAAACATATTCACGACAACCCCACGCTGAGTTCCAGATTCCGTCGTGTAAACACGCCAAGATTTTGGCAGACAGGACAAGTCACCTGTCCTTTGGACTTGGAACATAAATCAATTATTGGGCCGATAGTAAAGAAAGCCCGTCCGTTTGGACAATTACGCAGGCGTCCCCTCGACACGTGATTTATTATTTACTAACATGACCTTCTGGGTCACGTAATCCACCCCAAAACCAATTTGATAATCCGGAATTGATTCCTATACCCGGACCTGCATGATCATCCGGATATCTGGGTCTACTTCGGGTTGAACCGGTGCTCGCATCCGGATAAAAACCCGGAATGTTATTTATTTTATTTTTTTGTCTGCTGCTATTTGCATGGTGAACTTTAGCAATCGAAACTATAAGCAAAGCATGTATACCATCTGATGGATGACCGAGGGAGAAAGGGTCGTACAGCCCAATGAGCAGCAGCGCAACTAGCATAGCAGTGAGCAGAAGAACGACACGAGAAATACTATGGCAATATTTTAACATTGCTTGGAACCAGAAGAACGACACAAGAGAAAGGCCATTCCATATTGAAGCACACAAGTCAAATGGGGTCAAGAATTCTCCACAAATGTGAAGATCAAAATGGTGAAATAAAACGGCATGACAAATTCAATCCGATGTTCAATGAAAAAGAAAGCCCGTGGAGTGGGTGGATGGCTGATACGTGGTGGTGTTAGGCAGATCGCACACGGAGAGAGGAGGAGCTGGGGAGATGAAGAGGGAATGCTGTCGAGGAGGCTCAGGTGTTGCGCTGCCGGTGCTGGGCCGGCAAATTGCTTGCAGAAGGAGATTGAAGAGGGAAGCCTGCTGTGTGGCAGCGGAGATGGGAGGCCTGGTTGTTCGTGGGCGAACTATTATTTTATTCTCCAAAGATATATTCAATACATGTATAAAATTTATCTTAAAAAATTTAAAAATATTTATTTTATTTAATCTGCCACACAGCAGGCTTCCCTCTTCAAT
>CP135570.1:6886408-6962001 GCA_032401905.1 Swietenia macrophylla | reverse complement strand
TTATATATATTTTTATTTAATTCTATAAAATTTTATTATAGTAAAATTTATCGTATATTTATTTTATTTTAAAATTTATAAAATTATGTTTGATATGTGAGAGTATTTGATTAAAATATTAAAATTAAAATAAATTAATATTATTTATTATAAATTAAATTATTATTTTTTAAAAAATATATCTAATATAACATATAAAATTTATTTTTATAAAATTCAATAATATTTTTTGAGCTGCTCGACATGAGATTCTGTAAGGCCGTGACATGGTGCTGTGCATTTTCATTTAAAAATGGTAAGAAAATGCGGGTGTGGGCCGGGTTTATGCGGGTATCTTACCGACAATCGGATCCTCCGGGTTTACACGGTCAGACAGGACCCGCGATGTAACTGCGGATTATACCTGTCGTTTCTAAGAACATATTTGTTGCTTTTCCGCTGCGGGTGCTAATTTACAGAGCCTCGGGCTCATGGGTTCCTTTTTTAAATTCCAATTCGTGGAATAGGGATATTTTCACCGAGATTTTCAAGGTTTGCATTTATCTCATTTAATAAAGTCTTTTGAAAATATTGACATAATGGTCCCAATATTTATAATTAATCACGATTGTGTTTCAACCAAATTATATAATATAATTGTGGAACTGTTTCATATAATTTATTATTTTTTATGCATTTAAATTACTCACTTAATTGTTAATAAATTTTTTAACTTAACATAATGCAAAATTTTTTATTTCATATTATATTAAAATTTCTTGATTTTTTATTTAATCATAAGAGTATAATTTAAAAAAAAATGACAGTTCAAATCATTATAAAATAATATAAATATCTTTTAATTATATTAATTAATATAATTAATTTGAATTAAGTGTCAAAGTTTAGTAGAGCAATTACATAATATTATTTAGTCGACTAATTATTTGAATTAATAATAAATAAATACTTAATGTAAAAGCTAATTTAAGAAAGGACTGATGTGTTTGTTTGTTAAAGCAATTCATCCAAAAACTGAGGACTTTAATGAAAATGACCATTTATTTTATAAAGGAATAATAAAAATAATTTATTTTTATTTTTCCCTACATCGCAAAGCACTATATACAGCCAGACCTCCGATTCCAGAAGAGAGATGCTAACGTGCGCTACTCAGTCTTCGTGTCAAATCCATTAACGCCACCGTCGTAGCTTTCTATTACTCAGGTCTGCTTTCCCACACCGTCATTCTATCTGGCTTTCTCTTTCTCTTCGTCTTGGTGGCTCGGTAGCTCTTATAAAAACCCTAGGCTTGTTCATTTTTTAGTGTTGTCAAATTTGGTTAGTTAAACTAGAGCGAAGGCATTGAGAATACTTGAAGGAGGGCTGACTGATTGAGGAAAAAAAATTGTTCAACGATATTTTAATTATTTTGATAGCCGGTTGTTCTTGTGTATTTTGCCTTTTGATAGGTGCTAACATTTTCGGATTGAAGAAAACTTAGTTTATGGCTGTAATTGGTTGAAGAAAGAATCGAACTCAAAATATGAGCTTTA
Source organism: Swietenia macrophylla (assembly GCA_032401905.1). Lineage (NCBI taxonomy): Eukaryota > Viridiplantae > Streptophyta > Magnoliopsida > Sapindales > Meliaceae > Swietenia > Swietenia macrophylla. The sequence continues at coordinate 6,960,466 of CP135570.1, read as the reverse complement.
ATTTTTTGTTAATAGGAAAATGGAAGGTGATGATTCGGTACAAGAATTGCAATTTGATTCGGGCATTAATGCTAAGCTAAGGTCGCGAAATAGTCCACCAAAGAATTTGTCAAAACCAAGGGCTAAGGAAATGGATGGTGAAGAGAAGCAATCCGAGTCTAAGAGAAGGTTGAAAAAATTAGAGATTGGTTTTGATCCTGATGATGAGCCCATCGGGTCTTTGTTTAAGTTGAAGAAACCGAGAAATCCTAAGAAGGTTAAGGGGTCGTTAGATACCGTGATGGTTGAGGATGAGGATTTGGGGGGTATGGAAGATACGCTGGCAAGTTTTAGGAAAAAACTGAGGGTACCTAAGAAAGATACTGGATCTGGAACCGTAAAGGGAAGGGCATTGAATGGGCCTTTGGATGGGAAATTGGTGCCAGAAAATGTTGAGAAAGTTCGGGACGCTGGTGAGGAAGGATTTGTTTTGACTGTGGATAAAGGTGTTGAAACTAGATGTAAAGAAAGGGTTAAGGGACCCAAGTATGATTCAAGGGTGACAATAATTGGGGATCATGATGTGTGCATTGATGACCCAAAAGGTATGGGTTCTTGGTGTGATTCGTTGGAAGATCAGAAAGGGGAAGAGTTATGGCCAGGGGAAGGCTCCAATCGTCCATTGGATAAAAGGCTAGATGATTCACCATCCGCCTTTTTTCAGAGGACACGGTTTGAATTAATAAGGAAAACTCAAATGAATTCTGGTGTGAAACAGAACAGTAATGATCGGAGTTTGGGCAATGAATCTGTCCCTAGTTCTGACGGTGATTCAGAGTCTGCAAGGAGATATCGGTCTATTTCTGCTTCAAAGGTGATGAGAAAAAATCCAAAATCTGATGGTAGTTCGCATATGGTTTCTAATTTGAGGACATTGAAATTAGACTCCAAGCGGTGTCAGACAGTTGAAATGGCAGAGACTTGTCACTCTAACGTTCAAGAGGAACTTACCATGGATCCTTGCAGCTCAAATAAAGTTTGTGATGGTGATGCGAAAACACATACTTGTCTTCTAGTTGGCAACGCTTCTGCCCCTGACCAAAAGTCTGGACCAGAAACTCAAGCTTTGAATGATGGTTTAAAGGTTTGTTCTATGGGTAAGACGAGCACTTTGATTGTTGAGGCTGTTGAAATGCCTGATCCTGCTTCTTTCCTGAAGCCGGTGGAAGAATTTCAGGAGTTTGATGGTGAATCTGACAGAGGTTTTACTGATCCATTGGACCTACAATCTAATAGTATTTCAGCAATGAACATTTCTAGTACAGACCCTGAAATTTCCTCCTCTTCGATTGGAAAAGAAGTCCCAGTGCCTTCTGCAGAGAATGGGTTAGCAAACCAATCCTGTAAAACTACATCCGAAGAGATTCATATATCGACTTCTGAAAATATTCTGCAGGAAGCCACAAAATTTTTATCCAATAACTCCTTGGAAGCTGCAAAATCAGAAAGTGGGTTTGCATTTGATCAATGTCGAACAAGTTCCCGAAAAATTCCACCTGCTTTGTCTAATGGTTCCTCTAATTTCTTGGAGCTGGCAAAAACTTCTAGAATTTGTGACAATCCCAATACCTATATTGAAGAGCCAGGTTGTGCTGCATATTCTTCTAAAAAAGAAAATGCTATAGTATCTGATGGTAGGTTATTTCTGACAACTGAAATATCTTGTGGACTCCTGGAGTCTGGATTTAATTTTAGGAAGTGCAGCTCAGGTTTCAATTATAACCAACCTTCTGATGCATCTAAAGGGACTTGTGTTCCAGGTCATGATTCTCTTTCCATTGATGAAGAGGCTGATGGAGATTCCCCTTCTTCTGTAGCTCCAGATGAAAATGGCAGTTTTACAGAAGATGCAGTGTCCATGCCTGATTCTGAAAACAGAGACACTAAGCTATCAGATGTTCAACGTGCTGTGCGCATTGCTAAAAAGCGTAGGCACGGAGATATGGCGTATGAGGGGGATGCTGTTTGGGAGAGTTTGATAAGTGAGCAAGGGTTTCTGGAAAGCCATCAGGTTGTAGACTATGACCAATTGTTGAGATCAAGAGACAAGTTTGATTCCTCTTCAACTGCTCTAACTGAAGCTGAAAATGGTGGGCCAGCAGCGGTGTCAGCAGGGCTGAAGGCTCGTGCTGCGGGTCCAATTGAGAAAATTAAATTTAAGGATGTCTTGAAGCGCAGAGGTGGCCTTCAGGAGTATTTGGAATGCAGGTTAGTCATTGTTTCTGAAATCTGCTTTAAATTCGCATTGTTTGCTATGCTTTACCCTTTCAATTCAAGGGAATTTAAGTGCTTGACATAATGCAGGAATCAGATCTTAAGTCTTTGGAGTAGAGATGTTGGCCGTATTTTGCCACTTACGGAGTGTGGGGTCACTGATACCCCTTCAGAGGATGAGCTGCCGCGTGCTTCCCTAATTAGGCAGATCTACAGGTTTCTTGATCAGAGTGTAAGTTTGTAATATCAATGAGTGTTTTTGTCTTTTATATTTTATTTTTGCTTGCTTGTTTCTCATAGAAAGTGAGTTGCGCATTCGTTTCTTTCTTAGGCTTATGAGCATTTTAGATAGTGTAGTTTTGTTAAATTTTATCACTTTTGATGATTGATGAATGACCTTATCCTAGTTAAATTTGAATGCGAACAAATATTTGGACAGGGCTATATAAATGTTGGTATTGCCTCTAAGAAGGAGAAAGCAGATCATAATAAGCGCAGTTATAAATTACTCAAAGAAGAAAAACTAGAGGAAAGTTCTGGGGCTTCGGTTGCTGATTCAGAGGATGGAGTTGCCTTCATCCTTGGTCAGGTTAAGAATTCTGGAACTTCTGTGGAGGCTAAAAATGTTGTTGTATTTGATGATGGAAACCAGAGATTGGAAACCAGAATTGGGAGTTCAATGACACCAGACTTACCCTGTGAGACAGAGCAGAAATTAAATGCAGCTGATGATTGCCAGCAAAATGGAAGCGACGATGCAAAAGCATACAACAGATTGGTTCGTGTGGATGTTTTGAATGCTGACCCATCTTGCAGAATGGCTGATGGTGGAACAGTCCCTAATTTAATTGAAGAGAGGAAAGATTCGCACAATGTTCAATCTGGTTCTTATGATGATACTGGAGAGAACTATCATTTGCATTGTGATTCCGAAGTCAGGAAGAAAATCATTGTAGTTGGTGCTGGTCCTGCTGGATTAACTGCTGCTCGTCACTTGCAACGTTTGGGTTTTTATGTAACCGTGCTTGAGGCTAGGAATAGGATTGGTGGTCGTGTTTATACGGATCGCACATCTCTATCGGTTCCTGTGGATCTTGGGGCTAGCATTATTACAGGTGTTGAGGCTGATGTGGCCACTGAAAGAAGAGCAGATCCTTCCTCATTGGTTTGTGCTCAGTTGGGCCTAGAGTTGACTGTCTTGAACAGTGACTGTCCTCTTTATGATATTGTTTCTGGTCAGAAGGTTCCTGCAGAGCTGGATGAAACTGTAGAAGCAGAGTACAATAGCCTTCTTGATGACATGGTATTGCTTGTTGCCCAAAAGGGGGAACATGCAGTGAAAATGTCTCTCGAGGATGGTTTGGAGTATGCCCTTAAGAGGCGTCGTATGGCACGGTTAGGAAGAAGTTTTGAAGAAATTGAACTGCATAGTTCAATGGATGCTTATTCTAAGACAAGCTGCTCTGACAGCAGAGTTCCTGAAAAAAATTATTCTCAAGAGGAGATCTTGAGTCCACTGGAGAGAAGGGTTATGGATTGGCATTTTGCTAACCTGGAGTATGGCTGTGCTACTTCACTCAAGGAAGTATCTCTTCCCTTCTGGAATCAAGATGATGTTTATGGAGGATTTGGAGGAGCTCATTGTATGATTAAAGGGGGTTACAGTACTGTTGTTGAGTCTCTTGGAAAAGAACTTCCCATACATTTCAATCATGTAGTCACAGATATTTTGTATAGCTCCAAGCACTCTGAATTGAGCAATAATCAGTGCAAAGTCAGAGTTTCCACATCAAATGGTGGTGAATTTTCAGGAGATGCTGTGCTTATTACTGTGCCACTTGGGTGCTTGAAAGCAGAAAGCATAAAGTTTTCCCCACCATTACCACAATGGAAGTATTCTGCCATCCAGCAGCTTGGTTTTGGAGTACTTAATAAAGTAGTACTGGAATTTCCAGATGTCTTTTGGGATGACACTGTGGACTACTTTGGTGCGACAGCAGAAGAAACAGACTTGAGGGGCCAGTGCTTCATGTTTTGGAATGTTAGAAAAACAGTTGGGGCTCCTGTTCTAATAGCCTTGTTGGTTGGTAAAGCGGCTATTGATGGTCAAAATATGAGCTCATCTGACCATGTAAATCATGCAGTGATGGTTCTTCGTAAAATTTTTGGGGAGGCTTCAGTACCTGATCCAGTTGCATCAGTAGTGACTGATTGGGGCAGGGATCCTTTCAGTTATGGTGCTTATTCTTATGTAGCCATAGGCGCATCTGGGGAAGACTATGATGTATTGGGCAGGCCTGTTGAAAATTGCTTATTTTTTGCTGGTGAAGCCACCTGCAAGGAACATCCTGATACTGTTGGTGGTGCAATGTTGAGTGGGCTTCGCGAGGCAGTGCGTATAATTGACATATTGACAACTGGAAATGATTATACCGCTGAAGTAGAGGCAATGGAGGCTGCTCAGAGGCATTCAGAGTCTGATGGGAATGAAGTTAGGGACATAACAAGGAGACTTGAAGCTGTTGAGCTTTCCAATGTCTTGTACAAGAATTCTTTGGATCGGGCCCTCATATTGACGAGGGAATCTCTACTACAGGACATGTTCTTTAATGCAAAAACTACTGCAGGACGTTTGCATTTAGCCAAGGTGTTGTTGAACCTCCCTGTTGCAACCTTGAAGTCATTTGCTGGGACCAAGGAAGGGCTAACCACGCTCAACTCCTGGATACTGGTATGTTCATAGTGATAATACGTCATCATATCAAACTTAATATGAGTTCCTTTAATTTGTGTGCCTGTTCATGTCAACTCTTAAATATTGTTACAAGTGCATTTATGAGTTTTAATAAATCACTGCTTCAGGCTTTACATGAATTTGTTTAATTAATCTGCATGTTTTGCTGCTCTTGGCAGCAAGAACTGTTCAGTATCTGTAAACTTAATGCCTTCTGAGTTACTCTTTTTATTTATCACAGGACTCGATGGGGAAGGACGGGACTCAGCTTTTGCGTCATTGTGTCCGTCTTCTTGTGCGCGTTTCTACTGATCTATTTGCTGTGCGTGTCTCAGGTAATTTTCTTCATTTTTGGTTTTGTCTAAAATATATGCATGCATCATGCATGTTGCAAACACACGTGTATGCAGATTGTGTGCCTATTTTGAAAACAAAATATTAATTTCAAAACTGCATTTTTGGCAGTGTTATGAAGCGAAATTTGAGTGAGAATGATTAAAGCTTTCTCATACATTGCCATTCTCATTTTGAGGAGAAAAAGTAAAAGTAAATGGGTTTATAGATTTATTATGAAAGATTGATATAATCTCAGCAAATTGGGCTTACAGATTTTTTTTTTTTCACTTTTGTGTGATTATGTTTGCAGTATTGCATGTATACATCATTGTGTCTCATACATGTGCTTGCTAGGCCCCTGCTCTTTTTTGCTGTAAGGATGAGAAAAACTGTGTACGTCATTATGACTTTCTTATGATTATTTTGCTTCTTGAACTAGGCATAGGGAAAACTGTGAAAGAAAAAGTTTGTGTGCATACTAGCCGTGATATACGTGCCATTGCAAGTCAGTTGGTTAGTGTGTGGCTTGAAGTCTTCCGCAAGAAAAAAGCTTCAAATGGTCGACTGAAGTTATTTAGGCAATCAACTGCAGTAGATTCTTCTAAGAGAAAATCTCTTAAAGATCCAGCTCCAGGAAAGCCGCCTTTACATTCACATCATGGTGGTTTGGAGAATAAAGGATCTGCTGGGAGCCATTTGACTTCTAATGCCAACATCAAGAAAGAAAATGATAAACCAATGAGGTCTGAAACTATGTCGCACGGTTCAATGGGAAAACTGGATAGTGAGGTGAAATACAAACTTGCTATGTCTGAAGAAGAACAGGCTGCATTCGCTGCAGCAGAAGCTGCTCGAGCAGCAGCTGAAGCTGCTGCTCAAGCTGCAGCTGAAGCAACAGCTAAGGTTTGTTTCTCTTGGAATGCTGCTCACTGTAGAAAATCATACGTGTAGGTCCTCAATCACTCAAGTACCATATACCCACCTGTGAAATGCTTTATCACGTACATGCATTGCATTGTTTTGAACAAAATTTATGTTGCATGTTTGAGACTACTCTTCATCGTTGACCTCAAAAAGATTGTTATGTACAAAGCTTGTTTGTTTTTGGATAGTGGTTTGATTTTTAAATATCCATTCATTGCCTATTCTATTTTAAAACTGTTTGTGCGATTATTTTGGCTGCTAAAAAGCAAACAACAGTATGCTCTTCCATCCTCTCCTGTTTTCTTTATTATGTTAATACCATTAGCGCATGCACGGTCCAAGTGAGGATAGTATGTGGTGATGTTTACTTACCTCAAAAGTGGTATAGGCAATGCTTTTTCTCCCTTTTTCATTGTCATTCCCCCCCTTTATTTTTCTGTTATTGATTTGTTAGTAACTGATGGTTTATTATTTGCAGGCATTTGCATCCTCAGGGCCACAACTTCCCAAGATACCCTCATTTCATAAATTTGCCAGAAGGGAGCAATACCGGCAAATGGATGAGTATGATCTTAGAAGGAAGTGGTCTGCTGGTGTTTTAGGAAGACAGGATTGTATATCGGAAATAGATTCCAGGAACTGCAGAGTGAGGGACTGGTCCGTTGATTTCTCTGCTGCTTGTGTTAACCTTGACAGTTCAAGAATGTCTGCAGATAACCTTTCACAGCGCAGCCATTCAAATGAGATTGCATGTCAATTGAACTTCAGAGAGCACTCTGGAGAAACTGCTCTGGACAGCAGTATTTTCACAAAAGCATGGGTTGATACAGCTGGTAGTGTTGGGATAAAAGACCATCATGCAATTGAGAGATGGCAATCTCAAGCAGCTGCAGCTGATCCAGATTTCTTTAATCCAGCCATGCGTATAAAGGATGAGGAAGATTCAAACACGAGTTCTAAACCACACACTTGGAAGCATGATAGACGAGCAAATGAGAGCTCTGTTTCCCAAATTACAGTTAACAAGAATTCGCTTGAAAATCGTTCTCGAGGAGCAGATTGTATAAAGCAGGCGGTTGTAGATTATGTTGCATCATTGCTCATGCCCCTTTATAAGGCAAGGAAAATTGATAGGGAGGGTTATAAATCGATAATGAAGAAAAGTGCAACAAAGGTTTGTTGTTTTCCTTCTCTTTCCTCCTTCCTGGCTTTATCTCAATACAAAATCTGATGCTGATAGGTCTCTAACTAATACAGTTTGTATAAATATGGTGTGCTACTGCTACCTTTTCTTTTCTCTCACTCATCCTTTTCATTTTTTTTTTAACAATCAGGTCATGAAGCAGGCCACAGATGCAGAGAAAGCCATGGCAGTTTCTGAGTTTCTTGATTTTAAGCGCAGGAATAAGGTATTTACTCTTCTGTACGATGTTGACATTAGTTCTTTTATACATGATACTATTCTTTTAATGCAATACCAAAGCAAAGATCCCCTCTGGTTCAGTCAATTTCCCAAACACTTTCTACTTCCTATGATGAGATCTTTTTGTACATAGGGGCTGGCTTGCATATTATCCTTTGTGACGGAAAATTTATGCTCTTTGGTGTCCTGAGTTTCTTTTATTGTTTTTTTTATGTTTTTCCTGAAAAAGTGTTGAAATTATCACTACTGTTGCTTCATCTTCTTTCACCTTGAGGAGCTGAAAGAAACGCTTCCATTTCTCTTATTACTTTAATTTGTCATGCTAACTATGGTTGCTGCTATAGATTTGTTATAACTTGACATTTCAAGACATTTCTTTTAGGCAGATAGTACCATAGTGGTATTCTGTAAAATCTGTATCTTGATCATGCTTCTATTCCTTGGATGACTTTATGCAGATCCGCTCCTTTGTGGACAAGCTGATTGAGAGACACACGGCCACGAACAACTCTTAAATCTTGATTATCTTGGGGATTGGTCGGCATTTGTTTTTTGGTGTGCTTACACTGGAAGTCTATTCTCAGCAGATTATGGTGATTTAGGGGCAAAAAGAATTCTTGACTGGGCTTCTATAATTTAAATACTTCCTTCAAACTTCTAATATGCTCACAGCAGTCCCAAGGTTCCACAGAGGATTGAATTATTGTTTCCTGTTTGATCATAATCGGTGGATCTTGATGCAAATTGTTCTCTATTTGATGACCTTTCTTGGGTTGCATTCAGAATTGGTAATGGACAGTTAGCTGGGGAGACCATTTCTGATCATGGTTCGACCTTCTGTATTTTGAATGGGCTTGGCATAAGTGTTTTTAGCTCATTTCATCAGGACAGTAGACGTCAACATGTTTTGAAGATGGCTTAAGATTGCTTCTAGCAATTGGTTCATCTCATATCAAGGTTGTAATCAGAGGGTGGTTAATTTAAGACCCTATTCTTTTATTAAGGGACTTCCTTAGATGAGACGTGACTTCTTGACTTATTCACGTTCTCAATCTGTACAGATTAGGCTTATTTCAGTAGTGATTAGCATACAGAACAATTTTTTGTCTCCAGAACCACTTCCTTATTGTCCTGATTTTTAAGTGAACAATTACTAATGTCTTTATCAGCAAATGAATGGTGTTATGCCTTTTATCGAAGCTTTTGTCAAGGTCATTTTTTACATTTACTGCTTCTCAATCTCTTTTCAGGTTTCTTTTCTTTTCTTTTTTTTTTTTAGGTGTTGGTGCTCAGCTTGGAGGTGGTAGCGGGGGTGTGGAGGAGGTGTTCACGAGCACTCCTAAACATCACTGCTCCATTTGATTAATATCCTAGTTGATTGCACATTTGAAGTATGACTCGTTCTGATTAACTTGTGTTATAGTTTATGGATTTAGGTTATTTGAGTCGGCATTGCATTAGCACGTCAAGTCTTGAAAATTCCTTCAACCTTTGATGAACTCTTAAAACTAATGAAATTTCTTCTGTTCTCTTTGACCATGTCCTGGGTTATCACCTGACTGCTTCTGTTTTATTTTGGTTCTTGGCAGGTCCAGGGAAGTACCATGGTTGTCTTGTACACATGAGGTATGCCCTTTGTTTCTGTATATCATTTATGCCTCCAGTTCTCGGTTTATTATTAATTTCCCTGCCAATTTGCAGCTACTCTGGATGCACGCTTGTATTTCTCTATTGAGATTGGATAATTCTCGATTCCCAACTGCAGCAGTTGAAATGTGATCATAGATTGGAAAATAGTGTTGGAAAGGAGACCTTGTTCCAAAATAAACTGAAGATGGATTACATTGTGTATTTGTTTGGCGCTCCAGGTTGTCTTCCCATAGTTTGCCTTCAAATTCATGACAGGAAAAAGTGGAAAAAATAACTAAATGATCTTCTGTTCTCTTTCGGGTGGAGGCAAAGGGAGATGAAACATGAATAAACTTGTACTATCGGAGTAATCACAGCACGGGAAAAACAAAGAGTTGGCTGCACGATGTTGAGCGGAGGAAAACATGTAGGCTCACCTATGCACTGGCTGTTGAGGGTTTTAAACTCATACATCAGGTAATGCTGATATGGTTCATCTGGATGCTGTTCAAACCGACCGTCATTACGGACTACCAGTTGCAGTTTCTTCTGCTGAATATATATTTGATGAATTTGTAATAATTTCTGCTGGTGTTTTTCCTTAAGTTTGAGTTATTGTAATACCCATTTTTGTAACGGCATCCCCTTTGAATAACAAAATAGCAAGATTATCCTCATCAGTAATATTCGACTGACACTCCATATTGCAAATACTGATTCTGGAATTATGATAAATGCTCTGGCTACTACTGAGAATTCTCAGGGAGTTAAGATGAACAAGATTGCACACCGGCAGGGACCTTGTTGATGGGCGACAGACTTCTCTGTTGTAGAGACAGTTGTGGTGGGGAGAGTGTCTTATTTCCTTGCAAGAAAACATATATTAGTTGAAAAACATGTAACTGGTTGATGGACCGAGTTTCATTAACAAAGAATGGGATGCAAAATGTAGTTCGAAGTTCTTTGATTTCTTCAATTAGTAATTTTTTTAATTTAATTTTTAAAAAAAATATGGAAATTACGCTCAATTTCAAACGAAGTTTAATCATATCTGTTCTTAGAGAACCCCGTCAGGTTTTTCTCATTAAAAAGCCCATGAACGGTTTTCATTCTGGTCCCCAAGATAACAATAGAAGCCCAATCGGATCTGCAGTTACAAAATTGTTGCGAAATAGTAATTCCGACAATTCATTCATATCATTTGCAAGGCCGTTCTCCGCAGAGAGAGTCAAGAAAGAATAAGGAAAGGGAAGACGTTTTCAGATCCGATCGATCTCTCTGCAATTTAACCAATCAATTCAAGATGTCTTCAACATTCAGTGGCGATGAAACCGCTCCTTTCTTCGGCTTCCTCGGCGCCGCTGCCGCCCTTGTATTTTCCTGTAATCGAAAACACCAATTCACCCTGTTTTATTAATCGAATTTTGATTTTTGGTTGTTAATTTCGATCCAGAATCGCTATGGATCTGGGATTTTGATTTGGTGTATCGCAGGTATGGGAGCTGCATACGGAACGGCGAAAAGCGGAGTGGGTGTGGCGTCGATGGGAGTGATGAGACCGGAGCTGGTGATGAAATCGATCGTGCCCGTTGTTATGGCGGGGGTTTTGGGTATTTACGGTTTGATTATTGCTGTGATTATTAGTACTGGGATTAACCCTAAGGCCAAATCTTATTACCTCTTCGATGGCTACGCGCATCTTTCTTCTGGCCTCGCTTGTGGCCTTGCTGGTCTCTCTGCCGGTATGGCAATTGGGATCGTAGGCGATGCTGGTGTTAGGTAAACTCTTCTAATAGTCTTTTTTTTTTGGGGGCACGAATTCAGTCTTGATGAGATGAAACTTGCATTCTGAATTCTTATATTTTTAACATGTACTGACTACTGAGGCCTATCTATCTTGAAAATGAAGTTGGAATGCTGCCATAGTTGTATGGACTATTGTATATATTTGTTATTACATCAAGCTACGCTCTGGGAAGATCTTGTATAACATCAGATTCTAGGAAAGTGATATTTTGATTTGCTTATGCTTGGATTGAAGAAAAATCATGCTTTATTGCTTAACCTGTGCTGGTTTATCCGAATATTTTGCATTGTTTACGCAGTTGGTGGCTTTGCTGTTTGTTCTGAATTATCCCTTGTATCCATTGTCTACTGTCTGTTCTATTAATTTTTTTAGATGTTTCAAGTTAAATAACTTAATTTTTGCCTATGTTAAAATGAAAATCATTTGTTTGGGCACCTGAATTTGATACAGTCAGTTTCACTGCATTTCAATTATTTATTTTTACTCAGTCTTTTTATATAGAGCAAGTAAAAATTGTTGTTTCTGAGTAGTTCTGCCCTAAACTTGAAATTGTGATGTCCAGAGCCAATGCTCAACAGCCCAAGCTTTTTGTTGGTATGATCCTCATTCTCATCTTCGCTGAAGCACTAGCCCTCTACGGACTTATTGTTGGCATTATTCTTTCCTCCCGTGCTGGTCAATCAAGAGCTGAATAGAAGATGGAGCAGTTTGTTTGGCGGTCATTTTGGCCTGTTGTGCTTCATTAAGAATTAGTTCATATTGTCCATGGCTGGTGGTGTTAGTCTACATTACCTAGTGTTTTTGGCTTCAACATTATTGTCTGCGGGTGTGATTGTTCGCCCGGATGGATTGGATGATTGTTGAGGCTGATGAGGAATGTAGAATTAAGATAGCTTCTCCCCTCCATATAATTATGCTGTCATCTGTCATTGTTCGATGTTAAATGCTGTATTTTTTCACATTCATTTCTAACTTTGCGCATAATGATCGCCTGTAATGTTCTTGAGGCTCATTTTTACTCCACTCTGTCATAAGCTCTGCTGTTGTTTAGCCAAAATTATGCTGTGGGTTGATAAATCGTAACCTGGTTAGCAGTCCAGGATAAAAGCCGCTGGGCTTCTAGAGATGAACACTCAACGTATAGATTTCGGCTGAAAGATAAACAATTTCGAGCACTAACCAGGTTACATTCTGTATGGGCAAGTTTCTTTGTCGAACCAGAGACCTGTCCTCGCTGGTAGTGGCGCTGCAACAGAAACTTTGAAGTTCCGTCATAACAAACCGATGAATTCTGAACAAGGTTTGACGCACTTCAAATTTCAAATTCACTGAGAAACAATGAAAGCAGATGAATAATGGCAAAACCATGCGGTTAAAGTAACTTGTAAGTACACTGTTCTCCCACTTTAGAGAGAAATGTTGACAGGATTTTGGCCAATGGATCTCAGATTTAAGGCTTGCGGTTCAAGACATAGAGTGGCTGTTAGCTGCACGTGTCCATCTGCGTCACAGCAAACGTAATTGATCTCGTTCCTTATTTACTGAAATACCCCTTTTAACGCCATTCACCACGTGACACTGGCGACCATGTTGCGTGGTTTTGTGGCGGCTAGCCCCTACTTCGTGTATTTGTATGTCCCCCGCCAAACTAAGCTTTTCTATTGAGTTCCAGTCACCGTCAAAAGTCAAGGTCCACTTGCGCGTGACACGTGTCACAAAAATATCCGCCGAAATGCATACTATATAAAGAACAGCGTGGTCGAGCCGCGAAATGTATGATTCATTACAGCTTGGTAATATTATCAATTCGTATGAAACTGCTTCGTCAACGCTGGTTGAGCTCAATATCGACAATGGCAGAAGAAATTAGCAAGAGCGAGCTGAGATCATCTGCCGCCGCAGCCGCCGCAACGGAGACATCTACCGCTGCAAAATCGAGATGGTCTTGGCCTTCTATTCTCCGTTGGATCCCCACTTCTACCGACCGCATCATTGACTCCGAAAAGCGTCTTCTCTCTCTAATAAAGTATAATTCGCTCTATAGAAACCCTTTAAATTTGCCCCAGAAAATTTGTTTGCTTATTAGTTATCTTTATTTTAATAATTGTATTCTTTGGTAACACGATTAAGATTTAAGACGGCCCTCAAATTTGATGATTGAGTTCCATTTATTCATTGTTTTTTAGTTTTCATTAGTTATCTTTGTTCATTGGTTTAAAATTGAAAATGAATTGGGGCAGAATTTTTTTGCATTTTTTTTCCGCAATTCAGCTCAGGCACCAATTGATTAGTTTTTTCGTTTTCCTTTTTTTCTTCCGAGGTTGTCTACTTTTTGGATATTTCTATTTTACTTCGAAATTGAAGACTTCTAAGGTTTATACTATATCATTCCAAAATAACGTAGAAATGGACACGAAATTTGAAGTTTAGTGTAGATAGCATGTGGTTTTGCCTATTGTCGCCAATTACACCTTAACTTAAATTGCACTCAAGTAAGCTCAAAGCAGCCTAATTTATTATCGCCAGCTTCACACCTTTATCTATTGTCTTTCTTTCTTGTTTAATCACGTATATATTGGTAGCTGATGAGAGTTTTATCGATGGGGATGATGGGCAAATCACTCCACTTTCAGGACTCCATATGTTCAAGAACAAGTTAATATAGGTTCAGGTCCGCCTGGCTCGAAAATCAGGTGGTTTCGTTCTTCAAGCAATGAGCCAAGGTTCATCAACACAGTTACTTTTGACAGTAAAGAGGGTTCTCCCACTCTTGTTATGGTTCATGGATATGCAGCATCCCAAGGCTTCTTCTTTCGCAATTTCGATGCCCTGGCTAGTCGTTTCAGAATCATTGCTATTGATCAACTTGGGTAAGCTCTGTTTCTAGAATTTGTGTCATGCTTGATTAATTGTGTTCCTCGTCTTAAAGTTTGTATGATTTGCTTCCAGCCTTGACTGAAATTCAGATGATTCTACACTTGTGCTCATATTTAGGGTGATCTATATGTTTATTAGTTTTTTGATTTGGTTGAGTTTCTAAAGCCCATAATCTCCACAGTTTTATCCATATTATTGTCTAAGAACCTTGAAACGGGAGTGTTTGTCCATGGTTTCTTTTGTGTATGGTGAATGGCATATGTTCGGGATGCTGATATGTAAGGGATGTGGAAATGTAAATAGCTATATACTTGGTACTTTTCAGTTGGGTGTACTCTAATCTTCTTACATTATAGATTGGTTTCTTTTCCTCCTTATATTCATTCACTTTGGTCTTCAAGTGGCATTCTCATGTGGAATGCTTCTTCCTCTTGGGTGTTTAATTGTAGCTAGAGCTTTTATATGCTTATGGTTTCACAGCTTAAATACTTTTGCAGTTGGGGTGGATCAAGCAGGCCCGACTTTACATGCAAAAGCACAGAAGGTTAGTTGTATTGACACACTACATTCTCAGGGTTGTTTTTGCTGAGGTTGACAATTTCTGTTTCTACTGCTTGATTATCATGAAATAGTTGGCTACAGATAAAGCACCAGAATTTAATCTGTGTTGTGTATGGTAATGCAGAAACAGAAGCATGGTTTATTGATTCCTTCGAAGAATGGCGCAAAGCCAAAAACCTCAGCAACTTCATTTTACTCGGGCATTCTTTTGGAGGGTATGTTGCCGCTAAATATGCTCTGAAGGTGATTGCTTTTCCGTGTTGGTAGTTGATTCTTAAAACTAATAGGTGACAACTTTTTCTCATCTGATTTCGGTATTATTTGTCATAGCATCCTGAGCACATTCAGCACTTGGTTTTAGTTGGACCTGCTGGATTTTCATCAGAATCAGATGCCAAGTCTGAGAGGCTTACCAAGTTCAGGGCGACATGGAAAGGAGCAATTTTGAACCATTTGTGGGAATCTAATTTTACTCCGCAGAAATTTGTCAGGTATGCTTGCTTGTTTTTGTATGTGTGTATCTTGCCCTTGTTTTTCACCCTGAATTGAATATGTTGTCACGATGATGCTAAAAACATTGGCATGGGTCATCTCTCCCTTTCAGTTTCAGATTCTCATTTCATATTCCAATTTTCCAAGCTTTTGTTGGCACAGGATCAGTAAATTCCTTTCAAGCATCAGTCAGTGCACCCACCTAGTCTATGAGCCTTGGAACTTGAAATGGCTTCAAATTACTTTACTTTTTTTCAAATTAAATGGTTAGGTTGAGGATTTTATTCAGATGCACTACCTAATGCATCTAGACTGTTGGATATCTGTTGCAATTTGTCCAGAGTAGATGATTCTTAAAATTTTCATTTTTCTTTTTCAATCTTTCTCTCAGTGTCTGGTGCCTTCAGGTAGCAATTTAAAACCTAACTCAATATAAGATTGCTTTGAGTTCCCTGAATTTATTACTTTGTCACATACTTTGATGATTCTTCATGCAGAGGTTTAGGTCCTTGGGGTCCAGATCTTGTACGTAGATACACAAGTGCTAGATTTGGTGCATATTCATCTGGAAGTGTATTGACTGAAGACGAGTCCAGATTGCTTACAGGTGTAGTAATATTTTGTAGGTTGTGGTACTATATAAACATTAGTCGATGTCTGATGGGTTGTTTTCCTATTGTAGATTATGTGTACCATACTTTAGCTGCCAAAGCTAGTGGAGAGCTGTGCTTGAAATACATATTCTCTTTTGGAGCATTTGCTCGAATGCCCCTTCTACAAAGGTTTGATGATCCAACTTTATCTAAAATTTTCTTGTAAATAATCAATTATCAAATTGTCATGCGTTCTGTCATGTTATATGCTACACATTTTTGCTTATTATTGTTTTGGATTGCATCTTCTTTTGTGTTATCCATGATAAATAATTAATCATTGATTCTTTGTTTGCAAATCCACAATCAATTGATGCTTTTGCCTTTTTTTTTTTTTTTTGGCATTGTTTTAGCCCATATGTTGCGTATCTGATATAAAATTCTTTGATATCGTCTGTAAAATATAACTGAAGTTAATGGTGCCTTGCCTTGGGTTATAACCTATAGATGGAAGGATAGAGTCTAGGAATATGGTGATTAATTATAACACAATTTAGTTTGCATGGTGGTTTTCCTTCAGGAGTCTGCTGCAGCATTATGTCCAATGGATTACTTAAATATCGGACTCGTGATTGTGGTTGGATAGGAGGAAAGGAGGGCCTTTTTCTGCCCAAGGCCAATTTGATCTAGAAATTTGTTTAATTTTGTCTGTGCATTGGAATGTTCTATCCAAACTTCTTTTTCGGTTAGTGGTCTGTGCATTTAATGAGGCTTGCCTCATTTTATCGACTAGCATGGTGCTATATACTTTTAGCATGTTAATTATCTTATGGATCCTCTATGTAAAGGACCTCTTGAAACCTCAAGTATATCATCAGTTATGACTGGGACACAGTTTAGAGTTAAGAATCTCTTCCTTGTGTCATCTAATGGATACTGATACAGTCCAAAACTTATGTAGACAATTCAGCAATTTATTTAATTTGAATTCCGTTGCGTTGAGTTGAAATCAATGCTTGAGGGGTGAAGAAGCTCTGTCTTTTGTTGACAGTGCCCACGAGTGGAAAGTGCCAACAACTTTTATATACGGCACCGAAGATTGGATGAAATATCAAGGTGCCCAAGAAGCTCGCAAGCACATGAAGGTCCCGTGTGAAATTATTAGGGTCCCACAAGTATGCTCCTCTGTCTATTGTCTCACTCAATTTATATTTATCTATCCATACATAAAATTCATCCGATAACAAACATGCAGGCTGGGCACTTCGTGTTCATAGACAACCCAGGTGGTTTCCATGCAGCCATGTTCTATGCTTGCCGGAGGTTTCTTTCGCCAGATCCTCATCACGAACTGTTGCCTGAAGGACTGACATCAGCCTAGTAATTTGTATGTTGTAACTTTGCCCTACCATTTGTGTATAATATGAATCACATAAATTAAATTAGTCCACCAGCCCATTCTTTTCATCAATAAAGCATTCTTTCCCAGTTATGCATGCATTTTCAGTGAGTAAAATCCCTCTTTTTCTTCTTTGTTCAATTGCTGATGAAATCTAGACCTAATGGTATAACATTACTGAGTTTAGGCTGATAGTAAAGATTTTAAATCAATACCAATCCGGTTAATGAATTTAGACTTTGTTTGGTATTGAGTTACTATTATTTTGAAATGATTTTGTTTCATTTGTTTTGAGAAGTCATTTGATATCAAATATAAGTGAAAAAATAATCAATTTCACGAAAAAAAATTGTTGTTTGCTGAATATTTTGTAGGCTTTGTTTTTAAAAATACAAAAGAAAAATTCCGTCCTTGAACAAAGTCTTAGGTCAGTTTTTGGTGGTCGTAGCTAGGAGCTACTTGGTGGTTGTAGCTAGTGGCTATTAGGTAACTGGTGGCTTATAATAAGACTGGGATGGGAAGATGGCATGTTCCTTCTTCCCTCTTGTTTCATCAGAGGACATCTAGTTCATCCTAGGACAATCCGTGTACTGTAGGAGCAGGGAACACTGGGTGTTCTTTATAGCATTTACCACTAATAGTGGGGGAAAGGTTAAAAAAAATGATATCTGAAGTTAAAATTGACAATGAAATATCGAAGATTCACAAATAATGTTTCTCTGTGTCTTCTCATGACCCGATTAAGACGTGGTGTTAGATCTGAAATTTAACTAGCAAGAACCATTAACACCTGCCCAACTTGGCCCCAGTGTCCATTTATCATCTGCAGTCACTCCAGAATTTAGAAATGATGGCTGATAAAGAGGGACCCGAAACCCGGAACCATACAACTTCCGTGCCACCAAATTATTGCTTCAAAACAAGTAACAGGACCTTGAGACCCGTCAGGGGGCCACGTGCAGGTCAATACTGCATAAACCTACGTGGCAGAAGGATCCAAAAAGAATCAAAGGGCTCCCCTTGAATTTGTCTTCATACTGCCAGACTCTGGCTGAACACATTCACCGACGAAGACACTTCCAAGCACAATAACGGCTACTTTCCCCTCCCTTCACTGATCGCCACGTGGCTTTCCGATATCTGTTATTATATATTTGGCGGGAATGGGCTCTATGGCCCAATACCCACGGAAACCTGGGAATTGTATTTGAAAATCTAGTGGAACTCGCCCAACTTCTTCAGCGGCGCCGTCGGGTCAAGGGGATAAAATAGCTCAAAAGGAGGAATTAAGCGTCAAAGAATCAATCCAAAGAGAAAAAGCTATTGTCGAAAGGGGATGACATTGATACCACATACATATCTTAACAAGAAAAGACGAAAAGTATCCAAGAATCAGGAATGAATTCTTTCTAGAATAATAGAAGTAATTCTGTACCAAATTACACGAAAAAATTTCACATTGGAGAAGGAAGTGAAGTGGGATCGGCTGAAGATGGCATATCTGGGCCGGACCTGCAACCTTCAAGCATGAAAACAATGTCTACCATTGATGGTCTATCAAGTGGATCAGGAGCTGTGCAAATTCAGTCCCACTTTAACACCTAATTAGAATTCTTCCCACTAAGATGACTCGGGGTCTAACTCAAGTAACCCGGGCTCCAGCAATTCTGAAATTTGACCTTTTGCAGTTGCTTCTTCGTCCATTTTACTATATCTTCATCTTGTGTAAACATTACTGGTTTCCTCCGAGTTAGTATCTCTAACAATTCAATCCCAAAGCTATACACATCAGCTTCTTTTGTTGCTTGACCACTTAACACTGCTTCAGGTGATACAAACCCTAAAGAACCAACTGGCGTGGAAGATGATGAGGCCTCCGCTCGGGTTGCTATGGTTAACTTGTCTAGCCCGAATTCTGATAAATGAGCTTCAAAATCAGCGCCAAAAGACACATTCTGTGGCTTGACATCTTCATGAACCATATCGAGAGAATGTAAAAAAGACAGTCCACGGGCAATACCAGGTGCGATGAGGTGACGCATCGGCCAATTTAGCACATGTCCGTCTTGATAAGAAGCTTCTTGAAGAAGAGTGGCTAAGTTTCCATTAGTCATATAGTGGTAAACAAGCAGCCTAACATCAGGTGGTCCTGCATAGCAGCCACGTCAAACTGTTAGATTGCGATGCTTCACTTTTCCTAATGATTCAGCTTCTTTGCAGAATGTGCATTCAGCAATGGGTGCAACCGAAAGCCTGCGGATTGCGAGAATAATTCCATCTTCATATGAAGCCTTGAATACTAGACCATATCTTCCCCTGCTTGGTACATTTTCTTCGTCAAATTGCCTTGTTGCTTCCAGTGTCCCTGCATAAGTAATCTTGTTATTGAACATAACAAGTTTTGGTCCCCCATTTTCTCAAATTGCCTTGGTACATTTGCGGGAATCGCTTCACTCAATCGATTGGTGGAAAGATTCAATTTTGTAAGGTTTGATAACTTTGACAATGATTCTGGTATGTGACCTGACAGGTGATTCACATCTAACAACAGAGAAACCAGAGAAGAACATTTAGATATCTCCTTTGGAATTTCACCAGATAATTCATTCCAAATCAAGCTTCTTCATACGAGATAAGCGAGAGATATCAACTGGAACGCTGCCGGTAAAATGATTAGAACCAAGCTCAAGCACTTCAGGACCAGAACAATTACCAAGCTCTGCTGGGATCGTACCAGAAATTCGATTGTTGGACAATGAGTGAAAAACTAATGACTGAAGAAATCCGTAAGTTGCCGGAAACTCACCATCAAAGGCATTATTTCTGAGGTTTAGATATTGTAGAGTAACTAAACTGCTAAAACCTTCAGGAACCTCCCCAGATGACGTGTTCTCTTCAAGACTAACAACTTGTAAAATTGGCAACCCAAAAAGTTCAATAGGTAACTCTCCAGACAAATTTTGCTTACTCAAATCCAAAGCAGTCAGTTTCATCAAACTCCCTATACTCCCCGGAATCTTTCCTGAAAACCCACGAGCGCTCAGATTAAGAACCAGCAAACCCTTCAAGTTTCCTACAGTATAAGGAACCTTTCCAGCAAATTTGTTATAACTGAGGTTCAAAGTAGTCAAATCGCTCAACCTCATTATCTGTTCCGGTATTTTTCCCCTTAAGTCATTCTCGCTCAAATTCAATGTTTCAAGAAGGGAAAGATTGCCAAAATTCAACGGAATCGAACCAGAAAACGTATTCCTTCCCAAAGATACAGTCTTCAAGCTCCCAAGTCCGCCCAAAAAGACAGGAATTTGACCGGAAAAACGATTACCTTGGAGATCAAAAACCTGTAACAAACTGCATTTGGGAATTTCATTTGGAACTAACCCGTGCAACGAATTATTCGCCACTCGTAAGAACTCTAGCTTAACAAGATTTCCAGAAAGATCCATGACGCTGAGGGTCGTCACATCAGTCAACCAAGATGGGAACACGCCATGTATGTGATTGTTTTGAAGGTCCAAAATCTCCAAAACACTATCACACCTTCCATTTGGCGGCTTAAAAACACCCGTGAATGCATTAAACCCCAACTGAAGAATCCTTAAAGAAGAAATATTACTCCAAACATTACACAAAACACTTAATGGAACCATACCCGAGAGCTCATTCCACGATAAAGACAATACTTGAAGCGTTGAAATCGCTCCAAGGGTGGCCGGAACCAAACTTTTAAGTGCGTTATCTTCTGCGCTAAAATGTATAAGCGAAGAACAGTTTGATATAGATGAAGGTAGAGTTCCGTCCAGGTGATTAGAGTCCCGCCACAAATACTCAAGCTCTTGAAGTTGACCAACACTCGCCGGAACTTCACCAGAAAATGAATTATATGACAAATCAATGAGTTGAAGATGAGATTTTGATGAGAAATTTACCTGTATCCCACCAGTAAATGCATTCGAGGATAAATCGAGATATCAGAGAGACTGATATATCTCCATATATTTTTCCCGATAGGAGATTATGAGCTACATTGAGGACTTGTAGGTTTGTGAGGTTAAAAATGGACGGCGGAAGCTTAGCGGAGAAAGAGTTGTACTGCAAGTAGATAGCGCGTAATAGTGAACACTGAGAGAGAGAAGCAGGTAGAGAACCATCAAAATTGTTAGAGTGAAGACTTAATTTCCGAAGCTCGCGTAAGTTGGCGAGTTTTTCAGTGAGTCGAAGGCGAGGCAACCGGAGCTCACGGACTCGGTTGTTGTAACACACAATGCCACGCCAGTCACAAGGGGCCAACGGCGTCGACGATTCCCAGCCGTCAAGTGCACCAAGTGGGTCTTTCAGGTTAAGCTTGAAGGAGGTTAGGGCTTGTATCTCCGATAAAACGACGGCGCCTTTTTGACCGTAAGCTAACACTATAGTAGTGAAGTAGGTGAGTGTGAAGAAGAAAAAAATAACCGTTGGTGTTGCCATAGAAGATTTCTGGTGATGGGTACTAGAGTGAAGAGTCTGAGAAAATGCGGACGTTGTTAAGAGAGAAGAAGAAGTAATGGGGTTCGCGGAGGAGTGTATGTTGGTAAGAAGAGAGATAACGGTTAGGAAAGAAGTTTGCTTGACAGAAACAAAGCCATTTGTTGCGGCAGGAGCGTGCGTGCGTTTGTTTGATCCTTCTTACCTTCCTCTCTCTCTATCTTTTTGCCTTTCAACTGTATAATTTGGTTCGGTTTGCTTGGTTTCGTTCTTGCTTCCCAAAAGGCCCGAGTGTCGTTTCATTTTAAGGAAGAACAATTGGGGCTTTCGTTTTTCTTAGTTGCCAACTTGGAAGAGTCATTAATTCTAGTGGTATCTTATCGCCGGCGGTTCTCACATTGGCACCCTCGCAGACATTGGTGTGACTTGGTCACTTACTGATCTATGTGACGCTGCTGCAGCTGGGTGCAGCTGCTGCCGGCATGCAAGATCGCGAGCTTTCCAGCAATCTATTATGACAAGTGTCAAAGAGCAAGTTTAGACGTTGATTAAGGAAAAATGTAATGACTCTCCTGCAATTCTTGAACATGGTAAGTAAGGGGATTTGATAAAATTAGACGTCAGAATCACCAAACTGAGTTGGAAAATGAATCTTAACACCCAACCATACTCGCCCTATAAAGAATAACAATTACCAACGTGCAATTCCAGTTGCATGTAACTTTTGTCGAGAAACTGAATCAGCTGCCAGGAAACTTCCATGTAGTCGCAAACCTCAATGACAAGCCTTTTGAGCCCGTGGAGCCATCATTGTAAATGGGAAATTCCTAATGAATGATACCTATCTTGCTTTTTTTTTTTATTATTCTTTTTTTTTCTAACTTTCGTAATGTTAGATTGCCGATAATCATTTGGAAGCCTGTCGAGGACCAGACTGTTGCACTAATTTATTTATTCATATCAAACCAAACTTAGGGCTGCGGTGTTGTCCGGTCATTAATCAATATTGCGGTGTAGTTGTGTTATTTTTTCTAGCCTTTTTGTTTTTTTCGGAAGTTTGTCTGAGGTTTCGGTTGGTACCCCATGGAAAATAGGAGGCCCAAGGCCTAGAAATCGAGACACAGGCCCAAACCCGAACAAACCCAAAATAGCCCAAAAAATTATTCCGTTGCCGGGAATCGAACCCGGGTCTTTCGGGTGAGAGCCGAATATCCTAACCGACTAGACTACAACGGATAGACAATGACTTGCAAAAAATTATATATTAATATATTAGTTAATTAGATAATTTTCATAAATTATCCAACAAGAAAAAAATAGTTGTTTTGTCTCAAATAGATCCCTTACTTTCTTTTCAGAAAACTGAAATACCGTTCTATTGTGGGGATATTATGATTATTTTATTAAGTGTTAGGGACCTATTTGATACAAACGTATAGACTATGTCTATATTTCAGAAATTTAAACAAGCAAATGCCCAGATATATATACATTAATTCAATTCCCAATTAAAAATAATTTTTTAACCCACGAAGTATTTTAGAAATCGAAAACACACGCGCGCACACACACTCTTCGGAGAAAGGGAGAGAGAGAGTGAGGGTTCAAGCACACAGAAACTGCAAATGCATGCCTTGAGACACATTGATTTTGGTCTACGAAGTCCGCTGCTTGTTCCAGTTCCTCACCGTGGAAGAAACGCCAAATTCACTCCCTCCACCGTCTGCTCCGCTAGCAAATGGGCCGATCGCCTCCTCGCCGACTTTCAATTCACCACCACTGACCATTCCCCTCTCTCCTCAACCACTGTCACTCTCACTCCTCCGCCCCCTCCCCCTCCCGCCGAGCGCTACGTGTCCATCCCCATTGACTTCTATCAGGTCGGTCGGTCGGTCGGTCTGTCAGTCGGTGTAGTGAAATACATAGCTGAATTTGGTTATTAATGTTGTAATTAATTGAACAGGTGTTAGGAGCGGAGACTCATTTTTTAGGAGATGGTATAAGGAGAGCGTACGAAGCTAGGGTTTCTAAACCGCCGCAGTACGGATTTAGCGCAGATGCATTGATCAGCCGTAGACAAATTCTTCAAGCTGCTTGCGAAACCCTTGCTAACACTAGTTCCAGAAGAGAATACAATCAAGGTCTCGCCGATGACCAAGAGAATACTATCCTTACGGAAGTTCCCTGGGACAAGGTAATTTACTTTCATTTGGTTTATGGATGATTGTTTGAGGTAATAATAACAGCTTGTGTGAATTTTGAAGGTTCCTGGAGCGTTGTGTGTGTTGCAAGAAGCCGGAGAGATGGAGGTGGTGCTTAGAATTGGAGAGAGTCTGTTGGGAGAGAGACTTCCCAAGTCATTCAAGCAAGATGTTGTCTTAGCAATGGCACTTGCTTACATAGACCTGTCCAGGGATGCTATGGCTTTGAATCCGCCCGATTTCATTAGTGGTTGTGAGGCGCTCGAAAGGGCTTTGAAGCTCTTGCAGGTATTCCCAATTATGCTTTATGTCAGATTGAGTAATTTTTTTCCTATTTAGGTAGGCTTTTAGATGAGAGATCTGTAGACAAATAGATGTATCTCTGAAAAAAATATGATTTCTTTCTAGAGATTGAATCACATTAAAATTGTCTTGACAAGTAAACATTCAGGACTTTTTTTTTATTTCTCTTGAATTCTTTTGTGCTTGCATGTGATGATACAATCATACAAGTACAAATTCAATCCAGTTGGACAATTTGCTGTAGCTCACCTGAGTTGCTGCCTTTGTTCGCATTGTACTAATTGATGGCTAGATACTTATCTTTATTATGTAGGAGGAAGGGGCCAGTAGTCTTGCACCGGATTTACAGGCGCAGATAGATGAGACCTTGGAGGAGATCAACCCACGCTATGTTTTGGAACTTCTAGGCTTACCTCTTGGTGATGAGTATCGAGCAAGAAGAGAGGAGGGTCTTCATGGTGTGTGCAACATACTATGGGCTGTTGGAGGAGGGGGAGCGCCTGCAATTGCTGGGGGATTCACGCGTGAGTATTTCATGAATGAGGCCTTTCTATGTATGACATCAGCCGAGCAGGTAGAATACTATAATTTCTTTGTCAACCTGCCTTTGTTCTTTTATGCTTGCTGATTATTTTTTTTTTCAAATTTATGCTTTATTATCAATTGTTTAAATGTCTTTTTTCCTTTTCTTTCAAATTTTAAATGTGTGTTTCTTCCCCTTGAAAGGTTAAACTATTTGTTGCCACGCCGAATAACATCCCAGCTGAAACTTTTGAAGCTTATGGAGCAGCACTTGCACTTGTTGCCCAAGCCTTTGTGGCTAAGCAACCTCATCTCATCTCAGATGCTGATAACATGTTCAAGAACCTTCAGCTGAATAAGGTGATGGCTTTACGGGACCCTGACTCTATCTATATCACCTCTGAAAATCGTGAGCTAGATTTTGCATTAGAGAGAGGATTATGTTCACTGCTTGTGGGTAAGCTTGATGAGTGTCACATGTGGTTGGGCTTAGATAGTGACAAGTCACCGTACAGAAATCCATCCATTGTCGATTTTGTCTTGGAAAACTCAAGGGATGACGACGACGATGATCTTCCTGGGCTTTGTAAACTGTTGGAGACATGGTTGGCAGAGGTGGTTTTTCCGAGATTCAGGGACACCAAAGATATGCAGTTCAAGCTTGGTGATTACTATGATGATCCTACTGTCCTGAGATATTTAGAAAGGCTGGAGGGAAAGGGTAGTTCACCCTTAGCAGCAGCTACTGCCATAGTTAGGATTGGGGCTACTGAGGCTAGTGCTGTTCTGGATCATGTTAAGGCTAGTGCAATTCAGGCATTGCAAAAGGTTTTTCCTCCCAGTCACAGAGATAAGAATGTGAAATATCAAGAGGACAGAGAGACAAATGATTATGTTCCTCTTGTAGAAACTGATGAACCTCAGACATCTGTTGAAGATGACTTTGCTTTTGCAACCGATACTTATGGAACAAATATTTCTTATGAAATAGATAAAGAAAAATTAATTACGGAGAAAATCAAAGATGCTAGTGTGAAGATTATGTGTGCTGGTGTGGCAATTGGGTTGGTGACTTTGGTTGGCATGAAGTATTTGCCTGCTAGGAACATCTCATCTCTTCAACAGAAAGAAATTGGTTTGCCCAACACAGCTGATGTCATTAATATAGGTGAGATTTAATGACACGAACTGCATAAGCCATTGAATAACTTTAAATTGGCAGCGTTTGGAGTCTATTAGATGTAATATTTTTTCTCGGAGTATCTCAATTGATATATTCTATGAAGCACCTTTTCTTCTGCTAGTGATGTGAGAATATTTACTGTCTGCTTGGGATCTTGATTGCATTATACAGAAAGAAAAAAAAAAAGTCTTTTGAGTTATCTATTTGTTTTTAAAATACTTGTTTTCTTTGAACATTTAGTTAATTTGATGGGGTGGCTCCAAAGTCCATAGATATCTGATCTTGCTCAATCAAAGAATTGAGGAAGCAAAATTTTTCACATTTTTTATTTCCTTGAGTCGGATCTTGAATTTTATCTTCATGAACTTATTAGTTTGTTGTCTTCATCAACTGTATAGATCCCTTGGTAGAGGAAAAGTCTGGGGAAGAATTACCCATAATGGATGCAAGGTGTGCAGAAGGTATAGTTCGGAAGTGGCAGAGTATCAAATCTCAGGCTTTTGGACCTGATCATTTGCTTGGGAAATTGGCAGAGGCAAGAATTGTCAGTTTTATATATATATATATATATATATATATTTTCTATGTTAGTCAGAAGAAAACTGCTCCAAATAGTCATTGCACCTTCAAACCAAATGGATTGATAGTTCTTGGCCATATCTGACATTGTTTTATGACTTGGGTGTGAAGAAGATATACATCCGTAGTTCCAGTAATCTAAGTTTCCTCAAATAGATACTACAATTTGCACCAAAAAATTGTCAATTAGAGGATTCTTTTGGCCGATGTCGGAGGCCAGACACATTTTCTGGGTGGATTCTCTTTATTCAGTTTTGATCACTTTTGGACAGGATGTGCACATTTGCAATTTACTTTTTGGTCAACTAGAAGACGCATGCACATTTTTATTTTTCAACTTTTGTCTATAAAAACCCAGTGGAACTGCTTTTGCACTTTTTTTATAGTGATTTCATCGCTGGCTGCTGCAAGTATGATTTGCATCAAGGTTTTGCCTTCTCCAATCACACTATTATCTGTTGTCTTTCTCAACATGTCAGATTAACTGGTTTATGCATAATTTTTATGTACTGTTTTGTTTGATTAATTACCCATAACAGTATTGACGGTAATTGTTTCTGCATTCATTTTTCAATTGTTACTGCATTGAAGAATTTTCTTAACACTCCATGAAACTGCCAGGTTTTGGATGGTCAGATGTTAAAGATATGGACGAATCGTGCGGCTGAAATTGCTCAACTTGGTTGGATATATGATTATACTCTGTTGAGCCTGACCATCGACAGTTTGACACTTTCTCAAGACGGGCGGCATGCCTGGGTGGAAGCAACTGTAGAAGAGTCTGCCCACCTGACAGACACAATTCATCCAGAGAACAGTGATGGAAAAATCACCACCTACACCACGAGATATGAACTGTCGAGTACAAAGTCAGGTTGGAGAATTACCGAAGGATCTAAGATCATTTATAAATGATGTACAGTATTGTAACAGGCACAGCTCGGTGACGTTTCCATCTCTGTTCTTCCACCACCGTGTAGTTATTTATATTCTTAAAACATGTGGCCATGGAACGAGCAATAACCAAATTTTATTCCATTCAACTATAGAATAATATACATAGAGATTAAACAATCGGTAACTGAGGTCAGTTCACAAGCCTCCCAAGTGAAGTCAGACTTGTAATTGAGGAGGTGAACACTAGGTCAATACTGATGGGGCACATTAGTATCTCTTCACCGTTACGCGGCAAGGTTAAAAGACCTACTGGGTCTCCAGCTGAATGATCTTCGGCTAGTGGATCTCGGCGACGAGAAACTGAGTCCAAAACTCTCTTTAGGGGCCTGGCCTGCCTGAGCAAAGCCAACCAATTCTGCAACAAGAGATGCGCTTTCAGCTATATGGTTCATGTCTTCTGTGTTTGACCATATACGGCGTGCTAACTGTAGGCTTCTCTGCTTCGTGTTTAATGCAATCCCCCACAGTTTGTAAAGTTCCTCGCGATCCCTCCTTGAATACTTCTGATGAACTTGCTTGCTCAACATCTCCCTCTCGCGGTAGAGACTTTTCAAGCTGTCCCATCAAAAACACTGTTAAAGAATCCCATCTGAATATATACAACGGCAACATTCTAAATGCTTAAAGCTATCCTATTATTAAGAACTTGATTTCAGTGGCCATTTGATCAAGATAAAATGCCCGCATGGAAGTTGGAAGACGATAATACCTTGAAGTTGAACTTTCTTTGGTGATATTACCACCCTTGAGAAAGGACAACCTTCTGAACTCCACCTCCATGTACACAGAATCCGAAGGATCACCTTTGAAGAGCAGGAAGAAGTAAGTTCTGTGAACCAAAGGTACATTACATGCATTCCAAAGTTCAATTATCTCTCTCCGTTGCCTCTCAAATTCTGCAGGCCAATTGAAAAGTGGTTGAACGGCATCCTTCTCTGTACCCAATCCATCCTTTACTTTCTTCCTGTGTCCTTCAGTTTCTGTATCAGTTCCTCTTTCCTGAACCTACCACACAACATGCATAACAAGTCACTGGTGCTCGGGCCATAACATCAAAATATAAAACACCGTGGTGCATCAAATATATCTGCAGCATTATCTAGCTCGTTTCAATGTTTCAAGAAACTATCCTAATAAGGCTGTTCTGGTGTGTTTCAATGAACGTATCACACTAGCTTTTGCTTCAAGAGCATGAATCGGAACAACGGATTCTGCACGTGTGAAATCCCCGCAAGATCCTGAAGCAAAATTGTTCGTCCTCGTGAATCTCAAACCACGTAGGTAACACATAATAGTACTTTTAGGTGTAAATCCACAAACACAAGGGAATGAAAGCCGAAGTAGAAATAAACTGCTTGGTATTTCCGTATTTACTATGACCATATACTTTAAATCATCCATTCATATATGGCATTACCAAACCCAACATTATATGCTCTACGTACTAAATGTAAACAACATTAAGATTATTGTGAATGAAAAAAGACCATGCATGTACGTAGAAATAATATATACCGCTAAGTGCTAACCATCAAGAGGTGACTTGCTAGAGAATCAAGACAATAAAATAGGTATTCAATGCAGAGAGAAAAGAGATGGGATGCTGGCAAGTGATGGTGCTTCTTACCAAATATTCGCCAAATTTCTTGGGAGACTGAAATTTGGCCAGTTCATTCTGTCCTGAAAGAAATTGGTGAATAACGCTATCTTCATCTGACTCTTTGAAACTTCGTGAGGCACTACCAATTGAATTTTCATAATCTTTTCCATAAAATCTTCCAATATCAGAACTGCAATGCAATTCAGAAAGCTTGCTGGCTGCTCCGTTAGCGAAGTTGTTTTCGGACACGGTAATTCGTGTATGCATGGTCTTCTCAAACCAAAGAGAAGATGTGTTCTCCCTGTGATCGTAAATGCTATTACTATCTTCTGCATCATACTCTTTGATGCTTTGTGACTCCATGGAAGCAGTGCTAATAGAAGTTTGAGAATCTTTCCTGGAAAAATTTTCAATCTTGGTATTGTACTTTGAATCAGAAAACTTCCCGTTGAAGCTTCCTGGTCTTCCAGAAACAATGTTAGTAGTACCGGTGATGGGTGTATTCACAGAGTGTTCTGCCTTCTCAAGTGCTGGGGGTGATGGCATTGTCATATCTTCAGAGGAAGCAGGAGATTGTTCCACAGGGTACAAACTTACAAGATAGCTGATAGTTTTTTGTAGTTCCTGAATTTTTTGCTTCATAGCATCGTAGCTATGATCTTTATCAATGGAGACTGGCTCTTTATCGTCTATCTGTGGGGAACATACTGCAACTTTACCCGTGGCTCTTGTCATTGATAATTTGTCTTCTTCAGAACCAGGTAGCAAAATTTCAGCTTCTGCTGTCTTCTTGATGCTTGATTCTTCCATTTCAATACATCGAACTGCCTCGGAGGAGAACGATACTGCAGCCTCATCCGTGGATACTGTCATCGATAATTTTATTTCTTCAGAACCAGGTGACAAGACATAATTTTCGGTTGTTTTCTCAGTGCTTGATTCTTCCTGAGATGATACTGCAGCCTCATTTATGGCTTCGGTCATAGAAAAATTCCCTTCTTTTTCTGCAGAGACAGGTAAAAAGGTATCAGATTCGGTTTTCCCATTAATGTTTGATTCTTTCATTTCAACGCATCGAATTTCCTTGCAGGTTTTTTGTGCGATCTCATCCCAACCTTGACCCGGATCAAGGTCAACAAATTTAGGTGTACCGTCAGCAGTGTTTGGTAATTTTTCAGAACATTCATCTAATCTTGATGCTCGACCTTCTCCAATTGATAGGAGCAATTTTTCAGCTCGTGATTGAGCAATATCACGTTGCCGGGTCAATTCTCTTATTTCTCTAGCCATCTGTTCAATAACTAATTCCTTCTCTTTCAGCAATGTAGTAGAATCACATTTTGTAGAAGTCGATGTCATGCTCTTCATCTCTCCCTCCAGTCTAGCCAACTCTCTTTGTAGTTGCTTAACCAATGCCTTTTCTGACATAAGCACATTAACCTGTGCATTTGTAGCGACCTCTTTTGCACAGCTAGCAAACAAGAGAGTATTTCTTGATTGCTCAACATGACTGCGAGCAGGGCTCATAGTGCAAATGATTGCAGTTCTGCCATTGCCTCCCAAGGAATTCTGCAGAATACGGGTCAGCTTAGAATCTCTGTAAGGAATGTGTGCATTTCTTCCCTTGCTGCATCCAAAAATGGGAGTAACTTGTTAAGGAACATTGAAAAAACTACGTTTGTAGGCAGAATACATAGGGCCAAAGAAAAGTGTTCTCATGAACACTTTTTAGGCAAGCATACAACAATATTTTGCCTTACATTTGAGACCATTCTCTAACAATTCCGTTGTCAAAGCACATTCTAAATATTGCATAGAGCAATTGGATGATCTCACCAACAGAATCAAAAGATTATTCAACCTTAATTTGCGAATTACAGTTCCCAGCGTCAACAAACTTCGATTTATGTGGCAACCTTCTTTCAATCTTGCACCAGCATTTAATGTTTGAGAAGCTCGCTCACTCCCCGCAAGATCAACAAAATTCTGTGACAGAAACGAAGTTTATTGCTTTGCCTTTCATTATTAAAGCCCAAGCAGACGCCTCCATCGAAAGTTTTGTTCAGTAATAGTTTAAAAGAAAATAATTGTAACATACCACACTAGCAGCTAGAGTGCTTGCAGTTTCAGCACCTATATTTTCACGAGCCGAACTTTCAATTGTCTGCAAGAATCCATCATTTGATCAGACAAAAAGAACATGGGAGCAAGTAATTGTCCATGTTGGATCACTTCTACTTAAGTATCTGAGGTGCATACCAGTCGCAAAATTTGATGAGATCTGGAGCTAGTTTCATTCAGAGAGGTCTCTCCTATCTGCCTTTGAGCTACAAGAATGCAGCCAAAAAATTTGAAATCTAATATCATCAGCCGAAAACAGAAATGTAATGCCACTAATCTCCTTACCTTCACAGATAGCTAGGAGTTCCCTCAGATGGCTCAAGTCTCTCAGCGTCTCCTCAGTAAGTCTTTCAACAACAGTCCCTCTCTGTTGAGGCGAAACAGTGTTACTAAAGATGTCTATTCACGTAAAATAAAATTCCCGATGAACGTTCTGACCAGATGGGAAACGAAGAGAAAGACTATGGCAATCACCTCCGGATCATCGAGGAGTCTAAGTGGAGTTGTGTCTGAGACAAGGAGG
This sequence comes from Swietenia macrophylla, assembly GCA_032401905.1. Lineage (NCBI taxonomy): Eukaryota > Viridiplantae > Streptophyta > Magnoliopsida > Sapindales > Meliaceae > Swietenia > Swietenia macrophylla. The sequence continues at coordinate 6,928,985 of CP135570.1, read as the reverse complement.
TCTCTGACAGATTCATTGTAAATCTCCATTGCAGAGAACATCAACACGAATTCTCGTTCTTCATGCTGAAATGTAGATAAAAATTAAAAGGCCATTTCCATGTACACTGCAGCATTCTGATAGGAGTTGAATGATATTAGTTTACCTTTTCTACGTAATCATATATATCTTGTACAGCATGTTCAGTAATTCCACGCATAGTGAATGTCTTTCCACTGCTTGTTTGTCCATAAGCAAAAATGGTTGCTGGAGATACATTTCACACATTGAGAAAAGTTTCAGGGAAGCGTGTTGTAACACAAATAATCAGACAGAAAACAAGGTAAAAAGATTACTCACAGTTAATGCCGCTGACTACAGAAAGGGCAACTTCTTTTGTTCCTTCCTCATATACCTTTGTTGTGGGGCAGTCGTATCGAAATACTCTGTCTTTTCCCAGTAAATTGATCGAAACAGGAAGAGAAGACATAATAAGGTGAGGAAAAAAATTATATGATTAATTTACGACCTGAAATAATCATCTAGTTCGATAATCAAGCATTTACTCTGAAACAAAAGTGCATGAGGCTGCAACCAGAAAAGTTTTTGAAATTTAAGGAGAAAAGGAGTAGTAAAATTTGTTCATGGGTTCAAATGTAACGCAGAACTCACATAGTTGTAAGCTGTAGAAAATTTGGCAGTGGGTTGTCACCTATTCTTTTCTGGGGTTTGGGTTCGGATTGTGAAGGACTTGTCAGTTATGGTACATTGAATGTCATTCAACAATATTCCATTTGCATGATTGCTGCACCAAAAGCACTGCATACTGCAGAAAGCATGCATGTTGCAGAAGGGAGAGAAGGAAGTTTTATGCAGAATTAAGAATGACAATCAAAATTATGCGAATTCCTCAATGTCTAAACAAAGTTAATAATAACACAAAAGTTACATGAGGCCCAAATCAAAAACCTAATAAGAAGAAAATCAAGAGCCAAAAATCTGGAGAAAAGAGTACTAAAAATTCATTTCAGAAAAACAAAAAACATGGACCTAGAAAGCATTAGATTACCAAAAGAATAGGCAGCTGGGTACATGGAACGTTCAATTGAGCTATTCTTGTATACGATGGTGGAGTTGTCAATGCACTCCCAATCCGAAACATCGTTCCTCTCCTTTTCCTTCTCATTCAAAGGCCTCAATCTTACCAGGACCAAAATTCTCTCCTCTTGGCCAGTGGGGAGAGACAGATCCTGAGACTGCCCAGAACTTGTCTCCTCTCCGCCCATTGGGCCTTTTTTTTTCTCCGTGTTAGCTCTCTCTTCGACTTTATTTTCTTCGCAGACAAATAAAACAAACAAAATAAACTCTTATGTCAAATCAATCCTTCTTGCCTTCATTAAAATGCAGTTGGTAAAATCGCAGAATTTTAATGAAATCATCCTAGAATCTTCACAAAAATTGTCCTGTACAACAAAATTCAAAGGAAAAATAATTAAATGTGAAAAGATTAAATAAGAAATTACAATTTGATCTTCGACAAAGAAACGTAGGTACTTACGAGAAATGCTGCCAATGGATACAGTTACCTAAAAAACCAGAAGACGGTTTTCCCACGTTGAATTGATAGGGCAAAATGAAGTAGCCTAAAATCAGAGAAAATTTGACTAAAATTGACTCTCTCTCTCTCAAGATGAGGGAGGGAGAAGAGAGTAGCAGTGGCTACGTCTCTCTCGATGACATGGAATTATAACGACCGTTGAAATGTAACCGCCAGCACTAACTAACTTAGTCTGATTTACCATTTTAGCCTCGTGTTTTCTGCTTATTAACGCCGTCCACCACCATTGTTGGCTTTCAATTCTTGTAATGCATGTTACCAGAATGTCCACACAATCCCAACGTCTAATTTTGTAAGCTTCTTTATTGAGAAATAAATTTTTTTTTTTATCTGAGGGTTTGACCACTGAATTATTGTTCAATTTACTAAAGTGACACAGAATTAGAACAAACATTTATTAATTCACTAAAATAATAATTAATGATAGGGAGCTAGTTCATATGTACCATAAAAGATGGGTTCATGTTCAGTTTGAATCGATCCATAATTTCTGATATTTCTGCATCATATTGGCATCAAAATAACAGAAACCGAAACATTCTATGATACATTGATGTTATTACATTTGATTTTGTATATTTTCTAACAGTCCAAACCAGAATACAATCGTTTAATGGGATGTAAAAAGGTGATCTTAGAAACCGAATAAATAAAAGAATCAATCAACACTTTTGAGTTGAAGAAATATTGCTGCTGTCATACAGTCTCGTTCTAAAGATGATGCTGATTTGGTTGTCTGCAGCATTTCATGTACATATCCTTTCGGTTTTATCCGTGGTGAGAACTAAGAAGCACGACGTCTCAGAGCTCTTCCGTTGTGAAACTATGTAGAGAGTATTTTGTCTGTTGTGTATGTGTAGAAAAAATTGTATGCGCACGGCTCCAATTAGAAATTAACCATAACAACAGAATCTATGCCTACCAGTAATCACCACAAGAGCAATCACCATTTCTAAAATGGTGAAATCGCTTTCCATCTCTCACGACTATCTCTCTCCCCGCCACTTTCGACATGAACTTGAATGCGTTGTGACAGTCCCCGCAGATCCTAAGATTCTTTAAGACCCTAATTGTGGCACCACGGGGAAGTTTCATAAGCCCAAATGCAACTGCAAGCTTCTCGCTGTGAGTGGACAAGGTATATTCCTTTTGGTCTGATTCCATATCATGCAACACAAACTTTGTGTCAGGGACATACCCTAGCTTTCTCATCTCCAGTACCAGTTGTTCAAGATATTTGTAAACTGCTTGAACCTCAGGATGCACGGTGTCATCAACCAAAAAAACGTGGACCTTGTTCTGGACCTCAATCCAACTACAACCTGGCTCCTTTTTTACTCCTCTGTCCCTCATTAACTTCCGCACTTTAGCCACATCATCCCATTGCCCCAAAGTGGCATACATGTTAGACAAAAGTACATAAGTTCCATCATGTTGTGGCATCAGCTGAAAAAGTTGTTCTGCTGCTTGAATCCCCAAATCCATATTTCCGTGAATACGACAACCTGCAAGAAGAGCCTCCCAAATTGGTGCACCAGTTTTGAAAGGCATTACTTTAATCACATCCTTTGCTTCTGAGAATTTTCCAGCTCGACACAACAGATCAACAAAACGGGCATAATGATCTTCACCTGGAGTTATACCATAAAGGCCATGCATTGAATGAAAATAACGGCGTCCTTCTTCTACTAAGCCTGCATGGCTACAAGCAGAGAGAACTGTGAGGAAAGTTATCCGGTCTGGTAATATGCCTTCTTTCAACATCCGTTCATACCATTCTATTGCTTGAACACCATTTCCATGCTGCCCCAAGGCTGCAATCATAGCGTTCCAGGATACCGAGTCCACATTAGGCATTGTATGGAACACACAGTTGGCAGCCTCAACAACACCACATCTTGCATACATTGTTATCAGTGCATTTCCTGCTGAGAGACTTGACTCATACCCAGACTTAACAAGTTGAGCATGGAGCTGGCGTCCATTCTCTAATGCACCAAGCACGGCACAAGAAGTAATTGCTCCTGCAAATGCATAATCACATGGTTCAAAACCCTCTAATCTCATCTGACTAAACATCTTCAAACCCTCTTCTCCAAACCCATTTTGTGCTAATCCCGATATGATCACAGTCCATGTCAGAAGATTTCTCTCCCTCATCTCCCAGAAAAAGGATTTAGCTTCATCAATGCGACCAGTACTTACATAGGCTGACAAAATTGCATTCCATGAAACAAGGTCTCTCACTGGCATCTGATTGAAAATAACTCGTGCCTCGTCAACTTTACCACATTTCCAATAAAGTGTAACCAATGCATTATTCACAGGCAATGAAAACTCTGGTGTAGGCTTAGCCTCCGTCCTCAATAAGTAACCATGCACCTGCTTTCCAAGTCGAAATAATCCAGCATTTGCACAAGCACTAATTACACTGGTGTACGTAAACTCATCCAGCTGAATTCCCAACACATGCATCTTCCTGAACATTTCCAATGCTTCTTGATAAGATTCACGATGGACATAACCTGAAATCAATGCATTCCATGCAACGCCTAGTTTTTCACTCATTCCATCAAGAAACTCACGGGCTGCTTCAAGATCATCATTCTTCACATACCCAGTAATCATTGTTGTCCATGATAACTCATCTCTCTCAGGCATCTCATCAAACACTTGCCTAGCTGCTTCCATCAAAGACCATGGTGAAACAAATGGTGAAGATGCACAATTAACATAGAGGGATGTAAGAGCATTCAGAACAGAAGTAAAAAGGCCCGTTCCTGACTTCACTACTGCACAATGCATTTGCATGCACTGCTTTTGTTCTTCCGCTATAAGCGCCAAGGCACTAAGAACACTTGTAAAAGTAAAATTATCAGGCTTAAAATTTTCTCGCCTCATATCACAAAACAGTTCAAGAGCAGCACGACCATCATTATTACGCGAGTATGCAGTGATCATGGCATTATAAAAAACAGTGTCTCGCATTTTTAATGGGGTTCCACTAAAAATCTTGCGAGCAAGCTTCAGATTACCTGAAGCAGAATATGCGGCAATTAACGTTGTTCTCGCCACAATGTCCGGTTCCGGAATTTCGTCGAACAGCTGCCTGGCATAGGTCAGTTTTGATGATTTACTATACACATCGATCAGACGGTTGACTATATGGCCACGTGGCTTGAACCCCGAGAATATCATGTGGGCATGGACGGTGCGTGCAAGAGAAGACGAGATGGGGCTTCTAGGATCACAGACATGCAGCTGGAATGCATAACGGTTTGCTATTCCACGGACGTAATCTGCATGCTTCATGTTGCCGGTTCACGTAACACGGTCTTGGGATGAAAGAATCTAGATGTGATGGAGTTTCTTTACTTATAATGTGATAATCCATTATTCACATCTCTAATGAATTCAAATACCATTCTTGCTTTTAGTGCAAGATAATTAACAGAGGAGAAAAGTTTTCTTGCAAGTAAAACATAGCTGATGCCATTTAATGATTAACAGAGGAAAAATAGAAAACAAAGTGAATCAATGGCTTTCATAAATTCATTCAAGAGAAGATAATCCATCAACATGATTATAATAAACTAAGTCGGGCCATGTATGAAGTTTGGGCCCAAGCCTAACTGATATTTACGAGTATCTATCTTACCATTTAGCCCACTCGGGAACTGCTAAGAGTGAATGTAAACTGAGTCAGGCCTTGCATGATGTTTGGGCACATGGCTAACTATATTCTAATTGCAATTTGCAAAATAATGCAGGGCAAAGTTGGTACATTGAGTAGCCTGAACAAAATTATAATTGGAATTTGCAGTAATTTAGAAAGAACTGCAAGTCAAGTCAACGCCGGCGATAAAATAAAAAAGAACTGCCTACTACACAGCTAGACAAAACTATTATTTTATGTTTGTTAAACAAAGAAAAATAAAACACGGAGAAAGGAAGAAAGAATGAGAGTCGTCTGTCCTCTCTTTCTTCTCCGTTTACTTTTGCTTTTCAGATCAAACGAAACCAAGTAAACCAGCCCGAAAAACCATCATTACAATCCACAACAGCAAATAAAATGGATACAAGTGTGAGCAGATCGGAGAAGGTGANGAGGCTATTTTTATAAAGCCAGACTATGCAGATGCACATTGTGATTTGGCATCAGCTTTGCATGCGATGGGTGAGGATGAGAGGGCAATTGAGGTGTTTCAAAAAGCTATTGATTTAAAACCTGGTCATGTAGATGCTTTGTACAACTTGGGCGGGCTTTACATGGACTTGGGTAGGTTTCAGAGAGCTTCTGAGATGTATACTAGGGTTCTAGCAGTGTGGCCAAACCATTGGCGGGCACAACTCAACAAGGCTGTTTCCTTGTTAGGGGCTGGAGAAACTGAAGAAGCAAAGAAAGCTTTGAAGGAAGCTTTGAAAATGACAAATAGGGTTGAATTGCATGATGCAATGTCGCATCTGAAACAATTACAGAAAAAGAAAAGTAAGGGTAATGGAGGCACCAACGGTGAAGGGGCTTTTGCACTTGTAGAACCCTCAAAATTCAAGACTGTTGGCGAAAGGACTACGGTGAGGCCGGACTTAGCTAATGCTCTTCAAATTAGGGCTTTTCAGAAGATTACTAGGTTGAGTCGCTGTGATGTGGAGCTTTTGAAGAAAGAAATGACTGAAAATGATATACCAGTGTCTTATTCTGGAGGTGGCGGTCCACAGAAATCCATTCGCAAGCCTAATTTGGAGGAAATTCTCCGCAAATTCCTTAATTTCCTTAAGCCTGAAACTTTCCAAGGAGCTGTCAAATCTATAAATGAGAGGATCCTCTCTGTCTTGGATGAAACAGGCTCAGGCAGGGTGGACTTGGGAATGTTTTATGCTGTTCTTGCACCCATTTGCAGCGGTTCTCCAGAAAAGCGGAAACGAGTTGCCTTTGATGCACTTCTGTGGCGTCCTGTGAATGAAGGGGGTTCTCAGATTAGGACAGTTGATGCTGTTGGATACATCAAATTATTAAGGGCTGTTTATGTTCCTTCTCATGGGGTTAGTGAAATGTGGGAAGTCCATGGAGAAACAGATTCTTCAATGGTATCTTATAGCGAGTTTCTTGTCATGTTTGATGATCCTGATTGGGGATTTGGTGTTTTGTCTACTCTAACGAAGCTTGAAACTGGGGATAGGAATCGCCACGGACGTCATGTATGCTCAGTTTGTCGCTACCCAATTATTGGCTCTCGCTTCAAGGAGATGAAATCTCATTTTAGTTTGTGTAATCAATGCTACAGTGAGGGAAAGGTGCCCCCTACATTTAAGCAGGATGAATACAAATTTAAAGAATATGGAAGCGAGGCTGAGGCAATGAAAGATAAGTGCATGTGCTTTACTTTGCAATCCCGTAACGATCCATAGCTAGTTGGCTGCAACTTCTTTTCTTCTGTCGATCTTGTATTATTCCTTCATGTTATTTTAGTTGTTCAGTGTGAAATATAGAGCTCATGAATGTGTTTAGTGGGAATGATTGTCCTTGTATAATAAATTGTTCTAGCTGGTGGCTCTTATATTCTTGTTTCATGACAGCTATGTAGAAATCCTTCTTTTTGTAAACTTGAGATGATGTATATTTCTTTAACATCTTGTGATCCTCTTCGTGAATTTGTTTATTTCCATCCAGTATTAGCTGTTAATGTTTAAATTGTTTGAAACCTTTGAATGAGGAAATTATGTAATTCTTTGAATCGTTTTGAGTGGATGAGGAGGTTAATTTCACTGATGTTACAAAGTTTTTTGTGTTTGCTTTTGGAAGACTTGTTAATCACAGAGGAAATTATTGCTCTTCTGCTACTGCTTCCTTTATTATTCTATTTTTTTCTCGTCGTATCTCACAGGCAGGTTGATTGCCTGAAGTTAATTGTGATTATTTGCTGGGTTGAATATTTACTGCACTCTGTACTAACCATCCGTATGTCTGTTTTGCTCATTGATGCTGATGCACTCGTGCAACCCAATATATCACAACTGCTAGGCTGGTGAGTTTAGCTATTTGGCGAAGTTTTGGGTAGGGGTTGATTGTTACAACAGCGATACCATCATGGCCTTGTATTCTTCTGGGTTATTAGACCCCAAAGCTGTTGAACTGGATGATGGATACTCTTAGAATAAAAGGTACACTGCCTGAGAAACTAGAATCCCCAGCCTGCATGTTCATACTCCTTTATGTTGCCCGAATATTTACTTGGATTTGCTTGCAAGCATAGAGGTCCTTGTATGATAGTTCTTAGTGGCATTGCATCATTTCGTACCGGCTGTAGTTTGAAGTTTTCAAGAGAATTAGAGGTAAGTCAACAACATCTGTAGCTTAGGAAAAAGGACAAATCCTTTGCGGAGTGCGAAAGTGAGGGTAAGTGGTTTATGTTGCTATGCTTAAACCGCTGTCATATTAGGTATATAGGACTTGGAATTTGGGAGTGCGGCCAAATTTAAGGCTGAAAAGTCTCTCTCCTATGTTTTGGCAATTTAATAGTCTTCACAACCTCCTCACCACAGATTTTTTTTAGTAACTATTCTGTCAGGGTATTGGCATGTATGATTTGTCAATACATTATGGGGAATCATCTACAACTCTCTTTATAGTTGGTACCAGTCAAACTGAGAACACTGAGAATCCTTTCACTAAATTATCCATTTTAAAAAGATACTAGAATCAAAGACTATCATCCGCTGTAGTCTAGGTGGTTAGGATATTTGGCTCTCACCCGAAAGACCCGGGCTTAAGTCTTGGCAACGGAATTTATTTATTTTTAATTATAAATAATCTGAATTAAGAATTATTGATGCGGACATAGTGAGTTATTATTATTAAATTAATTTGTATTAATGATTAGATATGGGGACCAAAATTACCCTAAAAAAAGTGAAACCTTTTTACTGTTAATCACCAAATCTGAGATGGGAGACTAAGCAATTAGAACTAAAGTTGAGTGAGCTCGTTAATCACATTCATTGAATGATGGTGGAATAATAATAATAATATTATGTTGCTCATGATAGCAACAGTATCATCATCATCATCATCATCATTACTGCCACTTCAACTGCATCTGCAACCATTCCTTTTATTAGTTTCACCAACAGCAGCTTCTCTCCTTTTCCCTCCATCGTCAATGGATACAAAATAAATAAAAACACCCACGCTCGCATCCACATTTTACAAATATTGCCATAGCCCATATCTAAGCAACCTCACCTGTCTTTCGTACCAACTCTCAGACAAAAAGATCCGACTGTGGAGTTTCAATCTTACCTCTTTCCGTTTGTTATTTCATGGTCTGTGACCGTCCACTAAGTTCTTTTTTTTTCCCAGCATTTGGTGCATCGATCATCCATGTGCTTTCCCCTTAAGCAATAACTCCTCAAAGCTACGAATACGTAGCCGGTTGGCAAGAAGCCAATTCAAGTTTTCTTTGGATCTACCCAACGTGCAGTGTCTTTCATCATTGTGGAAGAAATGAGGGAATCCCATTCTTTATTCGGTGTTTAATAAACTGTTAATATGATGACAAGATGGACCACTTCCATAGAATACAAAATGGTAAAGGCGAACAAGGAATAAATTGGTAGCATAGAATAGCATGGTTATCCGATTAGTGATTGCTGCATCCATGATTTGGATTCCGTGTATCCGCATGCACAGTCGTTTATGTTTGACAATGTTGATTTTGTTGCAGAACCGAAATCGAAGTTTGTTTCTGTTGAAAAGACGTGAAAAACTGATGATGCATCATATCATCTATTCGGTGTGCAAATAAGGACACAGTTTAATTCAAACTCTCTTTCTGTTCTAGCTAACACAACATCGTGGTTATCTCCAAATTAACATAAATAAATTATAATTAAAATAAGTTGCTGACTGAAGCGCAAGTCATATAGTTTATGGGCTTTCAAGGACACACAAAATGCGCACGTTAACTTCAACTGAGAGGTCAGTTGTGCACATGATACTGATAGTTATATTGATACTGATGCCCATGAAAACAGCAGAATCGTTGTCACTGTCATCGTTGCCATTATCGCTAGCGGAGTCACCAGCGTTCCCTCCCAACCTACCCTTGAAAGGAGAGGAGAAATACTATCAGGATGAGCCGCGTTTTGAAGGAGATTTTATGGCCCCACACCAACATTTGGGGGAGGTAATTCTGCCCCTATTCCTAATGCAGTATAATCAAGCCGCACTTCTCCCTGGAGATTGCTTCATTCTGATTCCGACATCCCTTTCTCCGACACTGCTTCATCGCCTTGGACAAATTGGACCGGCCATAAACTAAAGGCGTGGCATACTATAACCGCTGAAGACAGTTGCTTGTTTCCTATTTTCATACGTCCGAAGCTGGTAGCTTGTTTCCTATTTTCATCGGTCCGAGTCAAAGGAGTTGTATTCAAAAGTATAACTACAGTGGTAGTTATATTACTTGAATCCTCAGTAAACCTGAGGTTCGCTTGTGAATGATTTTCGGTAGTACTTTTTCTTATCTAGTGCATGAATCAGAATAAATGGCTCCAAGCTGAACTAGGTACCGTCCCAGCAAGACAATCCGTCTCAAGCATTTCAAATTTCTGGGATTCGATTCATCCAAGTATGGAGAAAATTTTTAAATATGAACACAGAATAAGGTAAATGTCATTTTAACATTCTGATTAATTGAAGAACATTTGATATGACCAAAACATGTTGCCGTTGTACGTATTCATACCTGTCGATTTCTGCTTATCCATACCGCACAGAAACCTACAGATACGCTGAATGATAACAAAAGTAACTATCATCCCAACAATCAAACAACAAATCTCAGACTCAAACATGGAGATCGATTTCCAGCAACCATGCCGTATAATGGATGGCAACAGATTACGGCCGATACGATCAAATTGGCTTAGAATCAGAAACGTAAAGAACCCTCGGAGATTTTACAGCCTCGTGCAATGATCCGTGTCAATTTTTACCTATTCCAAAAAGAAATCAGCATTCAATTTTCAATCAAAGCATTGTCAAGGGTTATACTCAAAAAGAAATCAGCATTCAATTTTCAATCAAAGCATTGTCAAGGGTTATACTCAATCAAGCTTCACAACACAATATTGTTTGAACTTAATTATATTCAAAGAATCCAACATAGTATTCATCCAAATTTCTAAAAAATGTAGAAATTTGTATTAATTGAAGAACATGTGATGATAAAAATACTTACATCAGATGAATGGAAGATTGGCCAGATACAGCAGCAACCTTTTGAGCACGCTGTGCTTCACACTGATAAAGCCCTTTCATTTCTTTTTTTGCTCGCCTAGCTTCACGTCTTTCCTCCTTCACAGCAGCCTGCAAGAAAAATGTCATTGTCAAATTACACATATATAGAGTACACAGATAAACAGCAGAAACCCAAAACAATATTCCAAAGCATCTTGAAATAAGCAAGAAGACTGTCCACATACAAAAGCATTGCACGGTCAACAACTTGCACATTAATGGATCCCACATGCAGAGAAAAATCTGAACCGAGTATCAAGCAAATACCTTCCGTTCTTTTTTCTCCTCCTTTGATTCTTGGCCATGCTGCTTCCTCTTCTGCTGTTCAGTTTTCAGGCCATCTGCAGATTTCATTTTTTCTTCAGCAGCTCTGCGTCTACGAGGCAGAAAGTCCACAGGGAGCTTCTCTTTTCCTCTTAGGGATATGACATGATTGGTTGAACTCAAGGCTCCAGATACGGTTTCAGCCAGCTTCTTCTTTCTTGCTATCTCTGGAGCTTGAATTTTCCCTGGGTGGTTATCAAGATTTGAATAAGTAGAAATGATTGTCTCACAATCCCACTCTTCTGACTCATCACTACTTTCCCGCACAATGACTACTTCTTCATGTTCATTTTCATTTTCATACTTTTCAGCATATTCCACACAGCGACGAATTACATCATCTGCAGGAACGCTATATTTGTCATCAATTTCCAAGTTGTCTTTTACATGGTCGTTAAGGACAAGTTTGAGCTTATCTGCAAGCAATTCTTCTTCTCCGGCAATGTTACCGTCATAATCATCATCGCTGTCAGTGTCATATTCTTGACGTTTAAGCTGTAACAAGCAAAAGAATGTTAGATAGGGAAGAAATTTAAAGTAAACAGGCTCGAAAAAAGCCATAATCCACAGAAGAATGGAGTGGTTATCCTAATTATACACATAATCAACTTTGGCGTATGATTAAGTGAAAGTTATGCATAGACCAAGCAATGACCTGAGTAATAATGCACCACAATGTTCTAAGAAATATTTTAATAAACATTAGAATCAATAGGAACTAGTGAATATCCATATACGATGTACTATCATAAGGTCTCGAGTATAATCTTATTAATCCAAATTATACATAGCATATTTTGCTCTTGTGAATGTGCTCAACTGAACCAATTACTGAATCTTATTCAGATGAGAAGAGATACGGAGAACATAAAGAAAAATGCTACATTATAATAAAAATGCTATGTATAATTGAAAGTTTCACATCCTAACTCAAAAGTTAATATTCCAGCACTAATAGTTCACAAAAACTTAAAATTTCGGCAAAGAATGTTAATAAGTTTCATGCTATACAAAAAACATTAGTAAAGGTATGACTTAAGCAATGATCACTCGGTTGCCTCATCATGAAAACTTCACAATCAAATAAACATTCCACCAAGAGAAAAAAAAAAATTAAAGGAACTCTAGCTAAAGGGTCTCACCAAATCAAATTTTTCATCCAAAAGACGATGTACACGGCGCTTGTCTCCCACACCATCATTTCCTGCATCTTTAACCACATTGACTTCATTGTCCAAACTAAGATACTCATCATCATCAATCACTTCATGGGCTACTTTAGATTCTTCAACCAAATTCAACTTCTCATCAATCTCCAAATTTATCCCTTCTTCAGCACGATTTGCTTGAATAATAAAATCCTCTTCCAAATCCTCAACATCAGAACCAAACCGTGACAAATCACCATCATCAAGCAACGCTGCCACTTCAGGATCAACAGCTCTCTGAACCTTGACATTAACAGCCTTCGAAGAGACACTATAAATTGACTTCTCATGAGCCTCATTTTTCAATTCAGGTATATCTACTCTTGAAGCATCATAAGCCTACAAATAATTTAGAGAAACAAAGTTTTCCTTAATACTAATTAACAATAACTGAAAAAAAATGCTTTTAAAAAAACCTCCAAAAATAAGTATAACGAACCTTAATGTCGCGCGGGAGTTGATCGAGCCTGAACTTAGGGTTCTGATAAAAAGTAGACCCACCACCAGTGTTTTTAATCTCTCTCAAGTGAGTTAAGTAATTATATCCATCATCAGGAAACCCTAGCTCCAAAATTTCTCTCCTTACATGCTCCGGCAACCCCGCCGTCCCAGAGGGCACATTAAATTCCCTTCCCGAAGCAGGTCCAGCGGGCGCCTTAATTTCCCCTTCATCATCATCGTTGTCGTCAGGCGCGTCGGCGAATATCGAATTGGAATCGTCGTAATTGTCATCAAAGGTGTCGAACGAGTAGGAATTGTTGTCGACTCGGACAAAGACTCGATCATTGCCAGGTGTTGTTTCATCGAAATTGGGATCGGAGGAATCGCGGGCGAGTAATTGAAATGTCGCGGCTTTTTTCTTGTCGATGAATTTCTTCTTCCTGCCCATTTTTCCTACAGATGCGAAAAGTTAATGGAGATTGCGAGTAACTGAGAGTGATTGGAATCTTGTGTCGTGGAAACGAAGCGATAGGAGTCTAGCGTTCTGATATCTACAAAACCCTAATGCTGATGCAACATCCAAGTACACCACGTTATTTTTTAGACTGCCCGCGTGGAAAAAAGTTTGAAGTCGCAGCTACGCGTGTCCCGCCACAATTTTCTTACATGACGTGGCACTCAATGCGACGTTTTATACATGCTTTGGAAAACATACGCTGCGTCTGAGTCCATTAGATCGTCCCCTCCGACCATTAATTAAAGAAAAGGGAAAAAAATTATTATAAACCCCCAGCTGAGGATATTTGCTCCTGGGCGCGGAAGCTCCTTTTCATCACCAAGGTCTGTAAATCTAAGTCTTTTAATGAGGTTTATGGTTTACAATCGTAGCAATTGCTCTACTGTTTACTTTCATTGTTATTTTAATTTATCTTTTTGGTTTCTTCGGGATCCATTTTTACTCTTGTATTAAACGTTCTATCGTCGTTCGGCGTTTTATTAAAGATGGGGTTTTTATTGATGTGTTATTATGGTTGCGCATTTTATTTATGTTGAAATTCCAGAAATTAGATATTTGTTTGGGACCTACAATGATGCAGATCTACAGAAAGAGTTTAATTAGAATTTGAGCTAGATTTGTTAGAAACAAATTAACTGAGTGATAGGGTCAGTGTTTATTTTTCGAACTTACATTGTATGCTCTACTGCAATTGTTAAAGGATAAGCTGTTTGGTAATGGGAAAAGGCCAGGTGTTTTCATTGGAGGTGACTATTATGCGGCAAGTTGTTAGTAGCTTAGAGATGGCCTCATGTTAGAAAATAGATGCAGAAGCGTGGAAGTAGTAGTTTAAGTTCATTCTAAAAGTATTTTAATTGATCAAGGAGTGTCTGACATGTATTCACACAAATATTAATTGTTTAGCATTTTTCCTCATGACGAGTCTTGCAGGTGTTCAAAATTGTTTTCATTCATCTTGAGGGTATGCTTCTTTGGAACAACCTAGAATCCTGAGAAATTTGGTTGAAAGCTGGTTACGTGGATTATTGTGCTTTAGACACGAGACTTTACTTGCATAGGCCATGATTATATCCTTAAATAAACTTTTTCTTATTACATTGCCTTTCATATTTGTTGCTTCTTGGGTAGTTATTTCGATTTGTTTTCTTCGCACTTCTTTCCATATTAGTTTTATTTCAGCTCCCAAGCAAAATTGATGTTTCCTCCTTTCAACCAATTAGGCACACTTGTTCTATTATAACCATTCACGTGCTCACATGAAGTTAGGATATAGATCTCTCTTCTTATTCATCTTGATTCTCTCTCATAAATTCTCTTGCCATTTTCATTGCATGTATCATTAGGAATGGTGCTCTGACTGTTGCTAACTGCCAGTTGTGTAATTCAACAACAAATACATGTATTAGATTTGCACCTTGTAAATTTAAAATACTATATGAGAGTATTGAATCGTCATCCACAAGGTAATTTTTTACAGTAAAATTTATAGAATATGATTATTGACATAATGATTACTCCTGCAATACTTAATAATACAATGTCTGATTCGATGCATCATGATTCTCATGGCAACATGAATGCATCATAGGAATATGTATTGACATAAATTTAAGTCTTCACTGAAATTTTCTGGCTTCAAGTGGTCAACATGACTAATGTTAACTGTCTAGTTGGTGGTGGAATTTGATTGACTTAATTTAGCAAGAAAAGTTCAATGCAGCTGCTTTTTGCCATTAGAATATCTCCCTACCTTGTCCTACGTGTGCATTTATGTGTTTGGAGAAAAGGGGTGGGTCAACATTTACTATCCTTACAGTCTTGCACTCTCTATATAAGGATGTATGTGTGTGTGTGTTTGTAGTGGGTGGCAGGCCCTTAGTGTTGTCATAGTAATTTCCTACAAGGGTACTAGCATTTCTGCTCTCTCCAAGTAAACTCTGCTTTGTGGCCTTGAAGAAAGCATTCTCAACTGTCTGCATTTGATTAAATAAAAAGCTGTTTAGAAACAATTGATTGATGGGAAGCACAGCACTTTTTGTGAAGTAATTTTATGTAATCACGAACTATTTTCAGCTCAACACAATTGCAAGGTTATACATTTGTATATTCACTAATAAGTTTTGGAGATCTATTGTATTTCAAGTTGTCGAGTCAAATTGTTCTTGATATGAAACCAAGGAAATGCTTGTGACAAGTGAGGAGGTCTATCTCTCATTTGTAGATGAACCTTGAGTACTAGTTTTGCCTAAAGTTTAACACATAATACTAACTGAGAATTTGCTTGCTTACAAATGGTATATGAGTATCCATCGGGGATATGTTTGAATTAAAGAAATGTGTTCTTTGTAAATTCACGTGGTATGCTTGGGGACTTGGTGATTGCAATTTGAAAGTTGGTTTCCGAAAAGGATTTTATTTTACTGTTGGAATTGGTGCATATATTTGAAGGTAAGAGTAAGAAGTGGTCCAATGGAGATAATCTTTGGGTGTGTGATTAATGTTGACAGGGAAGCTGTGTTGTGGAGGTGGTGTATTTGTGATTGCTGGTGTTTGACGTGATTAGTAGGAGATTTAAACATGAGTTCACGAAGCAGGAGCGTTAGCAGGAGCCGGAGTCGAAGTCGGAGTCGAAGCAGGAGTCCACGAGATCAGAGGATCCGATATCGACATTCTTCCTATCGCAACGTTCCTTTAAAAAGAGAGATACGCCGTGGTTTCAGGTTCTTGGTTTTCTAATGGCTTTTTTTGTTTTTCTTTTGTTCAGAATACTGGTGCTTCAAGAGGAAACGAATAGAAAAATTAAAAAAAAAAAAAAGTTGAAGAGAAACAATCAATGAGCATCTTTGTAGAATGTGTCCTCTGGGATGTCCTATTTGTAGTTCATGTTGGTTCATCCAATGCAATTTTTGCATTTCTCTCTCTCTCTCTCTCTCTCTCCTTACTGAAAAATTCCAGAACTGCCCCAAATTGTGCTCTTCATACTTATGGCTTAAATGTCATGCAGTTTTGTTTTCCTGCCTGTGGGTATTCCATCGGGTTGAGGCATATCCTGAAATTTTCTTTGCTGCCATAGATGCTTCTTGTGCAGTCTATATAAAAACCTGTGTTCTGTTGGACTGAGATACATACTGAGAGATCTTACTTTGGAGACTATGGATTCAGTCACTCAGGAGGCATTATTTATTTGGGGCATTAATGATGTCAATTGTGGTGGCACACTCCCTTTGCACTGGCAGTTATGGCAGATGGCTAAGGTTCTTTTATTGTTGGTATGAAGATTTACCAAGTGCAGAAGAGAAACTGATGGGGAACAAGACTGGGTTTTCTCTTTTAATCAGCTTGAGTAAAAAGATTGAGACTTGGAATCCATGATAGTAATGTGCCTTTTGAGGTTGATATGCCCGCTGAAACAGCTACCTTTGCTTGTTATACCTTTTGAGTGTCAACATACTTTCTTCTTTGGTCTGAATGGATGGTGAATTCTTCTTATTACTAGGATAAAAAGAAATTGTTTAGTTGGTTATTCTGGGAAGAGATATCTGTAAAATTCTGTGAGACTCATTTTTCTGTTTTGGTAAATGTTGTGCCTCCAGATAATTAACAATTAGTCAATTGAAATTGTGATTCTTCTGGATTTTTCTTAATTGCTTCGTACTTATGATTGAATATGTCCTCTAGCCAAAGCACTTTGTGCAACAACTGCAAGCGGCCTGGTCATTTTGCAAGAGAGTGCCCTAACGTTGCTGTTTGTAACAACTGTGGTCTTCCTGGGTAATGAAAGATTCTCTTGCATTACTGTTATAAAATCACTGCATTTGCTAATATTTGGGCTAAACATCTAAAATTTTCTTTTCAGGCACATTGCATCAGAATGCACTATGCAGGCACTATGTTGGAATTGTCGAGAACCTGGGCATGTGGCAAATAACTGTCACAATGAGGGTATCTGCCACTCATGTGGCAAAACCGGACATCGTGCTAGAGACTGTTCGAATTATGTGCAGCCAGGTGGGGACTTGAGACTTTGCAACAACTGCTACAAGCCAGGGCATATCGCGGTTGACTGTACAAATGACAAAGCGTGCAAGAATTGCCGGAAAACAGGCCACATGGCTCGGGATTGTCAGAATGAGCCTGTCTGCAATATGTGCAATATATCTGGGCATCTGGCTTGGCAGTGCCCAAAGGGTGCCGCTCTTGGTGAGAGAAGTGGCGGTGGGGGTGGTGGTAGTGGTAGATATGGCAGTTATCGCGATGTGATCTGCAGGAACTGCAATCAAGCGGGCCACATGAGCAGGGATTGCCTGGGACCCACGATCATTTGTCACAATTGTGGAGGAAGGGGTCACATGGCATATGAGTGCCCTTCGGGGAGAATAGCTGAGCGTGGATACCGCCGGTACTGAGTTAGCATGCATAGTTCCGTTGAGAATACTGATTGCTATGTATTCGGTTTGTTGGTTATAGACTTACAATTGAACATTTCAGCAACTGTAATAGAGCCCAGACCATTTTAATCGCCTCAAAGAATTGCTTTGTTGGTTTCGAATGTTATTCCATCAGACAGTATGCTGTGTGTAATTGAATTTATTATGCCGCTATGCTCTATTATGCTGTTGATGTGGTTTTAGGGATTCTAGGAAAAAGGAAATAAAACATGCCAATGATAATATATCTACGCGCAAAGTTTCCCGCGTGTGTACGAAGAAAGCGACCGTTATGATTTTGAAAAAGTAAAGGCAGTGGGTTAGTTTTGTCGTTTTGAAGTAGTCTTAATCTAACGACACCATAGCATCAATTTCACTCTGAAGAGTATCGACTCCAAAGATCATCTAATTGGAAAATTAGTTCGTTGATACCAAACCCTGATTTTTTTGTTTTCATTTGTTAGTACATTGCAAAAAACTAGATGCGGTATGTGGCCGATTTTCGGAATTATGGAGACATCGATGTTGACACCAACGCAGAGATACGCGACTGCTGCTCTGTTTACTCTGGCGCTTCACCTGTCACAGATTTATCTAAAACGGCGTTCAAATCCTCCCGTACCATTCGAAGATGAGCAAATGGGTGAAGGCGTTCCGGTTTCAGTCCTCGTCAGCTTTGGATTGACGAAAATTATGGTTTACTTTTGCCTATTTTAGGTATTATTTCCGGTAGTAATCTTCTTTTCATATTTTGTTTTGTGTAGAGATGAAAATGTTAAGTTAATTTGATGGAATAGGATTGGATTGAGGAAATGAATGGTGGTTATCGAATCAGGGTGATAAATAGAAATTTGGGCATAGCTTACGATTTAAAAATAATGAAGGGCTTTAACAAATTATGGGTTCTTTTTGGGGGGGTGGGGTTTGATCTGAAATTAGTGGAGCTGGAATGTAAAACTGCATCATATTTTTACATCAGCCGAACTTTTATATGTTGGCTCTCACAATCCAATTACAATGGCTTTTAAAATTTAAGAATTATTAGTATAAATGCGTTATTATTATTATTTTGAAGGATTTTGTTTTGAGCAGTTTTTTAGAAGTAGGTGACCAAGAGCGACATAGGCTCAAGGAAACTGCAAGATTGTTTTCACAAGTGAGGCACCATGTTGGAGTGGTAGTCATTCTGAGATTGTCTGCATTTTTTATTTTTATTTTTATACCGAGGACCCGGTTTAATATAAGATGCCTGGATTTTTGAATGTTTTTAAGTCAAAATCTCTCTGTGGGTGTATCTTGTCAGAGAGAGATACCATATCCTTGAAAATCTGTTTTAGTTTCCAGGAATGTTCATATTAAGATTAGAGGAGGATTTCCTAATACAGCAGACGATGGTTGATCATATTGTGTGCGGTTGTGAATATTTGGCCTGCATCATTTTGCAACGTGTTTATCACAGTTCTTGACACTACTCTCCGACGAAAGTTATGAAATGTCCTCAGAAAGACTGAGCAAGGAACGTACTTTGACTGAAGCAGTTGATTTTATGGAGCTTACCATGGAAAGCTCTGCTGCCTCTTTTGAGGATAGTTGTGGAAACAATGAATATGAAATCAAACGCCGTGAGACAGATTCTCATGTTAAGACAGAATCAGTGTGCAATGGGGCTGCAGAGCCCCATGAAGCCAAACAGGGGAAAAGACCCAATATGTCCACCGAAAAGAAAGCCCCAAGTGTATCTGGGAATGGCATTTCCAAGCAACTAATGCACGTGGAAACACTGCTCACTTACCAGAGGAAAGTTACAGTTCTTTACAAGCTTCCTTCAGCTTGTGCAGCCGAGAATACTGATGTTTACAAGAATTGTTCTCGAAAAAAGGGCTGCTATGATGCTAGACATTGTCTGACTTTGCGATTAATGTCAACATGGCTTAATGTCAAATGGATAAAAATGGTTTGTCTGCTGAAGCTATTCATTTTGTTCAATTATTTTGTGTATCAGCTATAATTGGTATTTTCTTTATCATATCAAAGTCATTGTACACATAGAAATGCATACAACATTGGTACATTCTAATAATTAAGTTTACTGCACTTGTTTGAGGACTTCTAGCAGCTTCCATTTGTTTTCTAAAATTGAACCTTGCATCCCTCTATAGGAATCTTTTGTTTTGTAGGAAGCTGTGGAGACACTGGTTGCTTGCTCCCTAGTGGCTTCAGAGCAAGAACAAGGTGAAAAGAAAGAAGAAAATAGAAAGTCAGAAAGCCCCAGGACTACCTGGACTCATGGAGGTATCATTAGTGCAGCTGCTGTAACAGGAGGAACCATGATGGCAGTTACTGGCAGTAATAGTTCTATTCAGCATACCAGATTTTTCTTCAATAGAAATTTGTTACAATACCTGTCTTGTTAAAGTTATTTATGATTCTTTACAGGCTTAGCTGCCCCAGCAATTGCACATGGTTTGGGTGCTCTGGATCCTAGTTTGGGGACTCTTGTCCCTGTAGCTGGAGCAATTGGATTTGCTGCAGCGGCTGGTGCTACGTGATCAGCTGCTGGTTCAGTTGCTATTGCTGCTTCGTTTGGAGGTATCATGTTATAGATTTTTGAAGATGCTGGCTTCATCTTAATTGTTGTTGGAATTTCTGAAAACTTTGCTGAACTACCTGAGTGCTGCCAGCTGCTGATTCAGTTGCTATAGCTGCTTCGTTTGGAGGTATCATGTTTCGTTTGGAGGTATCATGTTTGTCACGTCCCTAAAATTAGGGTTCGTGAATCTAGATTTAATAGAAATATTTGAGATGGAACAAGAAAATTGGGAGTATTTCGGCAGAGTTTACACTATATATAGGTAATACTAACTGAACTTGCAAGTACAAAATTTTACAACACTTCCAATAGTTTCATAAAATCTCAACCACTGCCACACAATATCAATTACAACAAAATTTAATGCATTTATTCATTGAACAACGACTATCCTCTTACAAAATTCTGACAACATAGCATAAACAGATACTTTTTAATCCAAAATATATCAAGTTAAAAAACAATATCTGCTCTACGTCATCTACTTTCATTTGCTCTCCATAAACCTGAAAAGTAAGGGAGTAAGCTAAAGTCCAGTAGTTTTTTACATATATAATTGAAATTTTTAAATGAAAATAATAATAAACATACTTTCACTTAATCATATTATAAATAATTGTAATTTAGCATAAAAATTGATCGTTTAACAATCATATATTTTGGTCATCACTATATGTTATGCATGGTTTTGGGGTACTATTTTCAGGGACTACCGTCTAGGAAATGTGTGGACTGTGTACTTTAGGAGCTCTATACCTAGGAACTGCCGTCTATGATTTTAAGTTTACAGGCTTTCACCGTGGAACTAAAATCAGGTCCATAGTCACCGGTGCTAATAAAAGATCATACACTATTTCACAATTTAACAACACACAGTAAAAACAAAACAATTTATGCCTATTGCTCACAACAATATCAATATTAAAAGTATAATTCAATAATAATCGCATTTCTAAAATTATAGAAAAATTTGCATAAAACAAGATAATACTTTACTTTTCAGTTTTAAAATATTAAAATGTTTAATTATACGTGAAATAACCACATGATCAAGTCAAAACTTGTACTTACCAAAATTCTAATAATTCCCTTTCTTTTCACTGTCACCACTTCTCTTCCTTAGTTTCTTCTTCTTCTTCTCTGCCTCTGCCTTGTTCCCTTTTCTCTTTTTTTTTTTTTCTTTCTTTCCTTTATTTTTTTCTTTTCTTTTCTTTTTACCTTCTCCCAAATCTTCCACTCAATTCTACATTTTCACACGCACACATATATACACAATTTGGGCCTTAAAAAAACAACAACTGGGCCCAAAAAATTTTTCATTGGGCCCAAATGTTACAATGTTATAGATTTTTAAAGATACTGGCTTCATCTTAATTGTTGTTGGAATTTCTGAAAACTTTGGTCAACTACCTGAGTGCTGCCGGCCACTTGCAATAGGCAATGTGAACTACATTTCTTGCACCATATATACTGAAACGATGTGAGGAGGTTTTCCTGTATACTTGTGTATACGGTGGACCGTGAATAGCACCTTGATATTAGTATCCTAAGGACTCTCAGACTAAATAAAGCAAGAAGTGTATGTTAGTACACTGCCGTCCAAAGTGGGGCAGATGAACTAGATTTTGGTTATATGGATATCTTGTACACTTCAGTATGGCTGTGATTTGTTGATATTTATTCTGGTGACAATTTGCATATATTCTTGTTTGGTTTTACCCCTTAAAATGAATCAATCTTTGAATAGAGGATGTCAGGGTAGGACTGACTGTCAAGGATATGACGATTTATGGCAACAAAAGGTCAGATAATATACTTTGTGGAGGGAATATTATGCTGTCATGCCATGCATGCTAGTATTTTTGAATTTAATACTTTAAAAGGAGTGAATTAGGTGGATACTCATTTACTTATTGGGTGTATCTCAGCTGCTGGAGCTGGCCTTACAGGGAGTAAAATGGCAAGAAGAATTGGAGGCATTGATGAATTTGAGTTCAAAGTTATTGGAGAGAACCACAAACAAGGCATGAGTTATACCATTCATTGATTTGTTTATGACTCTTTCTTTAGAAGCAAGTGTTGGTGTCAAAATTTACCATTGGCTTTGCACATATCATTTTATATTTATACCGCAGGGATCTCTATTGATCGTGGCCTGACCCTCTAACATTTCACAATTTACTTACTGATCACATTCTTTCCAGCAGCTAGAAGTTGGAATCATGATCTCTGGACTTGTCTTTCAGCAAGAGGATGCACGTCGCCTTATTTCATTTGTTTGGTTGATTCTTATCAGGTGTTATGATTTTAATAAGATTATACGTAACATTGCTTATGCAACTAGTGGGACTCGGTACATTTGTAGTGAGCTGATTGGTGAAGTTCATTAACTCTCGCAAACAAAGAGGATTAGAGCATCTCCTATTAATTATAGCTACGTACTACAATTATCTCATCATCTGACTACTTGATCATTAATTTTCAGTGTCGTAATTTTCTTTCTGTTATTATATACATCGATCAAATGTTTTCTGCTTTCTAGAGAGGACGGACGTCAGTGGGGAAAGGAACTTAACGTGTACGGGGTACTTGTTAAAAACTTGAACTCGAATCCTCTTGTACCGGTTTCACTAACATTTTTATACTTTTTTTCCTGTACAGTTGGGACATGATTGCACCAACAGGCTTTTCTGTACCTTACAAGGAATGCGTTTATAGGTGATACCCCCACCAGCTTTATCTATTCGTGTGTATGCTATTTGAAACATACACTCAATCCATCTCAAACGTCTGGGTCAAGCAATATACAGAATCTTTGGCCAAATGGTAACGATGGAGATGCTTGAAGATTGAAATGCCAAAGTTGGCTGGAACTAGAAACTGGACCATTCTCCATAGGTTGGCTCATCTGTTTTTGGTACTCATCGTAAACTATATTTCTTCCATCTATTGTTAAAACGATCGTAATCACATCCGATAATGCCTTTTACTGTTGATAAACATGTAGAAGATAGAAAATTTTCACGGTGGCAACATGATTTTAATGAAATAATGCACTGACTCGTCCTCTTAAGAACCTCCCAAAAGGATCCTGCATTGATCAAACTAAAATATACCTGCCATCTGGATCTTTTAGGGAAATATAGTAATTGAGTTAGAGTTTAGTGCCCATGATTTCATCTCCATTGTCAGGTTATATTTTTACGTACTGATAAATATTGGTAATTAAGTGAGAGTGGGTGCCATGCAAGTGGGTGAGAGCAGGTGGTACCCACGATTTGAGAATCCCAGCATGCTCGCTGGTAGCTGCAATTGTATGTGGGGACAAAAGTGCCTTTGAAGGAATCTCCTTCTCATTCTCATGCTCTATAGTGAAGAGAGAGGAACCAGCAAGATTGTATTTTCTTTAAGTGGGAGCGTGGGACCGACATGTGGCTGCCAACCAATGGCACCATATATCGATCAAAATGAAGGTGAACTCTATAAAGAAGACTATATTTTCGCGACACTCTGCAACTTTGAAGTAGGCATCTAAACATGAAAACAGGAAGAAGAATAAGTTTCTGGGTTTTCACATTTCTAGCCGTGGTAGTTGCTGAGCTGAGAGCCGGTGAAACGGTAAATGCAACTCGTACTCAAGGCAATGACACTTCTTTAGCTGTCGCTGATCTTCCAAGAAGAAATGACAACGTAGAAGTTGGCAACAAGACTACAAACACCGCAGTGCTTGTCAACAGCAAGAATAGATATAATGGAGGGGGTGGTGGGGGAGGAGGAAGAGGGGGTGGTCGTGGTGGAGGGGGCGGTGGCGGTGGCGGTGGTGGAGGCAGTTATGGATGGGGATGGGGTGGTGGTGGAGGAGGAGGAGGTGGAGGTGGAAGTGGTGGTGGATGGGGATTGGGAGGAGGTGGCGGTGGAGGAGGAGGAGGTGGAGGTGGAGGTGGTGGTGGATGGGGATGGGGAGGAGGTGGCGGTGGCGGTGGTTATTACAAATGGGGATGTGGTGGCAACACAAAATCAGGTGTAGGAAGAGGAAGAGGAGGATGGAAAGGCATTAACTATGGAGCGCATGGGAAAAGAGTTTACACAAAAGACTACAAGATAGGTGAGTTTGCGCAATGCATGAATAGAGGAAGATGCAGAGGCATGAGATTGGATTGCCCTCTTCACTGCGGTGGACCTTGCTTCTATGACTGCCAATATATGTGCAAAGCTCATTGCCGACGACCCTAATTTGCTCTCCCATTTCCCACCATTTTTCTTTAGATTTCTTGGGTCGCTTATTACCAATAATATTTTAAAAAAAAAAAAAAAAAAGAAAAGAAAAAAGAAGAAGAAGAAGAAGCTGACGGGGAAGTATCCGATTTATATGTTTTGTAGCTTATGCAGATTGGCAACTGCTACTTCATATTCGCAGTTTGGTGTCCAATCTTACTGTCTTGCTCATGGCCGTCAGAATAAGTTTGCTTTTGAATTCTAAGCTTGCGCCTTTTTGTGTGATTAAGAATCGAACAAAGGACTGCTCAATTAATTGGACCCGCTGTGGTCTACATATAATGTTCAATAAACTTATGACAACAGCTGGGCCAGAGTTATTGGACCCAAACCAATTAATTGGCCCATGAAATGTTATGCTTAAAGTCACGAAAACGTAACGATAAAGAGATGAAAATGTGTCTGCTCGTCGTAGCAACTACATATCTTCTGTTACGTCCCAACGTTTAACGGGGTTCAACAAATCTGCAAAACTGATATATATCTTTCTGAGAAACATGAACAAGAACTTCTAATATATCCCACTCTGTTCATGCATGTTTGTCCACAACTGTCCCTTAGTAGCACTCAGAGTGTGTGTGTGTAATGATCCCGAGGGTGGAAGAAGAAGTTAGAGCAGCAAATAATGGATCTGGTCTCGTAAAAGGTTCGGTTCTTGTAACGGTCCACAGTGTAAGAAAGCAATCGACTGCATATATTGATAGGATTATTGACAATTTTAGTCATGATTTCCGGGATTTCAACTATTCAATTGTAAAGTTCAATATCGAAGGGTTAAAAGATCAGTTACCCAAAACCACAAAAGGGATTTCACATCGTTAGCCAATAGGGGAATGTCACAGGGAGTGCCAAGGGGCAAAACTAGCTAGATAGTGAATGGTTACAGTGTTTTTCTTCTGCAAGTTTTCAAGACAGCTACCTACTTTTCATCCGGGAAGAGCTGGCTGTTAATGCCTGTTAAAGAAAGCAAGCGTGCGAGGTGAAAATACACTGCCAACGAACCAAACTATATTTTTGTGATCTTATGAACGAAATTGATTGAATGGGTTCTAGTACTCCCGTCCCCACCAAGGAAATTCTGCATTAGGACAAAACCAGGCCATCATCTCTGCATCTCTTCCTTAATTCCTTATCTGACCAACGTTATCAAGATAATCATCATTATTCATTATTCATTGTCTACCAATTCTCTCTTCTTAGGGTACCCAATCTCAATTATTCGGTACATCTCCCCGACAAAAGTGACAAATCCTGTGCTTTAACAGTTACTTGCACAAAAGTTTCTTTAAGTATTTGTTTCCTCTTCTAATTTCGCAGTAATAGAGATGCACAAAGTAGACTTCTAGGTAGAAATTGATAAAAGAAAAAAGAAAGGGTCTTTCAGCAGATCTTACTACTTACAGAGATGTTTTTGCTTGTTGAAAGTGCAAAGAAGATTAAGCAAAATGATGGAGACAAAACCCATCCGATTTGGGCCACTTAAGAGAGAAAGTGGCCTAAGCAAATACTACAAACTAAACCAGACTAGCAAGAAATCAGAGGACAATCAAAGAAAGGAAAATGAAAGTGAAATTCAAAGCCGTATACGAACATAAGGCTTGGCTTTATTCATCATAAAGACGACGTACAAAGCATTTATTCCTCTACCAGAAATTAGGTCTAGATCTCTTGAAGCCAGTGGATTGAGGGCTGATTTGGGGAACTGTAAAAAAATCATCTGTATCGTATCTCCTGTTGTCAGCTTTCGTACTGTTTACCTCCTTTGTATCGGTGAAACTAATATGTCCCCCAATTTGAGAAGAATTTAGAGAAGGTTGCGCAGCAGTTGGGGCCCGAGGGACCCAAATTCCCATGCTTTCTGCTGAAAAAGAACTCAAATTGCAGTCCAGATCAGTGTCCGAAAACGGTGGCTGCCCACCATTACTCTGCAACAAATCAGCGTGAAAAAAATTTCAGATCCTTACAAATCGCAGTACTATAAATTCCGTGCCACAAAAATCAATACCACATCTTACACGAGTAATGAAATTTGAAAAGGGAGCTGGACATGCAAACCTTACAGAGACCAAAGGGATCTGCAAATGAATCAAGGAAGTCTTCAACATGCCAGCCTGGTAACATTTCTAGATACTCTGATATGATACTTGTTGAACCGCCACCTTCACTTGCTACTAGATTATTCCCACCATTATTCATGATAGCAGTTGTTGTTGCGGTTGGAATCTTGGAATTAGAAGAAGGATTTAAATTCCCGGGAGCAACAGAAGCAGGCTTCTTGATCGAAGGTTGCTGAGACTTAGCATCTGGAGTAGAATCACAGCCGTTGGTTGCAGAGGACGTAAAAGCAGTAGAAGTAGCTGAAAGCTTAACCCCAGTTAGGAGAAACCTATTATGCTTATGCCTATGCTCGTTGGCTGTGTGAATTGGATTATCACAGTCCCTGCATAGAATCGCTCTGTCTTGCTGGCAAAACAAAAAGGCTCGCTTCTCCTACAAACCAATCAAAACAATCAGAAAAAGATTCACCAGTAACACGAATAAGCAAGCAGAAAGAGAGATGAATACCTGACAAACGTCACAGACAGGGAATTGCTTAGCGGGAGGGTGAAGAAGCGAGAAGCGTTGATGTTTAGAGGCAAGCTTATTGGCATGGTGGACCCGATGGTCGCACGTGTCGCAGAGAGCAGCCTCATCAGCGGTGCAAAACACCGAGGCCTCCTCTTTATTACACACGTCGCAGTGGATCTTCATCTGCTTATCAACCTTCACAATTGGAGAGAAATATAGAGAGACGGTAGATTTGGGTTGACCCTCTGAAGAGAAAGGTGGAGAGCTGCAAAAGAGAAGAGGTATGACTGACGAGAGGTCCAGTGTAGGTATTCTTTAACCTTGCAGGTATGGGCAGGGCCACGGGGTTTCTTGATTTTTCCCTTTTTTTTTAATGTATTAGTTTAATCCGTTTTTGGATTTACAGTGCCCCACGGCAGAGTTAACAGAGAAGACATCCTGTAAAAGTATGCCGATTTTCTTTGAGACGAGGGAGCAGAGCAGAAGGTGTTTGACAATAAAATAACAATTTTAATCCTATTTCTGAAGACTTTTTATTTGTCTTGATTTGATTTTCAGGGACCACGCTGGGCCCGTCGTCTGGCTGGACGATGTTAGTTGCTAAATCAAATGTGAAACTGAGTCATTTTCTATTGAAATTTAATTTGCTTACACTGGCTGCCCATATTCAGATTAACGCAAATGCAAAATTACACCAAAAAGCATGTTTGCAAATGCAGGGAAAGCTCGTCTGCACGCGGAGGTTGGTCTTAAAAAAGAATATTTTCATTTGACAAGCCATTTCCACACTGTTGGTGTTACAAAGATCAAACACCTCTTTCTTTGTTCATCGCAACAGGGGCAATTGAGCAGCATGGGGCGCTTTTAAAAGTGGGTACTTATAGATACCAGCAATTATTAATAAAAGTGAAGGAGAGTCTGGGCTGGGTTCAACAGCTGCAAGCTAGAGTCTCGAGAGAGTCCGGTCAGCTGTCAGCAACTGGGCTACCGGTCCTTGTTATACCCCAATTTTCAGGTATTTGTTTATACAATTAGGTTTTTCTATAGCTCCTTTCAGTACATACTTCCATGAAAGTTAGCAAATTCCGATTAGGACTGATCAATCAGTGATCTCCCATGTGCCATCCAGGTTGGTAGTCGCAGATGGTGCATACTAAGAAACCAAGATTATAAAGATAAACAAATCCACCGAACCCTCCACTTGATTTCAATCTTTCCAGCTACTTTAATGAATTGATGTATTTACTAGAAGAAAATGATTTTTAAAAACATTATAGTGCAACACGTGTACCAAACGCCTATATTGAAATCTAGATAGTTTGGGGTAGTACTTTGACACTATGCAATCATACGATGGTTGAGTGAGTAGTGGGACAAGAGAGGCGGCGGCTAACACTATGTTACAGAGAATACTTTCTTTTTTTTTTTTTCTGGCTTATAAGGTATGATTACATGAATGACGTCATATGCAAAATTACATTTATCTATGAGAATCTTGAAATATCATAAGATGGCTTGAAATAGAAGTCGGCATCGCAATCTGATATGATAAGACTCGAATAATTTTGCTCACGCTTGGATTCAAATGCAATTCACTTGAGAAGGAATATGGTTTTGGTCCAGAAAATAGTAGTATACAATTTACTGTTCCCATCTCCCGGGCAAAACAACAGAGGACAATGAATTTGCAACTTACAGAGTATTTCATAGCCGAAATTTGCACAGGAATACCAGACAATCTGGCCATATCTGTCCCAGAAGAAAAGAATAGTTGTAATCTTTATCTTTGATGCTTTGATCCTGAGAGTTTTTGACTCCAATTTTCATACTAAATAATAACAAAGTCATGCTGAATAGCTTTCTGTCATGGGTGGAGTCCATCATATGATATCAGCAGTTATGACCATGAAGATTATTGAAAGCTAAGGCAACCAAAATTGACTTTACATTGACAAGTTCATATCTAGAAGAGAGCATGAACAGTACTATTCTGATTTCTATATAAAAATAAAACAATCACATGATATGAGCACGATTCACAAATGAGGAAAACTTAGATCCAACAATCACCACTTTCTTGCGTTATCTTCCCCATGTTTTCCTTCATGCATATATTGGGGTGTACCATTTGAGATCATGGAAAATATTGACCTAATTGCCAATACTGGTCCTGTCGCACTTTATTCTGAATAACGCATTATTCTGGGATTGACTACCATCGTATGGAGAACAAAGGTCTTGCTACCAGTAAAGTTTAGCATTTTCTTCAGCAGTAATGAACATAGGATGTACTGGATAAGGGTTATCATCAGACAGAATTAAGAGGTTTCTACAGACAATGAGTTTGCCACTTGGCCACCACCACATGCTGTCTATTAGCCCGTCTCAAGGGTTGGTTGGCTATGGATTTTATAATGTTTAGTTGCCTAGTTTAGAGCCAAAATTTTAAGAATATGGGGGCCAACCTTGCCTTTAATTTCTATGTTCATACTTCGGTTAAGTTAAGAAATAATGCAAAGACATATTAACTTCTATATGCTCGAACCAATTTAAGATAATCCTGAGGTTTCTGACTCGCACCCCTTCTTGTAATACCCACAATGTAAAGAAAACAAAAGTTCAAATTGCCCTTTTTTTAAGTGCAAGCGCACATACAGCTTCAAAATGCACCTTAATGGTCAACCAACATTCTTTCGGTACCTAACTTAAGTACAATAATTATTTAAAGAAGTTTGAATCCATCCAATAGGGTGGATAAGCTTTTAATGCATGAACCAAGCTCTACTTTTGGCCGATCAAAGTCCATGGATCCTAGACCCACCCAACAACTGATTTAGGAGGACCACAATCTTCAAATTTAGCAGAACTTAAATTACCACTATGGAATTATCAGTAGCAAATAAGACAATAGATTACTACCTTCTTGCTTGGTGCATAACTGCAACATTAGAGAACTGGATGTTTATATTTCTGGGGATGGCATAGCCTTCTCGCATCTCATACACTGTAAGGCACATGGAAAAGAAAATTCAAAATATGTACATATGCATTTAACCTTCTCTTTTACAAATTCATAGGTTATATAATTGCTAGAGGTTTTAAACTACTTGGGCATTTGATCTTGCAAAAACCTATTGGCAGTAACAAAATACATAGTTTGCACAAACCTCATCATGCTTTGACAATCATCAACTATTCCTCAGCGCTAGTCTTGCTCCAGAATTGGGATTGTTCTCATAGAACAGTGCATGTATCATCAACATTATTTTTCTCCTCTGAACTGCTCTCTCCTGGTTTTATGAATCATAGATTCCCTAACTTTTAACAACAGAAATCCAAGTTGATAATAATTTGAACGCAGACAATGATACATCATGCTATTTTCCACAACCAACAACAAGAACATAATAAAGAAATAGACAGAAAATTAGAAGACAATGAAAGTTTCGAACTTAATTTTTCCTAACCCCAAATCTGAATAACAAAGTTTAGTAATGTAAAAAAAAAAGACCCCGACAGCCTACATCACCAGCAGCAGCTGAGATTTTCTCTTGCACGCTCTCTTTTTTTTCCTCTCTTTCCCCCCAGTACAGATTCCCCTTTTTCCCCACACAATATTCTTTTTAACAAACTTTTCCCAATCACCTCCCCAGTCAGTTACCCATTTTTCCTCCACGTGTCCCCTTCCTTCTTCTTTCATATACCTGCCGAATTAGAGGTCTCTTAGATACTTGGGTTGGCTTAACAAGACTTGTTTGTGCTGTCTCCTCAGGCCCAAGTCCAGCTCCATCAGTTTTTTGCTCTGTTTCTGGAATTCCATCCCTAACAGACAATCATTTTTCAAAACTTCCAAATTATTTTTCTCATAATCATCAAGAATTTTCCGAGAACTTGTGTTCAATTAAGAGAATTATCGACAAAGAAGAGAACTTCCTTCTCTTCACAGTGGAGAAATTCCCGGTTATGAGTACATTTTTCCCGCTTCCTTCGCCATTGTATGCTTCTTTTCAACACATTCGCCATTTTTAACAGTGTTTTCAACATAATCTAAGGAAACAAGCAAACAATTGAAAATAATCCAATCAACCTATTCCCAGAAATTTTACATACCATATTAACACATCCATCACATTTTGAATCTAATCTAGGAGTTTTCTAGTAAGCCGTTTACATAATCAGAGCTTACCTTATCGCATGGTTTACTGGCGGTAACACGGCCGGGAAAGGCTAGGTAGCGGCGGGGACGAGTTTCCCGGCGATTTCGCGTAGAGGAGTAGGCTCGCTGTTTTGGCATTGTATCCACTCTCAAAATCTCATAATCCTCCCAGTATAAAAACTGGGCACACTTTCATTATCGCCCTCGAATGAAATGAGGCCCGTACAACCTACGATGACACTAGGCCCAATTCTGGTATTATGGACGTTGCACTAGGCCCACAAAATGATTGCAGATGGTCTATAATCCAGAGGACGATTCGTGGCAGCAACAGAAGCATCGC
The DNA here is from genome assembly GCA_032401905.1 of Swietenia macrophylla. NCBI lineage: Eukaryota > Viridiplantae > Streptophyta > Magnoliopsida > Sapindales > Meliaceae > Swietenia > Swietenia macrophylla. Next base: position 6,897,238 of record CP135570.1, on the reverse strand, counting down.
AATCGCATGGAGAAGACGTTATTGGGGTTTTCGAAGCTAGCAAGCACGGAACTTGAAACAAGATCAGGGGTTGGTAGTCGACAAAAAAAGGGCCAGTACATCTGATTCTGACTGTTCAGTGGTCTACTGGTGTTTATTGTTGTACTTTAGATTCTTTAAGGACAGAGTAAACAAGATCAGGAACATCTCTTTATATAAGGGACCGCAATTAGTTCATCCGCTGTAACTTGGAAGGGTCCGAAGGGACTGTTTTGTCCTAGTTGAATTGCATGGCCATGCTTGTTGAGCTTCTCGAACGTCTGCAGGCAATTAGGGAAGTGCGCATGGAGGTGAAGAAAAGAAGGCAAACTTTTCTGTTTCAAAAACATCTCTGACCACGCAATGCTTTTTATGTTATTGCGTAAACCTTAAAAAATTCCTGAACCCTGTTCATGAACATTCTGCTTGTTTCAGCTTTTAATCTTGTCCCTTGAGCAAGGAGTGCAAAAACACCCTGGGACTACTGTACAATTTGCTCGTGTGTCATGTTGACATTTCATTATATCTGAAACGGCATCGTATATCTGGTCTAGGATCTTGGCTGGCATGTTCTCCTTCAAAGATATAGAAAGAAAATCTTAGTCACCGACAACTGAACTGTAAACGACAATGCGTGTGATAAAAATTGATTCTTTGTCTCCCTCCCTGCTCGGTTTCCACCTGCTTGAGCGGACAGTGCTTCAATAAAAAAATGGTGGTTTCGTGTCGTTTCTACTTTGCTGTGTATTTTTTACTCCATCCCCGTCTTCCTCACTTGTATTTTGCCATCAAAAGAATCAACCTCTTGAATACAGAATTACCAATACAGAAGGTAAATAATTATCAAGCAACACAATCACCTCAATCACAGGGCATCGTAATACCAAAGAGTGGAGATTCGAAACTGTTGTCTTGATTGATGAGTTTCCTTTTGCAACAATCAAAAACATGAACAAGCAATATCGTGGTATACAGCTATGGTTATGGATGAATTTGTCGAGGGAATTACAGGGCCAAAGGCGCTCTTACAATCAACTAACGATTTCTGCTCGTCACCTTGACAGAAGAAGAAGGTATCAGGACACCGATAGTTAGCAAAACCCGGTTTCATGCCCGTCAAAGGACCCGGCATCAGTCCAAACAAATAGTTCCCACCCAACAACAGCCTCTCAAACGACGACGTACTACCACCAGGAGCAGCCACTTTCAGTGCATATTGTGTCGGTATCGTCCCCGTAAATTTATTATGCTCCAAAGAAAGAGCGGACAGCTTCGGCATTGAAGCCATGAACGCCGGTTAAAGACCTCGAAGCTCGTTATGACTTAAATCAAGAGTTATTAACTTACTAGTTAAACCCATGTTTCCTGATACTTGTAAGAGTGTGAAGTAGTTGTGTGAGAGAGTGAGTTGCTGTAAAGAAAAGTGATCAAAGAGAACTGAAATTATAGTACCGGATAACTTGTGACTCAGATCAAGGACTTGTAAGAATTGCATGTCACCGAAATTCTCGGAGATTTCCTTCCAAGTTATTGTTCCTAACTGAGAGCTCCGCAAGAGATGTTGGCAGAGTTGGTAGAATTTTTCCAGAGATGTTATTATCACTGGCATCCAGAAAAATATAAGTTCTTGAGAGAACCCATATAAGGAAACTCACCGGATATGTTGTTTTGTTGTATTTCAAGTCGTTTCAAGCTAATCAAATCATTGAAACTTGATGGTACCGTAAAAGCGGTTGTTGGCGAGATAGAGTTCTTCAAGATGGTAGAGTGATCCAAGAGAAGCAGGTATTTCACCTGAGAACAAGTTTTTGGAGAGTCTGAGTCGTTGCAGCCGAATCAACTTAGAGAATGAGTCAGGGACTGAGGCATAGAACGAGTTGTCTGAAATACCTAAGGTTTGTAAATAGGGAAGTTTCCATTTGGTTGAGATGAGACAACCTGAGTAACTCGGTGACTCGGGCTGAGCAGGAGACGAGTCTGTCGCACCTGAGCACACATGCGAAGCGTTCGCTGAAGAGGTGATCGCATGGGTCCAGTAAGAAGTCCCATGAGCTCAAACAAGATGCAGTAGCTATTGACCTGGGTTCTATCCCATTTTTCAAATCTTTTAAGCACTTTAATGTCAGCCAGGTTGGTTCTTGAATAAGCAGAAAGACCAGCTCTGAAAATGTGATTATCAGAAGAAATAGCAAGTGTAGAGAGAAATGGTTTGCACACAAGGATGTTAACATTTTTGTGAGATTTCGTTTCAGTGCAGTTTCTGAATCTGTTTGAGAGATTGGTGAAGAAGATTCCGCTGGGACTCAAGGACTCAAAAGAGTTCTGTTTTGCCTATACAGAGTCGTCCAGTTTAGACTTCTTTACCGTAAATAAGGGCCTGTGGCCATTGGTCACATTCTTAACCGTTAGATTTGGATTAAAACAAACTATGCCCGACGGCCCACTTACAACTGTGATTCGTCCCAGTAATGGGCTTACCTGAAACCCACGTGTTTGTAGATGGAATTATTACTTTGGATTGGAATGAGAGCAGCCCTGCATTACCACTATTCCCAATTACAAGCTTCCAGCAAGTAGAATACAGCATTGTCTCGTCTCACTAGGTATCGCTTCTGTCCAAAAGCGTCAGTGTAACCCCCATACCTTGCACTAAATGCCGTGGAAACTTCACAGAAGGAAAGAAAAAAATGCTCTATGTAAAGCAAAATGCCCTCTAAAATTTGATGATAAATTCTGCTGTCTCCCTTTGTCCAAAGCCATAGGTACACACTAGACAGCAGATCCAACTACCACTTACAAAATGGAATCCAGAAAGCGCGGTTAAAAAAAAAAATGGGCACCTTCTGACAGTGTTCTAATTCTTGATATGTATGCCACGATTCAAACCTGAGTGCTCATGAGCTTGGTTTCTCTTTTGTGATGCTGTCCAGATACCACTTTATGCAAGTTTGGTTTGTCTCAAATATGAATGGCATCCCCCTTATCTGCAAATTCACCGCTTATAGCAGGTCAATCATGATATATGTTAAACAGAATGACATTCTAAAAACAAACTCGACAAGCTCAAGGTAGTATTAAAGAACCCCAGCCAATTTACAATAGCAATCTTTGTTGTAATTGAGAAGGAACTGCATAAACAAACCTCAATCAGACAACTGGAACTAAGGCTCAGACTCTGCCCAGAGAGTACCTCCTTGTTATTTACCAAGATTGAGCACTTGCCCAGATTTTTCAGATGGAATGATCCAGCCTCGTCCATGTTTATGATTGCCTATATTAATGAGAAACAAGGTTTTGAGAAAAACAGAAAAGGCCATAAAATTGTAGCAAGTTAAAACCAGATGTTTGTTTCTTTAGTTAACAGTGCTGAAAATTCACATTCAAGTAAATCAGTATGTAGATCCTAGCAGTGCTGCTTCAAGAAGATCATACTAAGGGTTGGAAAAACAAAATTAGAAAGGGTACAACATTCTAACTGCCATTGTCATTATGATTTCCTATCTGGGCTGCATTCTTCCCTAGTGTTCTTTACTGTGTTCAAATTCATATTAAATCAATTACCTTGCGTGCAGCTCTTCTGGTTCTGTAATTTCACATATCATTATAGGTGCTAGAACTTGAGAGAAAATTAGAGGGAAAAAAATATAATGGACCACTGTGTTTCAAAGGATTCAAAAGTGCATATAATAATTGTAACTAAATATTAAAGAATTATGGAGGTGGAGGCAAATCTCACCTGCTGTCGAGATATTTTATTAGCCCTTCCTTCTCTTCCTAAGTCAATGTCAACAACAACATCCTCTGTAGCTCGACCCAGTAAAACCTGCATATTCAGCATGTCAAACTGTTACACCAAATTGAAAAAAGAAAAAAAAATCAGAAACTTACACTTGTCTTGAACAAAATTCAACTTCTGTTAACTACAGAAATTGAGCTCCAAAACTAAGCTTGGAATTTTACAGGAGTTTAGTAAACTTCAGGTTTTATTAAAGCAATCAATTCACTATGCTCAAGTTATGCGAACAATTACAAATAACCTAGATTGGTCCATTATGATCCTATAAGTGTCTATTCCAGAAAGAACTATTAGTGCGTTTAGACCACACAAAGAATTGGTGCTCCATAAGTTGTTGTCCGTTAACTGGCCATAGCTAAGGGAGAGATATCCACTCCCAACAAAACTGCAGAATCAAGCATATAACTGTCATGGAATGATTATTGTTTCATGTTTATTAGGCAATAGAACAAGATTATTGTAGCCAATAAAATAAGTGATAAGACTTTGGTATACTAAAATACCTCAGGTTTCCTAATATAATGCTTCGAATGACGACCATATAAAATGGCATATGCTCCTTGAGATGCAATGGCTCGTTGCATGTAAGAATGAGTACCCTGTTCCAGCCTGATGATTGCCTTCCTAGTGTCCTCATCCTGATATTTAGAGACTGCACGTGGAGGGAGAATATTAGAAATTAAAATATCAGGTGGGCAGATGAACAAAACAAATAATTATATCAACAAAGTACTGCATTACCTTCCTGTCCATATATGTCCAGGTCATCTGGATCCAGGTCCATATCAAGAATCTAGTTTAAAATATAAAAGGAAAAAGATTAAAATATAATGATTTAAAAGAGTCAAGAAATTGCAACAAATCAAGGAAAAAAAAAAAAGATCATCACTCATCAACCAGAAGGTCATATGACTTACCATTGCCTCAATGTTAGAAAAATAAGGCACCTTCTCATCATCACTCTCAATATATAGTACTTCTGGCTCTGATGTTGGAGGACTCGCAACCGGTTCTGAATCAGGGATTTGTATGGATCCCACTTCTGCATTTGATACTTGACAATCTTGAACTGTTGTTGGATCCACTAATTCCTGTTCACTGCCACTAGCATTCCTTTCATTGCCTCTGTAGCCATCAGAGCCAAAAGCTGGTTTCTCCAGAACAGAATAAGTCAAGGTATGACCAGGATCCTTCCCCATTGCAATTTCTTTACTCTTTTCCTTCCTTGCATGTTGGAGAGTTTCTGTGCTAAAATTCATTGAATTAATTGGAATGGAATCACTAGCAGCAGTACCTGGAGTTCTAGATGCCAAATGTGAGAAGGCACAACTGTGTAGCTCAAATTTAACTCCAGAATAACCAACTGGATGGAAATGACCCTTTTCTGGCCTCACCTGTGCTCCCACCATAAGAGATGAGGCATGATAGTTTCCAGGGTTTTCTTGACCTCCCCGCATTAGGAGAGGATCTCCTTCACTAATTTTTTGATTGCCTGAGAAATTCTTAGCAGAGCTCAAAAATGGATTACCAGCTTCTTTAAAATTTTGTCGTGTGGCGGCGGAAAGTGACAGTGGCTGCAACTTATTAGTTAGGAAAACATCATCGTTGCATGGAATATCTAGATCTTCAGTGCTCAATGTGCAGCACATAAAATCATCATCCTGCTCAGGAAAGTGAGGGTCTGAAGCTGATGCAGATGATGGCATTCGATCATTTCCAACTGACTCAGCAGGACAAGTAGCAGATGCATTTGTGAGGTAATCTGGAGTTACTGATGTCTCTGGTTCTGGACTGGGCAAGTGATCTTCTTTTGCTTCATTTGGGGAATTCAACAAAAGTGACAGACCATCATAATAAGACTTATTAATCATTTCTTTTCCATCATCCTCCATAAAGATGAGTCTGTCATCATTTGAAAAATTCAAAAGAGAATTTGACAATTCTTCCAGATAACCTTCTGTGCTGGCAGCCACACTTTTCAACTCATCACCTGACATCAGCATCTTCAACTTGGAATTTGCATGTACAAATTCATATCCTGGTGCACTTGTATCCTTAGTGTCACCATCATCTGGAAGTGCAAATGTATCTCCAGTGTGCAAATCTTTTTCTGTAAGACTGTCTTCAACTGCTATGGTTGGTGATTTAATGGCTTCAACAGTTCTCCAGATTGGCATCTCAGGAAGCAGAGACGAGTACTCCAAGTTCTGAAATGGTGCACCACACCGTGGAATTGGTGAAGGAAAGACTTGGTTCCCATCAAACTCACAGCAAACATTTCCTCCACCACTATTAATCTGACCATATGTAGATGGAGGATTTGCCTCTGCATTACCTCCTTCAAACAGGCAGGGTACTTGTCTTGGTTGACTCAATTCCTCAACCCCAGCACCATTCCCTATAAAAGAATGATTTTCTTCAAATATATAAGGAATCTCTTCATGCATGTTACCCTGCTGCATAGGAAAACCTTCTTCAACTGGGTGTTCGAGTCCACCATGAAAGCTATGGTCTGTATGACCATCCCTACAAGCAGCACCATCATTGATAGGGATTTCAGCAAAAGCATGACGCATAACATCCAAGTTTGAGTCTTGAAGCCCAAAATGATTTGACATTGGATCTCCCAACACACAATTTTCAGATATAGGCTCATCTACATTCCCAAAGAAATTATCATTGCTAGGTGCAACAAGAAAGCTCAGATCCATAGAGTTGAATGGCTCATTATGTATTCTCTTACGCAATGCATAATAACAACTATGGACACTTTCTGCTTTTCTCTTCCCAGAAAAAAAATTGTTTCCCTTTGAATTCACAGTTCTAGAGAATTTAGATGGAGTAGTTGGAGCAGGACACTCATACTCAACAATGTGCAAAGAAGCCTCAGCAGAAACAACTGGGTCATGAAGGAGGGAATGCCACCTATCTTCCAGTTCACGGAAACTGAATTTTCAGGAAAACTGCACTGCACGTTTTGCAAGTGATTCCAAGAAAGCACCAGCCTACAAACAGAAGAAGAAAGATATAAAATCAAGCACTGATTCCTAGAATACAACCATAATAAAGAAAGGTTTAAATACTGCATACATAATGCTTATGCAAACTGGAAATATGAAAAAGGCACACTTTTGACAACAATTTTGACACAAGGCAACTTCTGAACTTTAAAAATCTCTAGGAATTTTAGGATTCCGTTGCTCAAGAAAAACTGCCAACAGAAACTTGAGAAAGCTCTTCAAAAAATGCATATAGGTAAAACACGAAATGGCTTGTTATGATCAGAGCTCAGAAAAGAACAGCTGGAGATCAAGTTCATAAAGCCCAATTACCGTTGTTCAGGTCACACAACTACCCAGAACAACAATATTAACTACAGTATATATATCCACTCAAGTTCTCTTCAACTATCCTTGACTGACATTATTTAAACGGAAGAATAAATGAGGGCTTCAATGCATCACCCAAACACATAGCTATTCAAAGGTTCCAAAACTTGTCATCATAAATATTTCATTGAACTCTGATTCTAAAGAATAGGTTGTTAAAACTTTCCAAACAAAACAATTGAAGAAAAACTAGAATTAGACGTACGGCATGATTCCTTTAACATCAGAGACGTGACACAAGCCATCATAGTCTAACACCAGAACTAATAAACCTTACACTCGGAAAACGGCTGACAGTCGAGAAGTTAAAACTGATAACAAACAGAAAAAGAGGATAATAGCAACAGTTGCTATATGCATTTCCTAAAGGTATAGGATAACAAGTTTTTGACATATTTTCTTTGACCATGTAGTACTGAATATTAATCAACCTATCGTGTCCAACACTCCAGCAAATCTGACCTCCAAATATAACACATATAGTATGCTCATAATTAATAGGTTATAATTTATGTTTTGTCTAAACCAGCCACTTGAAAAATTGTTCTGTTTCCACAACACCATTCACCAATAGAAATAGATATATGTGGAGGCAATTCACTGTCAACACTCTAATCCAACTGAAGTTCCCAAATTGTCACTCTGAAAAGCCCCAAAGTCTAGTTTAATCCTAACATAGCTCCCTGACTATCCTAACACCAAAAATGCTCTGAATATTCGGCTACAAAGAATGGAATGAAACAGCCATACAACCTAGGAGGGCAAATTCAAGAGTAATAAACCCCAAAGGTTCACTTCTGTACTTCACAATGGCATCCTTCTAACACCAAAAAAATTAATTGTACACGCGCTTGCAAGACCTAACTACTTGGTTATATTCCTTAATTTTGAACCTAAATGTGCAGAATCTTATAATGGTAATCATTAAATAATTTAAGCCAAAAGCTACTAAATCAAGAACGCTTGTTTTTATAATCACAGAGAATACACACACTCCATACGAACAATTCCTGTTTCAATACAAGAAACCCAGAATTCCGAAACCCATTTAAGAGCTCTGCAGAGATCCAAAACGCAAAACTATCACAATTAAACAGCAACAAAAGAACCCCACAAAACTCCACAAAAACTATTTCATAAAAAACAACAAAAAGGCTACAAAAGAACCTAGCCAGTTAACGGTCCATGAAATTAAAACCAATATGTACAAGACGGTGAACGGAAAACAGAAAGTGTAACAAATAAAGAAAAAGAAAAAAGGGAATTACCCCAATAGAGTTCTTTAACAACAGGTCATCCTCTGGTAGCCATGGAGAAAATGGAGCTAAAGCTCCCATCTTGAAAACTGCAAGTAAATTCTATCTTTGTCTCTACTGTCTTTCTCAAGAGCGTGCTTTGTTTTTGTGAGAGAGTGAGACACGGAAATAACTATAAAGAAACGAACTGGGGTTTAAGGGAAAAACCTAAATAGAATATTATAATTTTGTATTTTTCTTCTTGACAGGCACGGTGAGCCTTTCTGAAACGTGGACACTTTCACGTATTTTCCATGAAATCGTTGTCAGGTTGCTTCGGATTGACGGGAACTTAGGGGATTCGCAGGTTGTCGTGGTCGGGTTACTTGGAATTGACCTTTGACTGCAGGGTCCATTTCCAAACATAATTATGTGGAATTTTGCTTTTCTATTATAATAATTTCTATTGAAAAATCAAATTGTGTATTTTAATTTTCGCGACGAGAATAACTGAATCAGACCGTCATATAGATAGAATTAGAATTTTTTTAATAATTTTTTAAAATTTTAATAATATAATAATATATAATATAATTAATAATAAAATACAATTTAAATGATTATCAATTATCTTACATATTAATATTAAAAATTAATCTTCCTCAGTGTTGCCAATTAAACAAGAAATTAAAATCCAGTCCAAATAAAGAATTGGGTATTACCAGTAGAAGATTTAAAGCTCCTAATCAATAAGCATACGTAGAGTGTCCAAATTAAAAGCTATTGTTTTCCCGACAAAGGCAAGCCCACAGCATCAGTAATTCCGAATATGAGTCAGCTAATTAAGAAGACGAGTTTAAACAGGATTCGGACAACAACCAACATACAACCCGTAAAGTCATGATGACAAAAGAAAGTGAAGCTGGATATCTTTCAAACACTTCGTTCTCATCCCTTGTAGTAATTAGTAACTTGACATGCCAAGTCAGCTTAGACGCTAAGCTAATTCGATCTTCTTGTCCTGAGTCCTGACCAACAGAGTAACTTTTGGCTAATTTGGCTGCAAGCGTAAAGCAAATATGTTGGGACCTCCGTTTTGGAATCCGATAACAGAATCATAATGACCTCCATTGTCAACTAATCCAAAGGGTGGATCCTCCTGTTTTGCATTAGTATGCTGAATCAAACCGAAATTTCATTAATTTTCTTGAGCTCCTTTCTTCTATTTATTTTCTTTAATTCGCTGAATCAAGAACATATATGAGGAAAAGCCATAGTGCTAGCTAGATACTTACAAATCCATTCTGAAGATTTCTGTTTTCTTCTTCCATACCCCTCAGCTGAAGAATGGAGAAAGTTACACCAACCAGGGATTACGGGTATAATTTGAAAAATAGAAGATACATACCTTTTTCTTGCAGGTTTCAATCTGATTTGAGAGTACCCGAAACTGTCATTCGTAAATTAGATATAGGGGGTGGGGGGGAAGATTTTGTCAGCGATGATAATAACGGAAGAATCAACAGAACAAGAACGGAATCTCCCTTAAGGGACAACGGCTTTGTGCATAAGATTGTCTGCTAGATTAGAAAGCTCAGTAAAGATGTAAAGCAAAGGATAAAGTAAGATGTAATTAATAAAAATTCCACCCAGTTAGTTAAAGAGGCTAACAAATATAACGCTATGGTTTTGCAACAAACTTAGTTAATCGAAACTGTGAATGTGATCCAAATTTTAAGCCAATTTTACTAATTTTATTTGTGAAAAATTATTTGAATTAGATTAAAGATTAGTTGAGAAAAAAGTGAGTTAGTCCATTTGTTCATTCAAATAGTAAAGTCTGTTAGTTTTATGATGAAAGTTATTAGAGATTATTTGTAAAAATTGTCATTTATTACTAATTTATTATAAATAATTTATAACTTGTATAAAACAGAATATTCAAGTTTGAGTAATTAATAAAAGAAAAAAAGAAAAATTTTCTCTTATAATTCATCTTTTTCTTTATTTTTATTTCATTTTTAGATTTTGAATTTATTTGATAATTTTTTAGTTGAAGGACACTTTCTTTTTAAGTTTTATTCATTATTTATTGATGATTAGATCTTAGTTTTCAACAAGACATTAGTGTATATTTTCATTCATGTCCGATCTAATCCCAACATTCCATCATGTAAAGTTTACATAGTTTTAGGTACAAGGTCTTGACATTTCAAAAGAACCAATGGTCAAGTTAATATTTGAAAAAACAATTTCATAATGCATTCAAAATCTATCTACGCATGCAATTTATATGAAGGGAAGAGCTTAATTAAGGCTTCATTGGGATGTGAATTGCACGAAGAACAAATAAAATGTCACCCCTTTAATTTAATTTAAACCACATTTCCTT
>CP135570.1:6771373-6876426 GCA_032401905.1 Swietenia macrophylla | reverse complement strand
TTGGTTTCCTCTAATAATAAAGAAAAAGCTCTAAGTTTTAATTCCATGCGTTAGGAGTGTCCATCTGTTCTCTACTTCTCTCTCTAAACCAGGAGGGTACTTAAATGAGCATGGCTACATGCATGCAGATTCTTGAAGTTAAATCTGTATTGGAAAACTTGGAGCATACTCCGTGTCTCTCATGTGCATACGTATGTACATTCATACATATATATATATATATATATGTATTTATGTATGTATTATACAGGAGTGGGTTGAAAATGCCTAGAACTTGATTTCGTGGGCGGGATCTAAACGGAGAGAAGTGAAACTTGTAAGTTCTCCGCGTTCTTCTGTTGGTCCAATCTATGCCGGAGAAAAGATAAATAAACAACTGAAAGGGGGAAGAAACTTTTTTGACTGAGATACTGTAGAAGTAACAAGCACTCAAAAGAAACAAGAAAAGGGTGGAGGAAAACCAAACGAACAAGAGAAATAAACAGAAGCGTAGTGGTGAAATATCGCGTGGTTTGCCGATCGATGTGATGGTTTCTTTCTGGTTATTCCATCTTAGAAAATTAGGGGTTGGGATCGAGAATACATAATTGGTCGCTTCTCTCCAAGTCTTAGTCAAATTGAATTTGACCCTAATCATTCTAAGTTCCATGCATTTAGAGATTACGAATACCTACCTACCTAATCCATTCATGATCAAATTATTGTGTATCCCCACATAGATTCCGCAAACAAATCCACCAAACGTCTTATAATATTTCTTGCTTCTTTTGAAATATCAAGAAAACATGAATTCACAGACGATAATACATTTCTTTAATGGCAGAAAGAATTAATTATTATCCTTACACGTACTGTGTGCTTGTGATGGATTCAGAACCGATATCCTTGGCTGCAATGCATTATGCACCAATCATTGAAACTGACCAGCTATATAACCAGGGCAGACTTGGCATTTTCCTCTCTACAGGGCGATTGCTACCTTTTTACGAAGCGTATATGTTTAACCAAATTGTGTTATTGCCGATCGATTTAGCTGTAAAATCGATCAAGTCCGCGTATGCAGCACGACATATAGCCATGGTATGGCTAATTTGATTGGTCCCCAGTTATCCTGAGTGGTGGTGGAAAAACCAAATCGTCCAGAAGAAACGCTAGGGTTTCTTATAATAGGCAGTCTAGCAAGTGGAAAACATATTTATAGGTCGTGTTCAGCCGCATGCAAATCGCTGCGAGTCCTTTCTTCCTGGCAGCAAATGTGGTCCAATTAATTTCAGTTTGTTTCTTGCATGCTGCAACCTGCATGCGCGGTGGATAATCCTACTGGGTTTCTAATGTTACAATAAAAAATGGCTGCTTGTTGCATAAAAAGCCTGGAGTGAATCCAGTATCGCAGTCATTGACCATGCATTCTTTCCTCGGAACTTTTGCTGAAACCATCAAAAAGACTTGGTCACATGTAGCCGCCATTCAGCCAGAATGACGAGAAAAATAATGTAATTACAAATTCACCCCTCAATTAGTTAACCTCAATGACATCAGTTAGCTGCATGGCATACATTTGACGACTTTGCCAATAATTAATGTGGATTGACCTTTTGGGAGATGCTAAAACGATGACGTTTAGTTAAACTTCGCAGCAGAAACAATTGAAATTTTAAATTTGTCTGACCAATCACGTGCGCGTGAAATGGACGACGGCGGAGCAGACACTATAAATGCCCGCGAGATGAGGAATCCCGCAAAATTTCAAGTGGGAAAACAAAATGAATTGATTGTCCCGTGAATTCACGCCGACCACGAGCGGGTGTACATATTGATCATGTACACGCACATTGTATCAGTACAATTGTATAGCTACAAAGTAAAACATAAATGGTGGTCGGTGGGTACTGGCCGACGATGGATCTGCTGCAGTCGGAGATGATGCAACCGGCGCAATTGATCATTCCTGTGGACTCAGCTCATCGCACGATCTCGTATCTCGGTGACCTTGGCCTTTTCCAATTCAAAGATGTGTGTTAATTTCTTAATCAATATTATGCTGATCTAAATGACATCCTATGGAGTATATGAACATTCGGAGAAATTTTTTGTTAAATTAACTGAAAATTTGCAGATTACTCTATATTTGAAATGAATTCGCCTAATAACTTTTGCTTATTAGATGGGTTAGAAATCTTGGAAAATTGACTTGATTTGATTTGATGCAGATCTCGAATTTAATTTAAACTTATTAATTGTCTAAATTTTTGTCCGGTTTTTGCTTTAATTTACTTTTTCCGTCAACCGCTTTTGCTACATAAATTGTATTTTCTTGTCTGTCAGCTCAACGCTGAAAAAAGCTCTATTCCAGCGGACATACGCTGCTCAGGTGTGTTTTGTTGACCTTCCAATTGCATATGGTTTCATTATGACAACAGAATCTATTTTCATACAATCTGTGTGTTTATCGGAGTGATATTTATTTTTGCCACTAAGAAATAAAAAAATGTTGTGTATCGAAATGGTGAGATCATAAACTTCAAATAGACATATTCTGCTCCGGTTTTGTGATATCTATTCAATTTTTTAGTTGTAATGTTTTGATACTTTGTGTTGGTGACTGTATCAGTAGAAAATATTTTGAAGGTGACTGAAGCCAGTCTCCAAAGAAATTTTGTTACATACTTTGACATTGTGTTTACAGGAAGTCGAATTATTACAATTACCATAACATTATTTTCATTCTTTATTTAAATTCTGTTAGTAATTTCCAGAAATACTTATGAACCACTTAGATGTATCCTCCACATACATGTATATATCATTATGTTTTATGTATGTGTGGTTGTTTTATTATTCAGATGAAAAGATGCGGAGAAATGGCTTGCAAGCTACGGTTTTTCAAGGAACAAATGTCAAAGGCAGCTTTGTCTCCTTCAACAAGGTCTGCAGAAAGAGTGGATATTGATTTTGACAACTTGGTAGTATGTTAGTTCCTTGGGTTCTAGTCTTTTGGCTGATAAAGTATTTGATGTTTCATATACAAACAATTTTCTCCTGGCATGGATAGTTAAAACTTGGAGAATTTGAAGCTGAGTTGATGGAGATGAATGCAAATGATGAGGAGTTGCAACATGCTTACAATGAACTGTTAAGAGTCTAAGCTTGTTCTGCAGAAGGTATGGTTGGCTTTACTGCTGTTACCTCTTGGTCATTTGATGTAGGATACCTACATCATCATTGGAGGTTTTTAATGTTTTCATTATCAGTGTGGTGAAAAATTAATTTGAGATTGCCACTCCACTTTATGTTTACTGTACTGGCAGTTTCATGAGAAGTGGTTCTGATAAATAATCTTCTGATTTTATATTACGATCAATTCATTCTCTCCTTAACAATTTGTTTTCTTGATGTGGAAGAACATTCCTAATTGCATATTATCACTACCTCATTGTAACTTACTCCGGTCAGAGAAAGTGATCAATATCTTCCATGATGTTATGTGTTATACCTAATTAGCATAGCATCCTTTGTGGCCTCTGAAAATCGTCTTAGCTGTGAAGTATTTGTCACTCTTGTGTCATTTCAGGCTATTGAGTTTTTTCCTTGCGCTCAAAGCAAAGCTGCAGCTCAGCAGCGAGAACTTGAATCGCATCACCTTGGTGAAGGATCCAATGACAGTCCATTGTTATTGGTACAAATAAAGTGTTTTAGCTTCTAGTTTCCATTGTCCTACTATCAGCTGATATCGTCTATTTTTCCTTTATACGGTGCTTATTAAGTTGATATTTTGTAGGAAATGGTAACAGATCCATCAAAGTTAAAAGTTGATGGCTTTCAAAAGGATCCTGTTTTGTGCAACTAGGGGGAAGGTGTTTTTGAAGCAATTTGTGGCTGATGATTCTGTCACTGATCCTTTGTCTTGAGAGAAGGTTAGTGCTTGAGTTTTCAAATTAACTCAGTGAAGCCTTAATCATCTACCAATGTGAGGTAGACTACAGGAATCCTTCTCTGCTGTCATGCTCTATAAAGAGAGAACTTCAGTTAAAACAGGCAGTGATTCCTTGATCATGTCTTGTAGAATTTAAACTTCTTGGAAGAGTGTAATAGTGTGTTTGTCTTTACTTGGATGCATTCATTTCTTAACTTGGGCTCCCCTATAATCAAAACAGAGATTTAATCTTCTTGTTCTTATTTATCTGAGAAACTCGTAGGGAACCGATTACAGGTTGAGAAAAATGTATTTGTCATCTTTTACTATGGTGAAAGAGCAAAGAAAAAAATTCTGAAAATATGTGATGCTTTTGGCACAAACCGCTATACATTGAGGAGGACCTGGGACAACAATTACAGATGATCTCAGAGGTATGCATTATTCCTGTTATTTGATTTGTTCTTATCAAGCGAATTCTGAAGTAACATGAAATGACTATTTTGACCTTTATTTATTTATTTATTTTTTTGGGGTGGGTGGGATTATTCGTTGTTATAAGTTAAGTCATTATAACATCGCCACTGTTTTGGTTTTTCAAAATTAAACTGCTCCTTGAAACCAACTGTTAACAGGGGGTTGTAAACAAAAATTATTTCCTGTGTATCGTTTATGAATCTTGTTAGGCGATGTTGCACAATGATATACTAATTCTTTGTGTTGAGAAGACAAATGAAAGGATATTCCATCACGTAAGAATTCTTTATGTTCAGTAATGACGACTTCATGTCTGCCGGAACCACTACAAGATCCAGTTTCCTCCAGCAACGAAATTCATCACCTGTATGCTTTCTGTGAAACCAACATTAACGGAGACTCCAACAACGGGACAATGGATTATCATTGGTACAAAAATTTCGGCAAGAGGACCATATGTGACAAGATTGATAGCATATCCAAGATCTATCGGCCGAGTTATTCTGATGCTAGATACAGATGCATCTATTTGGCTCTTTCAAGTTGGCGAGGACCTGTATCCCACCCGGTGCAAGGATGGTCCTCATCATTGAAAGAAAATAATAGCTTAATACTATAAGCTTGTCCACATGTAAATGGATATCATTACTAAATTAATTAAGGAAAATAGCGTATGTGGCATGCACAACAATAAGACAGTCAAACAGGGAATTCCAAAACATCAAGAGCACAAGCATGTTTATAGTTGCAGACAAATATTTAAAAGCAGATCCTATCATAATACATATTACAATTTTATTTGCGTAAGCTCCACTTGCCTAGCACAACCTCCATAAATGTGGATAATATCTAGTGTGGAGTTGTGTGGATAGCAGCTACAGATGAAACCATGGAGTCAACTCCACAAACGTTGCGACCCCTGCAGATCTTGTAGTATCCATCCTCACCCCAGTTCTCTCCCCAGGAATTCTTTATGATCCAGTATGGCTTCTCCTTGAAGCGGATAGGGGCATAACCTGCGGATCCATAACCCACAAGAAGCACTCCATGGTCCAAGTGCTTCCCGCAAATGTAAGGGCATGAAACTCCTCCAATATATGTTTGCATGAAAATAGCATTGATACCAACTGCAAAAGCAAAACAGCACAATCAACATAAATTCTGTCATCACTCAACCCATAGTTTTTAGCCTCCTAGGCAACTCTTAAATAATCTGTAACCAAGAGAACAAGCCCAGAAACAGAAAATGAAATATAAGACAGTTCTTGCGGCTGAAAGAAGATAAGTTACCTGCAAGGGGGCCATTTTTCACCAAATTTGCAGCAATTTGATCTTCATCAGTGGATATAACACTGAAGTTAGATACAGATGCAACAATTTTGCTTTTGTCAAATTTGCACGAACCATGGTCAGTCCCAGTGTAAGGATAGTCCTCCTCTCGCTCAAGTCCACCAGCCTTGAGTGTGTACTCAAAGGCAGAGGTCATTAGCCCACCACTACAACCAGAGTCACATGCACCATATTCTTCAGGATCGCACTGCAAAGAGTTACAAACTTAGTTTAGCAAAGATATTGGTTTTTGTCAAACGTAAATTGCCACATGAGCTAAGAGTGGGCGGTCCAAGCATGCCTTAATATCGAACAAGAATCACTAGGTAAATCAGAAAAGCAAAGGCTCAATTGTTGAGAATGCAAAAGCATATACCCTGATGTTATGGATGATTTCACAGAAAAAGAAAAGGGCCTTGATTACACCCCCTTCAGATTGCCCATTTCATGTAACCAGAAATTACCATAAAGATTGTTCATCTTAATTCATATATTTCAGCAGAGCCAGAACCTTCTTTCAGATTAAACAATTTACAAGCTTGATTCTGTTATCCATGATTAACGTCTTCCTGCTATGATCAACCCAACCAAATCTTCACTCCCCTGAACCCAGACGACAAAAAGAGAGAGCATATTTTACAACTGATATCCGAACATCTCTCTTACAAAATTCTTTGTTTTATGAAACTAACCATTCGGGACTATAAATTACAGTTGACAACGTTCTATTAAAAAAAAAAGTGAAAATCTACAGATTTAACAACCATTAAATCCAGATTTCTAACAAAAAAGAAAGAAGTTATCGTACACCATATAGCAGTACCATTATGACCAATAACATAATAGAGAACGTACAAACCTCGTGATCACAGTCCACAAGCTGCTGCTCACTCAGGCTTACTAGCTCACCTGTTGCTAAGAAATGAGCTCCCTCCAAAGCCCCGGTTGTACTAAACGACCAGCACGATCCACATGCACCCTGTATACACAACATATCAAGCAAAATTGTAAATATCCGAAGGTTTTTCCTTTATTAGAAAAATCTCACTTTTGGTAACTTGCAAGAGGCAATTCGAAAAAATAACCGCAACATGTGTAAGTACCTGGTCTTTCACGCCAGTAACGGCGCCGTGGTCACGCCAATCGAAGTCAGAAGGAAGATCGCTGGTGGGGAGAACAGGAGCCTTTTCAGCGTCAGCTGGGAGCCGAAGCCGCCTATTCAAGCCAAGGAACTGACGGCGAAATTCAGACGGCGTTAAATCTGAGAACTTGGTGACACCGTGGACAGCCGAGGGATCCAGCAGCTGGTGTCGCTTAGCTCGACGCATATTAGCCTTGAAGACGCCGAATCGCAAGTCATGCTCCTCCTGGGACGCATAAGTTTTGCCGAATTTCGATTTGAAGAGCGAGAAGTGGTGTTCCGCGTTGAGGAGATGATCGTCAACGTCAGATGACACGACTTGCCTGATCAAAGGTTCGTCGTCGAGGTCGATAGAGGTCACGGTGGACGCGAGCACACAGAAGAGAACAGATAAGACAAGGAGAAAGGAAAGAGCAAGGCGATCCATTTCCGACGAGAGAGTGTGGACTGTGAACGATGTAGCGTATGGACAGTGCAGATAGACATTAGTCAGGAGTTGGATACTTGGATATTCTTTCCCGGAAGATAGTAAAGTCCGGTGTTTGGTTTGACAATCTATAGCGAGATCCACACGTGCATTTCTCTCATTGGTTGGTGTTCTGCAATTTGAGCTATCAGACAAAAGAAAGGACGTCACGGATGATCGTTGAAATATGAAATGGGCTGGCCGGCCCACTGTAATTGTTGCATGGCGTCCATTGATTGGTCTACGGGGCGGGTGATTTTTTAATTTGATATTATTTTCGTTTTTTCGGCGAAGTCACTAACCCTTGTTTTATTCTGACCACGGCTGCTTTTTCAATTTATTTAGAAGCCGACAAAGACGTTCCTGATTTATGACAAGTTCTAGCACAACACTCAAGTTGAAGGATCACGCCTTGCCCACTAGCCCACATTAAAACTGCGTCGTTTTGTGCTCTCCGAGCTACTCTCAAAATGCCCGAGCCCATGCTGTGGTTATTCCATACCCTAAAAGGAAACGCAACTTTCACATGATTCAAATGCTAAACGCACCCGTTTCAATTTGTAACCCGCCTGTGCTAAGTTTCCAATTTTGTGATTTACCTTTTTCTTTATCCTACGTGTTCAGATCTGTAATTGCAGATGACAATCGTATTCTGACTGGTTGTAAGAAATGATGGTGCAATCCTCAGTGGACACGTATATATACTGGCGTGAGTTCTAGGTTCCACCGGTTGTTCGTGAAAGCGCAAGGCGTGTCCATACTTAAGACTTCGGTTCGGTCCGGTTTGGTCAAGCCCTTTTGTATTTCAGACAGCACCGCTGTGCGGCAAGCAGAAAGACAAAAAGCTAGAAAGCCACTCGGAGAGGAAAGAGGGACCAAATTTTCCAGAGAGGCAAACAAAGGAAAAAAGAAAGAGATGGAAGATTATCACAGTAACAACGGAAACGGTAAGGATATTTTGGAGACGGGAAAAGCCGATAGATCGGTTTGGTTAATGAAGTGTCCATTGGTCGTGGCTAAGTCATGGCAAAGTCATGCTGCCTCTCAAGATTCTCAACCTGTAGCTAAGGTCATTCTCTCTCTCGATCCTCTCCAATCCGGCGACATGCAGGTACTTCAATCTGATCCAATTTATCTTCACTTTGTACTTCATTTTTTTGGCATAACAGTTGCTGTTGGGAAGTAATTGGGTGAATTTTTTACAGCCCAAGCTTACTGATGGTATTGAAGTAAATTTGTGAGGGATAAGAATTTAAGAGACGATAGATTGATTCACATAAAGTTGATGGTTTCATGGCTTTGCAATTATAACCTATCATGTAAGTGAATGATGCCAGTGATGTCATTATATGTACCCTTAATTTTTCAAATTAGTTTGCATTTTGAGAATATGTCACATTTGATTATCATTTACTTCACACTCATTACTTTTATGTGCACATTTCAAGCTTATATCATTAGAATGTGAAGATGTATCTATTCAGTTCTTTATTTCTCTATGCATTATCCTTCGAATTGGACTCTGGTTTAGTTCACTTGCATAGTGGTGAACCCCCCCCCCCCCCCCCTTTTTTGTTAATTTTTTTTCCTCATGATTAATCTTTTTATATGAAAGTATGGATTAAATTAGTTTGTTAATGATTCTTATCCTTTTGTCTGGGGATTTTGTTGGAAGATTTGGTTGTTCTCTTTTTAAATGTCTTCTGCTTTTACACTTTCCAGTTCACTATGGAGATGGCTAGCACTGATGGCACTAGCAAGCCAAAAAGTTATTCATTGAATATGTTCAAAGACTTTGTTCCGATGTGTGTTTTCTCTGAAACAAGTCAAGGTGAGATCGTGGTTCTTATCTTGTTTAGTGGTTCATAATTATCAATTTGGTTAACTTGATTGCTATTCCGTTACGGGTTTCATTCCTATATCGTGTATTGGAAGGTGATGAATGGATTGCCGGTATTTTACCTCTCCATGAATATGGCAGACTAACTGTTGAATTTGATTTATTGTTAAAAAGAAAATTGAATATTTGCTCACTTGATTGGGATGGTTACTAATTCGAATTGTCATTTGGTATGCTGTATAATTGATGCTCACTAGAAACTAGTCTCAAGAGAAAGGTTGGATTTCAATCAAACACAGGGATGACAATAAAGTTTTGAGTGAACATTTATGGAAAATGGCTGAGTAGTGGACTTGCTTTCTTGCTCCATACTTCTCCATTCCAGCTTATTCTAGTGAATGATTTGCTTAATTCTCATAATTATGAACATATTTTAATGAGGCAGGATTGCATTGTACATTTGATATTATCTGAACTTTATTTGGTTTCTCTTAAGATGCAGATTAAATTTTGCATTTATGTATAGGTAGGGTTGCAATGGAAGGGAAGGTGGAACATAAATTTGATATGAAGCCCCATGAAAAGAACATTGAGGAATATGGAAGATTGTGCCGTGAAAGGACAAATAAATCCATGATAAAAAGTAGACAAATACAGGTAGTCATCCATCGCCATTTTCTTTAGATGTGGCAATTTCTGTTCATGATCATAATGGTATAATTCTCATTCCTGATCTGATATGTTTGAAAGGTGATCGATAATGACCATGGAGTGCATATGAGGCCCATGCCTGGGATGGTTGGCTTAGTTTCATCCACATCTAAGGTATTGATTTTATTTGGCTTACCAAGCATGCTTACCTTAAAATGCAAATGTGATGCTGATTTCCCTTTAATTCTGCTTTTTGATGCACTTAATTCTGAAATGGGAACTCATGTTTCTGTTATGGGAGTAATGATTGTGTAAGGGTTCAAACTTTGGTTAGCTGGCTGACATGTTGTTTGATATAAAATGCTGGTTGGCTTAAGTTTGATAAATTTTACGTTTTTCTTTGTCCATGATGCTTTAGTTTTTTGTAATGTGATGTTATTGTTTAACAGAGCCATACATCTATTCTAATATTTGCTTTTAAGAATGGTAACAGCTTTTCCTTAGAAGAAAACCTTGTATTATTTTGTCAATTATCTGTAAGCAGGATAAGAAGAAAACGGCACCAGTTAAACAGTCAGAAGTGAAAAGAACCAGAAGGGATCGTGGGGAATTGGAGGATATCATGTTCAAGCTATTTGAAAGACAGCCAAATTGGGCCTTGAAGCAGCTCGTCCAAGAAACTGATCAACCTGCGGTAAGTTCATCCTCCTTTTTAGCTCACTCATTTACATGTCATATAATCATGGCCTGCTGAATTTAGTTAAGGTTACATGTTTCACCCTCTAGGGCTAGGCTTTCATATTATCATTGTTTTCTACCTAATTTCCGATGTCAATGATAATTCCTGTGCAGCAATTTTTGAAAGAAATACTAAATGAGCTCTGCATCTACAATAAGAGAGGAACCAACCAAGGAACTTACGAGTTGAAGCCAGAATATAAGAAATCTGTGGAAGATGAAGGAGCTGATTAAGTCTTCTACATTTTGACACTAAGTACACTTTTATTTAATTTTATTTATATTGGATGGAAGCAACTAATGAACCCTTAAGAAGGGATTAAAAGTTTAAAATTAGTGAGCAACCATAATAAAGTGAAACAGAGGAGAATAAGGTTGAAGAGAGAGGAGAAAGTGGGCGTTGAATTCTTCAGTGGCAGTGGAGGACCCTGTTCCATCAGCTCCACAAGGTGTAATTCTGAACAATTAGTTTTTGATTAGAGTTAAAGCAATATGAAAGGGGTAACTTATTCATAAAGTGCCCTACAAAACTCTCTTATACAAGCCTGCGTGTACATTTGCAACTTTAATGTAATAGCTTGAAAGCAAGTTAGCGGCAGATTGTTTTTCCTATGCAATTTCACAAGATTGCTGAAGTATTTGTGATTCGGCTGCTTATTATTGTTTTCAATCTGAGCGCGTGCATTTTTTGTTTGTGGGTATGATAGGAATGGTATGCTCAATTGCAGCAGGAAAATCTCATTTTGGTAAGAACATGACAGTTGGTCTGAAAGTTTGGCTGACGGAAGGCCAAATTGGCAACGCTGATTCAGAAAATGTGCTAATTTTGGCTTAAAAGGAAAGAGTTGAAAGCTAATTCGTCATCGTTTTGGAGTTAATTAGACAAGATTTGTAAATGAAAATGTGTAATAATTTTATTATGTTAATATAATTAAAATGATGATATTATTTAATTAATAAAATAAATTTTTTTAAGTGAATAAAAATAATTAAAAAAAATAATCAAAATAATAAAATTCCAAAATTGTATGATAAAAATTACGTAATGATTGTGTCAACGCACTTTCCATTAATATCAGTTTCCAATTGCTTCACACCTCGTGGACACGTTCCATTTATATTAGTCTCCAAATGGGTTATGCGTAAGAAAAGCAGTATGTCATTTTTGAATACAGTGGCCAATTTGCTGTCTATTTGTAATTAGCAGATGAGCATTATGGACTAAACTTTAATCCTTAAGAGTCTTCTTTCCATTCTTTGATATGACTGCTCGTTATCATGTATATTGAGAGAAGCCAAAACGAAAACAATTGCATCACTATCTAAATGTCAACTCCATTGACGAAAGCAAATGGGATAATACTTTTATTGGGTGATCAATACCAATACCAATAGCAATGTCAATATCATGATCTTGAACTACTAACTAATATGTGGGTGAGATGACATGAATGGCATGATGAAGCTTAAGATTCTTTTGATTTAAGACCTTGAGGAGAAGAAAATTAGGAGTCACACGAATAAATCAGTCTCGGGTTGAATCAAATTTGTTATGCGTCGGCCACTACACCAACATGAAATAGTTTTGATTCTCAGTGCCTCTTCTTCTCCTTTCTCGAATGCCATCATTGCGATGCTAAATGCGGCATTCATGTCAACCAATTCGTTAGGAATCTTTCAATTCATTCAACATGCCAGTCCTTGAGGCGTGTCAGAATTTCCAATTGGGTATTTCCACTCGATGTGCTTGTCATACGATTAAGGAATGTAATTTGATTAGCCTGCTAGGGCATGCATTCACTTTGCCTCTACATGAAAAATACTAATTCCTTGATATCTTTTAACTATAAGTGGTACTTACGCTCGATAGGAAATTTGCATGGCTTTTTCCAGGATAAGACTAATCGTGCCTTGCAACTTCAAACTCCATTAATTGACGTCTTACCAAAATTCTAACAATATTGTGCCTGCTGCTTGAGTAGATGTTGAAGAATGCAACATTTAACATATATCATGCCTGGAAAGAGCCCTGATTGAGAGCGAATTGCCACCTATGTGTCGCCACTGATTTCAGCCAGTCAGACCCACGCGAGCCCTGCACAAAGATGAGGTTCTACATCGAAAATGACCAACTGGGAATTTTCTTTGTCTGCTTTGTAATGTTTCACAGCATCTTTTGTCAAAAGATTCCAATGTTATCTTCTCAATGAAAATGATCGAACATACATTGACAAACAAAGGGATCAGCTCGAATTCAACATTATATGGTATTGCTTTGCTTGTGGGCTGAGAATGAAGTTGAGGGACCCTTTCTCACGATGGCAATTTAAAGCAACGATTGCTGAAGCTGACACTCCCATAAACGCGGATGACAAAAGTCAGTTTCAATAAATGAAGAGAGAGAGAAAAGAGTGAAAATGGTTTTTGATTATTTAGCGACAAAAAGATTTTAATTTCCTGCCACTATATATTTCTTTGGACCCAAAAGAAAACCCAATAATTCAAAATGATCATAGCCCTCCATTCAATTGAGTATCTGTTGTTTAATTAGTTCTTCTTGATCAGCCTCCTCAAGAATATCTGCAGCATCATCCATTACATGATAACTGGTTTTGTTAGCCATGATCAACTGAACGGAGATTTGGCGATCAAGCTTCGTACAAATTGAAATTCATACGTGAAAAATTATGGAGAGGACTGTTAATAAGCTTGCGCAAGATTGCAAATGTCCCTCATATTTCTCTGTCTTATACATAACATTACGCATGTAAACTGAGAAGGATTGTCAAAGTTTCCTGATGGCTTATCCATGGGTATAAATGAAGCCCTGATGAATCCTCTCCTTTCACAATTGGAGACAAAGGAAAAGGGAAATTTTAATTTTGTGCATGAATCACGTTCCCTAACTTTTCTCAGAAATGACATTCACTTCAATTTTGTATGCATGTAGATTTCCAAGGAAAGAATCTTACAGACAAATATCTAGTTCTCAATAATGCATGTGTAATCGGAGATTGATGTGCCCATTAATGAAATAACAATATAATTCTACCATGTGGTATAGTAGAAGTGATATCGAATATTAAATTACCCAGTTATACTTTTAAGGAAGATTATTTGCAAATCTTAACGGACTTACAAATGGTATAGCCAAACGAAAAGGCAAAAGCAAGTAATGAAAAGATTAGCAAGTGGTCAATTTTGATGAACGGTTGATTAAAACCGTAATCATCAAGTAATATTTTCAGTCAAAAAAGGAGAAAGACCACACCAATCGGCATTGATCAATGCATTATATAGACACATGAAGCCTTTAGTAATAGCAATAGCACACGCAATTTGTAAAATTATATGAACCTATCTAATCATGTAGGGTCTCTTAATAATACGAATTTGTGCGGTGGGTGGAATCACTTTTATGTGCCAAAAGAGGCAAACAAAAGCAATAAAGAGAATCAATAGTGCTTTTACCTGCTGCCATGTGAAAACATAAAAGATCAGCCAATTCACATAAAGCTAAAGGATCTTTCCAAAGGCAACCTGGCTTGGTTCTAAATCTCAAACTTCATTTCATTTATCGATGCATGCTTTGAGATTGCTCTTCTTAACTGTTGTTATTGCTTTCTCGATTCTAAAAGCAAACAGATATTTGGTCGAAAATGGTTGATAAATCAACTTGATTAGGGAGTAGAAGTTCTTGATGAAAACGGCCAAACGTCAGTAGCTGAAAGTCAGTAGCTGAAATTTGAGTATCCCTACTGATACGCCATGTTTTTTTGTTGTTTGCCACTAGATATCTATGTATACCTTCTACCCCACAAAAGAAAAAGAGCATCATTCTGCTTTCAAGTTGGTCTCTGCACAAAGAAATTAATTAAGTAGTGCCGCTGTATCATTTCAAGGGCCTAGATGTATGTCAATGATTCTCAAGTTGAATCAGGGTGTCAATCTTGTGGTGGGCCGTAGATCATACATAAATATTTTCTGTTAATTTCAGCTGCATTATACAACATTGTTCCTAGGTACAGTACCAAAAACAAGTAAAGAAGGCACCAGGCATATTTGATGCGTATCATTGATCGATTTTCAAGCCAATGTTATAGTGGGCTGCAGCTCGAACAACATATCTGTCTAATTATATATTCATTTCTAGCCGCACGATAAGCCACTGTTCATGTATGGCATAAATTAACATCGTTGATTATAAGGCAAATAATTAAAGAGAGCACCAGGCGTTCACACAGATAGTCAAGCACGTGCTAATGAATATGATCCTAAAGCTTTTACAACAGCTGACGTTTTTCCAGTTAGCTAGAAAACTTAATAATTGATGAGGGTTCCTTCTTATCTTTCATTTTCTCTCTTTAATATTCTGGTTCAAAATCATAAGACTAATAAAGATCATGTTCTTAACATTTAGTTTCAATTGCTTTTCGACGCTTTGGTGTTGCCGCGTCAAGTTAGTGACAACCTATGTGACGTTGCAATCGAATGCTAACACTAATGACCCACTCGTTAGTCAATGAGGGGAAGGCTTAAATTACACACAAGTGATTCAGGTTACTTAGCAAGAGGCACTACTACCATATTTAAAGCTGACAGCACACTCAGTTGTCTTTGATCAATAATGAATCTTATATCTTTATATATACATGAAATGTAGTATAAACGTGATAGTAAGATTCATATCTTGAGAAAAATTGAATCCCCACATTGAAGATGACTTCACATATACAACCATTTGTGATCTGAATAAAAACATTGTCCATGCAAATCAATGAGACTAGTGCTTGGCTGCCTGTAGAGGAACAAAAGGTTCATGTCGTCTGGCCGGAAGGTGTTCAACATCATGCTAAGGAGTGATGAAGACTGCCATTAATTCTATCGCTGGCCAGCCAAAGCATGCATGCAGACAACCTAAAATATTTAATCAACGATGTTTTATACGGCCATGTGAATTTCAGACTTAAGTAAGGGACAACTGACAAGATTAATTAAATTGAGCCATTTCTTAATAAGCATTATTATTGCAAATTAATTACATGGGTTAGTGAGATGATGCATGCTTTCCCTGACTCGTAATTATGGAGGCGTGACAAGATTTTGCACGAGTTAAACCTTAATACCAAGCTTCATTATTGTAACTAAACTTGCAAACCTGTAAATTACTTTTCCTAATCATGGAAACCAAGTTCTTTGGCTATTACAACCTAACAAAGATGAAGCAACTATGCTGTGAAGTTTTCTCATTTTTCAACTAAATTGTGGACATGCATGATCTTCAGTTCTCAGGCACCGAAGAATGATGAAAACTCACGTGACTTAAAACCGGCATCACTTTGGCTGCAGATCGGGTGTCAACCAGCCCGGCCGGTACTACGCATTGGACCACACCCTAGCTAGCTGTCAACGAGCCACGTTCGACTCCTGTGTGCACATGTAATGTTGGTGTCATCAAATCGGCAAATTCCCCAAATTTATAAAGTATTTAATTGAATTTGAATATTATAAGATTAAAGGAGATGAATAACTTCCAAACATTTCGGGTCCAAGGAGATATTTATGCAAATGTATCTTTCCTTTTTCTTTTTAAGGAGAATCATAGAAAAACTAGAAGTCCACTATTCTCTTTGTTGTCTAACCCTTTTTGTGCATAGGTATCTTTTAATCTTTGTGCTTTCTGGATCCGGGTGAAGCTCTGAATTAATTAATTAATTAGGTCAGCCAAAAAGAAGTCCCACCACCCCATGTTTCTTTGAACTTTTCTTGTTAAAACACCATCTCACAATGGTTATCACTAACATAAACTCACAAGATTTGGGTATATATTCGTGTAATTTATATGTGTATATATATAATGTAAAAGAAGAAGAAGGAGAAGAAGAAAGGGTAAGGGTTTTGATGGGGCAAAAGAGTGGAGTCAGAGCTCGACCAAAAGACTGGGTTTGAAGATTCTCTCGTGCAAAGAAAATCTATTCTAGCTGTCAGGCATGTACTAATGTGACCGAAAAGAGAATGAAGTTGTGCAAATGCAATTAAGATCACAACTGGAATGGTCAGGGTGGCGTCCGACCGGTTCATGCAGGTCGGGTTAGACCCAGTTAATTTCTTTTCTATTCATGTATGGACTCTTCATCAGCTTTATTAATTATTGTAATTATAACGTAAACAGTAAAAGCAGGGCAAATATCGCTGTCAGATAAAAACATTTTCAAAGATCAGAAGGCTGATATATTCTTCCTGGTCAGGCCTCTTTTTTTGAATTTTAGAATGATGGTGGTCTGAATCGAGGGGGGACAACGTGTCTCTTAAAGCAAGAGACTTGATATCAGAACATTAACCCACAATTGCGATAAAAATTTCAAGGGGGAATTCCTTAGTGAAATCACTTCATTAGGTTTCTTAAGGCGAGGATTAACTTCCCATATTGTCAAAGATAAAGACCCTTTTAATTAAATTAATTAAGAGAAGCTTAGGACTGTTAAATAAAGGTCTTTATTGATTTATACTATGCATCAGAAAAAGGCCTAAAAGGGATTGATTCCTTCTGCTGCCCGCCAATACGATGGTCCGATTGTCCTCTACCAAAGTGATCTATATTTTTAACTCTCTTTCACGACCAACTGTGGACCCTTGTCTAAAAGGGAGCTCTCGTCGAATTAGCTTTAGCCTTTAGAAAATTAATGTGCCCGTGTAATCCCCTATGAAGTCAAGTATTTAATTTCTCTAGCTAGCCAACTATATGGAGGAGTAATCTTGGCAAGATAATGAGATAGCAAATCAATGACATTTGAGTGGATAACCAAGGGATACTCCCGACAAGGATTGTCCGTTGAGATTGTTATATGAATTTATGGCCCTGTACGCAGAGAATGCTAATTAATTATACATATATATATTTTTGTACAAAGTAATAGAAAAGTCCGCGCTGAAGAAGAAGAAGAGGAAGTAGGCACTGACAATAAAGTATGTATTAAAATAATGGGCGGTGTAGATTAGAAAAATACGAGAAGAAATGTGAAAGTTTACTAGTGTGTACGAGCTGGGAGGTCTGCGGTGGGGTTTAGAAATTTTACGGGGATGAGAACGCATGGTGTTCACACCTCCGCCTCGTGCGTGCTACCTATCAATGGCGGCTTACTCTTTTTCCCTTCAATTATCATCATTAATGGCATGCTGCCAAAACAGAACTTGTTAGATAATAGTCTCAAGTTCTCTCTCTTTCACTTTCCCTGTTAATGTATGTAGGGGGATTAGGCTTGTCTTGTCAGCTGCGGAGGGTGGAATAGAGAAGAATGTGGGAGACAGCCAAAAACATGTCGAGGCCAAGTAACAGTCGATATAATATTTAATGGGCGCATGTGGGCCATACACGTCACAATTACATTGGCTTTCCTGGACTATATTTATACCCCCAATTCCTTCCCAACTCTTCACCCAACTCCCCTTCACTTCTTTTAAGTTTCCCTGTTTTAGTTTCATCAAGTGCTTCAGTCAGCTAGCTTCAATGGCTGATACAGGTGGTTCGGCTTCTTCAAGGAGAATGTTGTGTTCTGTGCCTGAAAGGCTTCAGCTGCACTTGGCCATGTTGGCCTTGCAGTTTGGCTATGCAGGTTTCCATGTCGTCTCTAGAGCTGCCCTTAATATGGGCATTAGCAAGCTTGTGTTCCCTGTTTATAGGAACCTCATCGCTTTGCTTCTGCTCCTTCCGTTTGCTTATTTCCTAGAAAAGTACGTTACTTATAACCCCTAATTTCTTCTTTTCATGTATTTATACATAGTCCAAGATTCAAATGGCCATGGTATAATGAGCTTTAAAGTTAACCTTCGTATTTTATTTGTTCAGGAAGGAGAGGCCAGCTATCACTCTCAATTTTCTCCTCCAGTTTTTCGTACTGGCGCTTGTTGGGTACTGATCTTACTTTAAACTCCACAGTATACAACAAACAAGAGAAAAAAATAAGAACTTGGATTCATCACTGTATAAATAATGTTATAAATAATAAAATGGAATACTAATACTCTCTTTTGTTTTCACGTTCTTTGTACGTGACAGAATAACAGCAAACCAAGGATTCTATTTGCTGGGGTTGGACAACACCACACCGACGTTCGCCTCAGCCATCCAAAACTCTGTCCCAGCCATTACCTTTCTCATGGCAGCCATATTCAGGCATGTCCACGCTTGCTTTTACTCTTTTGATCACTTTCCTTCAGGGTTCAGCATTAAATAAAGCATGAAGGATCCCTGAAATCATTAACAATGTTTTGTATTTCCTTTTTTTCAGGATAGAGAAAGTAAGATTGGACCGAAAAGATGGCATTGCAAAAGTGCTAGGAACTGTCTTCTGTGTAGCCGGGGCCTCGGTTATCACTTTATACAAGGGTCCAACAATATACAGCCCAGCTCCACCACTGAACCAACCCACGCCATTGTTTGTTTCGTTGGGAGACGCAAAGGGAAAAAGTTGGACCCTGGGTTGCATCTATCTCATTGGCCACTGCCTGTCCTGGTCAGCATGGCTTGTGTTGCAGGCACCCGTTCTCAAGAAGTACCCAGCTCGCCTTTCGGTCACCTCTTATACATGTTTCTTTGGACTCATTCAGTTCCTGATCATCGCTGCTTTCCTCGAGAAAGACCCACAGGCTTGGATTTTCCACAATGGTGGAGAAGTCTTCACTATTTTCTATGCGGTTAGTATTTCAATTCACGTTAAACATTTCTTAGTCATCACCGATTCAGGTAACCTCCCATCAGTCGACAGCTTTTCTTTTCTTTCTTCTCTTTCTCTGCTGTTAAAATTTAAAAACTAGAACTCAATTTCCAAGTGAAGATATTGAGTATATGATATATATATATATATATAAAGACGTGGGCCTGGTGGCCAGATATCTTCTTTGTTAATGAAAATTGCCGGTGGACAGCAAGAGTCATGTGTACTTTGGAGACTGTTAAGTCTTCCGTCTGAGCTGAACAAAAGGGTAACTTTGTGCTACCCTTTGGACGTGTGCAAAAAAAGTTCTTTATCAGATAGAGTCTGACCACCTTTTAATTTACTTAGTTGTTTTTGCTCAGCAAACTTCTCTTTTCGTTGTTTTGTTACATTATACAAAAGTGGTTATCCTAATGCAATAATGTAGAGCGGTGGTGGGCATTTGAAAACGAAATGAAAACGAAGTTTTTCTAAATTTTGTGTTGAAATTATATATAACAGGGAGTGGTGGCATCAGGCATAGCATTCGCTGTACAGATATGGTGCATCGACAGAGGTGGCCCTGTCTTCGTTGCTGTGTATCAACCTGTTCAGACTCTCGTTGTCGCTATTATGGCTTCCATTGCTTTAGGCGAGGAATTCTACTTGGGAGGGTAAGTGGGCTCCTTCTAATCAGAAATTTAAAGAAAATAAAAAAAATAAGTGTACTCATGACTCTGGATTGCATAAATCATGCATCTGTGGGGTCCATTTTGCATCCCAACTGTAGGATCAACAGACCTGTAGGATACGAAGGTTGGGATTGGAATGCTTGACTGCAATATATCCCAGCCACTCACGAGGGCTGTGTGGGTACACTTTCGAACAAGAGAATAGTATTCACGATGAACGAAACAGAAATGAATAATAATACTGTAACAAATCAATTATTAAAGTGGTAAAATATCGTTTTCACTTTTCTAATGGAATGGGGAGTACAATGATTCATCGTGGTTCTTTATGGACAGAATCATCGGGGCCGTGCTGATCGTAGTGGGATTGTACCTAGTGCTGTGGGGAAAAAGCGAAGAAAAGAAGTTTGCAGCAAAGGAAAAGGTTGTGATTCAGTCCACTCCAGAGCACGGCAACAACAGATCTACAACCCACATCAAGACCTCTCTCACTCAGCCTCTTCTCCCTCCCTCAACCGAAGCTGTTTGACCAGAAAGATCCTAACTTCAACAACCATGTTATCAGCTGGTCAACAAAAAAGAAGAAAGAAAAAATGCACTACCTTACCCTACGTCAGAAAGCTTGTGTGTTTATGAAGTTCCTTTTCATTTTCCTTCTTTTTCTTTCTTTCTATCTAGTTAGTACTCAATGTTTTTCTCTAAGTAGTAGAGAAAAGGAAAGTTTTTCAAGGGGATGAGTCAGATATTCATCGTCATCCCATATGCTTTATATCTTAATGTATGGTTTGATTTACGAAGAAAGAGGATATGCACATTATGATGAATGAAGCTAAATGCTCAAATGCCATTATGGTTTGAAGTGATGCATTAATGATGGACCCAAGTATTTTTACAATTCCTCAGCGTAATTTCTTTTATATATGTACTCGAGATGGCCAAGCATGCTGATATCTTTTATATGCCATCATAACCATGCTCGTTTTGAATTATTTTGTCTGCGTAAACCATGCAAATGTCTCAATCTACAGATTCTGTTCGACCGCGTTCATCATGACATGTAACAAGCAATAACAGATGTCGGTATAAGTAGTCCGGAAACTGAATTATTGTAGGGAAAGAAGTATGAAATTTTGAGCAAATACCAAGAAATGCCCAGAAAATGCTTCTGTCGGCCAGTTAAATTAAATCTAGTGACCTTTTTGGAGATTTTAAAGTTGTATTAACAGATCCCAAGGTGGCATAATTAAAGATAATCAACGATTAAAGTCAATATTAATTGCTTGATTATTACTTTTAACAAAGTTCTTTTACAATAAGATGCTTTTCTTTACCATCATGTGAATCGGATTTCATCTAATTTGCTTTTCTAGTTTGATTTCATCTTTTCCTCTTTGGCCTCTTCAGCCAATCAAGATTTTGGTCCTAAAATGAAGATATCAACAGCGAATTGTAACATCGACT
Source organism: Swietenia macrophylla (assembly GCA_032401905.1). Lineage (NCBI taxonomy): Eukaryota > Viridiplantae > Streptophyta > Magnoliopsida > Sapindales > Meliaceae > Swietenia > Swietenia macrophylla. The sequence continues at coordinate 6,855,025 of CP135570.1, read as the reverse complement.
CTCACTGAATGTCAGATACTACACAGGTGAGAAAGTTTACTTTTTTTTTTTTGTAATGTTTTAATGGAAATTAAATCAAACAAATTGTTTGAAATCGTTACAATTCCTTTCGATGAAAGTAATTGTCGCGTATCTACTGTAAGTAAACAAGAAGTTAGGATTGATCACTTAACTTGCATATGCAGAGCAGACGGGTCAAAGATGCTGCCATTAAAAACTTACAGCTTCAAGCTTTGAAAATACCCTTTATCATCGTCTCTGGTACCTTGCCCGCCCAACTCAACCATGTCCTCATCTCTCACAGACGCTGTTGAGATTTCCCTTCCCTTATAACGCCAAGCAGCCATAAATACAGCAAGAAATTTACACCGTTAATTGCCATCAATACCCAGTAGTAATAATCAAGCTTGCTCTTGTTAAGATCATTCCTCAGCCAGCCTTTCTCTAGGCCACCAGTCGCATATTCAACAATCTTAACAAGTGCAATACTCAACCAGTTTCCAATTCCAATCGTACTGATAAAAATTGCACTACTAATGCTTCTTGTCCCATCTGTTGCTTCAAGTAAAAGAATTCCAGTGGACCAACGTAAGTAAAAACTTCAGCACCACCCACGAGAAAGAACTGTGAAAACAACAAAAAGACGCTCATGCTGCATAGTTTAGGATGTTCTTCGCGTCGCATTTTTTCTATCAAGGCAGCGACAGCTAAGGCTAAGGCAATTATTGACAAAAATTGACCGACTCCCATGCGTTGTAAAGAAGTTGTGTCATGTCTGGGTCCGGTGTATCTCCGGAGAATCGGGACCGTCAGTTTTTCCTAAATTGGGACAAGAATGATGGCGTTGACGGAAGCGAAGGCGGATATGGAGCCAGCAGGGATATGAAGATGGAGCCTACGTTTCTGTCCCTGATTGCGGTTTGGTTGAGGAAGAATGTTGATAGTTGAGGGAAAGAGATGGCGAGAGCTATTGTTGTGGCCCATATTGGCAGAACTCAAATGAATGACTTAAATTCTTCTACCTGAGTTACTGTACAGAAATTGCAACGGCTCTTGGTAACAGTTTCTGGGTCCGTTGCAACTACTGCTTTGTCCAAGGACCTGAAAAACAAATGACGAATGCTTATTACGTAACACAAACAGGGAAAATAAAAATTAATTCTCAAAGAACTCCAACCTGTGTTGTGCGGTATGAGGGAGTTTTCGGGCACCCAAGATAACATATTCCTTAGTTTTGACCTCATAGAGGTCAGTTTCATTTCCCAGTTCTATTCCCCTAAAGTGATTCTTTACAGAAGCAACAATAACTTGAAAAAATCTAGAGAAAGGACTTCCCATGGGCTTTTGGTATCGACAATACGGCAAACCAGCAGCTAGGACGATAATGGAGCAGATCATGGCCGCAGTAGGGACTCCAAAACCCACAATCCAACCTTTCTGTTGTTGAAGATTGACCATAACGGTGATGGATAAAAATGCACCCATGTTTATTGCAAAGAAAAACCAGTTAAAGAATTCGTATTTCCGTTGAACTTCTTTTTCATCTGTTTCTTCATATTGATCTGCCCCAAAAGATGAGACGCATGGCTTGAGACCTCCGGTTCCGATTGCTATGAGAGCCAATGCACAGAAGAGGAACGCGTTTTGGCCGGCGGTTGCTTCAATGCATGGTTTTGCCGTGCATGTAGGCGGACGTAGGCTGTCAACAGCAACATTTCCTGACATGAAAATCATCACCAGCATTAGAGATTTGGAAGAATTGTAATAGCCCCAACTTTCACTCGGCATTGCACAGACGGGCTTGAAATTTGGTGGTGTATCAAGTAGCAGCCCAATCTAATTCTTCTGCTCCCTAAGTATTCATCTGGTTTAATACACATCTAATTCTCTTCAGTTGAGACTTTAGCCCAAGGCTCAAGCCCAGCTTCTCAATTAAGTCCTTATGGGCCGGACCATTTCGAGAAGTTTACTATGGTTGTAAAATAGAATTTTAAACAGAAAACCAGCTAAAATGATTTTACTTCAATCCACTAATGATATCACATGTAATCAAAATTTAATAAGATCTATTGATGATTTAGTAATCGTTCGTAATCCGTTGTTATTGGTTCAATGCAAACGTTCATATAACTCGGGTTTGCTTGCCACGGAATAGATGCAAGAGAAGACAATGATTGTTGTGAATCGACCCAGATAAGCATCGGCCATAAATGCTCCAAGAATCGTTAGCACAAAAGCAGCTCCTCCCCAATCACATACATGAGTAGCAGCAGATGGAAGCGATTGATTCAGTTCACGAACAAAGAAAGCTCCCATGTTCACTACAATGGGGTAAGGCGAATCTCTCAGCCACCTTATTCACTGAAAAACCAACATTAACATCACTTTCATTATGCATGTATCCTCCTCCTGTGTATCAATAATAAAAATGATAGAATTAGCTTTGGATTTAATTTTTAAAAACCTATGATGTTATCCCTCGAAAATCAAGAGTCCCATTGCAGATCAATGTCGACATATTTCCTTCCTGCAAATGCATTTTTATCAGCACTGTTTCAATGCATAAATGATTCGATCACAACAGCATTAATTAACCTTGTCCATTTTCTGGTAGTTTTTTCATAATATGTCCATGGCAGACAGAATATGAAGAGCTTCTCAGTTGGCTCACCTGCTCTCTGCAAAGAAGCTGCAATATGATGATTACTCGCTATTTTGCCACGTATACATGTAAACATCAAGCTGTTTATCGGGCTGCCTTGACATAACATTTCGGGGGATGAAATGGAGGCAAATGAAAGAACCGGAAGCGGGGTAAGATTAAACACTATTGCTTAGAGCAACAAATATTGAAAACCGGTAGGAATTTTTCAAACAGCCACAGAGGCCAAGCATTTTGTTTACAACTACAGTTCCGTCGCCCTGTCATCAATAGGTCATTCTAAGTACACGCGGTTCCTTCTTGATCCTCAAAAACCAACTCACAGTTATTTGAGACTGACTGATGAAAAAAAAGAAAAAAAATCATACAGTTACTCTGTTGTGTTCGTAACTGCGAATTGCACCAATCATGCATTGATGGGTCCTTATTGCATGCCATTGGAATACGATTATTTGTTATTTGGACGGTGGTGGGATAATTAATGTACCTTGCGTTGTACTTACTGGGAGCAAAAGCGAAGAAATGAAGTTGCATCGAAGGAAAAGCCGGATCAAGACCTCTCTCACTCGGCCTCTTCTCCCTCCATCTACCGAAAATGTTTGATCAAAAAAAAAATAATAATAATAATAAATAATTAAGAAATAAAATCACTACTTACCCTTTGTCAGAAAATCCTTTTTACTTGCCGTTTGATTCAGCCACGAAGTTGTTTATTTTTCTCATAAGATATACTCAAGCTGGCCGGCCACCGTCGGGAGACCTCTAAATACAGGGTCTTCGGAGAATGAATTAATGCATCGAAATAGATGAGAAACAAAGAAAGGTCACTTGTATTTTATTTTTTTAAGTCTTAAATAGCCTTCTTATTACGTAAATAATATAATAATTAATTAATAAAATAAAAAATTTATAAAATTAATATTTAATTATTTTTTATTTAATATTAATAAATAAATTTTATTTTATTTTATTAATTAAATAATTTTATAATAGGATCGGTTGCTTAATACTTTCTCTTTCTTTTACATAAATTATAACATAAATAACAAATTTCAATTGAAATTTAAAGCATCACGCTTTGAGGATCTCCATGTGTCGTCGTCTCTGGTAACGGGCCCACCCAACTCAACCATGGCCTCATCTCTCACAGACGATGTTGAAAATCCCCTTTCCTTGTAACGCCAAGCAGCCAATAAATACGCCAAGAAATTTAAACCGTTAATTGCAGTCAATATCCAGTAGAAATAGTCAAGTTTGCTGTCGCTAAGATCGTTTCTCAGCCAGCCTTTTTCTTGGCCGCCTGTCGCATGTTCAACAATCTTAACAAGTGCACTGCTTAGCCAGCTTCCAATTCCAATCTCACTAAGGAAAAGTGCACTGCTAATACTTCTTGTCCCATCTGTTGCTTCATCGTAGAAGAATTCCAGTTGACCCACGTATGTAAAAACTTCTGCACTACCCACGAGAAAGAACTGTGGAAGCAACCAAAACACGCTCATGCTGAATGGTTTAGGATGTTCATCACGTCGCTTTTTTTCTATCAAGGCAGCCAAGGCTAAGGCAATTATTGACAAAAATAGACCGACTCCCATGCGTTGCAAAGAAGTTATGCCACGTCTGTGTCCGGTGTATTTCCGTAGCATCGGGACCATCAGTTTTTCGTAAATCGGGACGAGTATGATGGCATTGCCGGCAGCGAAGATGGCGACGGAGCCAGTAGGGATAGTGAAGTTGGAGCTAAGTTTTCGGTCCATGATTGCTGCTTGGTTGAGGAAGAATGTTGAAAGTTGAGCGAAGGAGATTGCGAGGGCTATAGTTGTTGCCCATATTGGCAGAACTCTAACGAATGACTTCAATTCTTCTACCTGAGTTACTGTACAAAGCGTCCACCGGCTCTTGGTCACAGTTTCTGGGTCAGTTACAACTGCTGCTTTGTCCAAGAACCTGGAAAACAAATCACGAATGTCCTATTACAGAAGACAAACAGGGAACTAAAATCAAGTAAGCAAGCAAAATTAACTCATAGAGAATGACAACCTGTACTGCGCAGTATGAGGAAGTTTACGAGCACCCGAAATGTCAGACTCCCTAGTTTTAACCTCATAAAGGTCAGCTTCACTTCCCAGTTCTACTCCTCTAGAGTGATTCTTCACAGAAGCAACAATAACTTGAAGAAATCTAGTGAAAGGACTTCCCATGGGTTTTTGATAACGATAATAAGGTATACCGGCGGCAAGGATGATAATGGAGAACATCATGGCCGCAGTAGGGACTCCAAAACCCACACCCCAACCTTTCTGTTCTTGTATATACACCAAAACGGTGATACCTAAAAGTGCGCCCATGTTTATTGCAAAGAAAAACCAGTTAAAGAATCCGTATTTCAGTTGGACTTCTTTTTCATCTGCTTCATCATATTGGTCTGCCCCGAAAGATGAGACGCATGGCTTGATACCTCCGGTTCCGAGCGCTATGAGGGCCAATGCACAGAAGAGGAACGCGTTTTGTTCGGCGTTTGCTTTTATGCACGGTTTTACCTTGCATACAGGCGGACGTAGGCTGTCTACAGAGGCCGAAACTGTCAACAACACCATTCCCTGACATGAAAATCATCTCCAACATGAGACTCGAAGAAGAATCAAAATAGTTACTTATTAACAGAGCGTTCCAATTTCTAAATTTAGTCCATTATTGAGTATAATTTTTCGTAAGTTTTACAATACTATTTTAAATATTAAACTAACTGTTCTTATTTTTCACAATATGTAGTAATTGGTTTCAATTTTCACGTAAGTTATGCGTGCTTACCGCTGAATAAAAGCACGAGAAGATAATGATTGTTTTGAATCGACCCAGATAAGCATCGGCGAGAAATGCTCCAAGAATTGTTAGCACAAAAGCAGCTCCAATCCAATCAGTTACATGAGTAGCAGCAGACGGAAGCGATTGATGCATTTCACGAACCAGGTAAGCCCCCATGTTTACCGCAATGGCGTAAAAGGCTAATCTCTCAGCTACCTCGTTCACTGCAAGACATCGCGCAGGTTACACGTTCTTCCATATCAATAGAAAGTACAAAACTAGTTTTAGATTTGTTAAAAACCTATGATAAACGGAGACGCCTTCCATCTTCCAGTTGTTCGCTTATCCGCAATTCTCCCTCGATAATCAGCACTTCCATTGCTAACTAAAGTCGACATATTCTCTTCCTACAAGAAACATCAAAATGCATTCTTATCAACACTGTTTCATTGCACAGATGATTCGAGTAAAGCAGAGTCAATTAACCTTCTCAATTTTCTGGTTGTTTTCTCCAAATGTGTCTACGGCGGGCTGAATGCAGAGCTACTCAGATGGGTCTGGTACTCTCTGCAAGATGCTGTAATAGATAAGTTCTTTTATTCTCTCATGTATATATAAAAGATCAAATGGTTTACAAAAAGGATGTTCGGGGCTGTCTTGATGTAACATTTAGCCAGTGTTTTTATGTGAAATCAAAATTGTGCCGGCAAGAGATAATAGCGTTGAATACAAAATGAGGCAAAGAAAACGTCGCAAAATGAAACAATCAGAAGCCAGTAAAGATGAGCGGATTGTTTAAACAGCAACAAATATTTGATAACATGTAAGAACTTTTCGAACTGCCGCCCAGCATTTTGGTTACAGCTTGCAATGACATGGACTATTCGGCTTCGGTGACCAGGTTAATCTTAATCAAGCACTCACGATTCCTTTTTGACTGGGCCATTGAACCTGGGGAAGGTTTGGGCTAAGCTGGGCCAATGAACCTGGAGTAGGTTTGGGCTGAACTTGTTTTATTGAATTAGATCATCAAGCTTGTATAGCGAAGTCCGCCCGTCTCCGTTCTCATGGTCTCCGAGAGTAGCTCCATGGTATAATTTCGGATGTTGCCTCAACTTTGAATCTGTTATGGCTGGTATTGGAGCAGAAGTAATAGCTCTGAGCTATCGCTACAAATCCTGAAGGTGAAGTTATGGCTGCCTCCATACGGTACTTATCTGGTGATATGGAATTTTACGAGGGGATTAAGCTTGCAAGAAACTCGAGCCTTCCTCCATGAGCAATCTAATATTGAATTCCCTAAATCTTGTTAGTCTGTTTTCTGCGGAAGATTTCTAAATTGGAATCGTGAAAGGTTTTCCATTTCTCATTTTCTTATAACATGTAATTCTGCAGCTCACTTGTAGCTTTTTGGTCTTTTCCGCGGATGTAATATCCTGAATATATAACTCTGTGCCATGCCACAGAGGTTTCCCACTCCTGGTTACTCAGAAGATTGAATTTAATCTCCGTACTTGTGGTTGAAATTGGAATTACTCCTTGTTGATACTCTCCTGTACATCTCCCTTATTTATTGCAATATGTATGATTTCCCACGAAAATGAACATGAATAAAAGAGAGAAAACTACTTGTTTAACATCAGATTACATTCTAACATTTGCATTGCAGGAACGTATATCCAACATCACATACAACATTACAAATGGGGTGTCCGCCCCAATTAGAGATCCATCTGCCCCAATTTACATAACCGTCGGAGATGGAGGAAATCTAGAAGGGTTGGCGAAAGAGTATGTTATGAGATTAGCCTTCTGTGATCCCACTGTAATTTTTCTAATTATCACTAGTTGGCTCGGCATTGAAATTTACACAAAATTTTTAACATTTGTTTTCCGAAAACTCTCTTTCAATTGAGCAGAATGATAGAGCCACAGCCTAGCCACTCAGCATATCGCGAAGCAAGCTTCGGTCATGGAATATTTGATATAAAGAACAGTACTCGTGCCTACTTCAGTTGGCATCGTAATGAAGATGGTCATGCAGTAGAAGCTGATTCTGTATGGCTGCGTAACAGATACTGGAAACCTTCAGGGGAATTGCTTGTGGCTGCAAAAGATGATGCCTGAGTTATCTCCATTTTCTTCGACAAATTGCTAAAAACATGCAAGTGCTCAAGTCTTCTCTTCATTGCAGTCCAAAGATCTTGAAAACTCTCCCTTATATTATTCAAAATATACAATACCGCTTATGCTACTTCCAGATATTAGCCCTGCATTTATTCCGGATGGCCATGAAAATGTGATTTTTAGCATACTTGACACCTGTATGAAATTTGCTTATTCAGCGTCGCACTTGGTGCATCTCAGTCCATGATCATAATTGCAATTTGTCGGGAGAGTCGATGCAAATTAGTTAAATTCTTTTGGCAATGCAGAAGATTTGGATCTGGCTGTGGTTTTATCGGACACTTCAACATTAATACGAAGTAGTCTCGGTGCCTGTTGGCGGGCCAACAGATAACCTTCCCCAGTTTCAGCGGCTGTGAATGAATCACCAGTGAGTTGGTGTTTGTTTTCTGAAAGAGTTTATTACTTTTTTTTATGACACTTATCGAATCAACATGGGAACTTGAATTGAGACTGGAAGTTGTGAATTCAACCAAAAACGTGCTTCATAAAAAGGAAATTAGACGGTAACATCTTTTAAAGAAAATTCACAAAGCATTCACGTGCCATGTTTTACACATGTTGGTATAAACACTGTAGTATTTTTCATAAGTATGCTACTGCAAGCCAGTAGCTAGTTGTAGCCCATGAGTGCTACTACAAAGCCTATAAAAACCCATGTGGCTTCGCGGGCGTTACAGTACGTACAGACAGACAGACATCGTATGTCTCTCTGTTTTTTTTTTTTTTTGGCCATATATAGTTTATTTACATCTACGTGTAAATGCGAAGAACTAGCGAGTAGCATAACTGGTATGGACTTGGTTCCACCACCAAGCCAAGTATTCAAACGCACCAAGGTGTCTGCAACATATCCCATCCATTTCCATCCACAAAGCTGCCAGCAAAAAGTGCCGGCTCGCTCATATTAGGATAATCCAAGGACATTGCTGCTTCTGCCCATATAGATTCATCAAATATAGGCAAGTTTGAGTTCAAATTCTCCCAGAATCCATCCATTCCCTGTTCATTCTCACTAAATTTTACATCATTTTCAGCCAACTTCCCATGAGACTCAACGCTCTGCTCAGTATAAGACAAGATTGAGTAATTGTTGTAATTGTAAACTTGTGGTGGATCAATATTAGTCCGGGGAAGTGGGCTATTTGATGAACAAGTGGTACCTGAATTATGAATGATTTGAGGTTGATTTGCCGTCTGAGCAACCTGGATGTTGGCAGAAGCTGTTGGATATTGAGAGTTAACGCCTAAGTCAGGCAAATTGAGTTTGGCATCTGTGCCATAAAGTTTACGAGCAGCGGCATCGTAAGCCGTAGCAGCTTCATGGGACGTGTCAAATGTCCCAAGCCAGAGACGTGCGCCGCGATTTGGTTCGCGGATTTCAGCCACCCATTTGCCCCATGTTCTCTGGCGAACACCTTTGTAAGTGCAGAGAGCATTCTCAGGTCCACCTTTGCCTCTCATGCAGCCTTTCCTTGAGGTAGCCTGTGCAGGCTTCTTGACGGGTTTTTTCTCTCCAATACCACCCATAACTGCTTTTGAGATTACTCCAGCCAGTATTCAGGAAACTGAAAAGTTTTGGTGATAAGTACATTTCATTGGGGTATTTATATGACAGCGGGAGGAGATAAGAGCTTAAATGGGAAAATAAGGCACTCTTTGAAACGTGTCTTTAGACTCGATTTAAAGCTGATACCTGGCAAGAAGAACTAGTTTGATCGTGTCCACAACAAAGCTCAGTGTTATTTCTCATAAATACACTTGGCTTGCACTATTGTCTTCACACCAGCTCAGGTGGCAAACAGAGAAAGAGAAAAATGGAAATTCTAGTTTACTTTCTTTTAATTTTGGAGAAAAAAATAAGAATGGATAATGGGCATTTACCATTGGGAGCGGTGTGTTTGGGGGCAAACGGTTGGGGATAAGAACATGCAGGCATTTCTGAAACGAGCGCATGACCATTAGCAAGACTAATTTGATACGTGGGTTTCCTTAAAGATTAAAAATGGCGAGGGATTCATGCACCTTTAGATGCTTTGGTCCCACTCTTTCAGTCATTACGAGTTTCCCAACAAAGATCCTTAAATAGAATACATTGAATCTTCCCGAGTTATACACTCAAACACCAGCTCCGCCGTCTGACTGTCGTGCTCACTTACAACTACTTCCTGGTTCCATCCAGCTTTCACACCTAGTAACCATTCACAATTCTGTGCGCGGGTACTTGTTTGTAAAGGTGCAAAAAGGAAATGCACATGCACCACAACAGAGTAGTAGCTGTACCACATACTGGACTCATGGGTCCAATTTTGCCATCAGAAAATCGGGAGCATGAAGCCATTTTAACAGAATTGGCAAATACCCATTGTCAACCAACAAAACCAGAGATATGAGCTCCGAGATTTACGTGCATAAACTGTTAAATGAATTCCTTAATTCAACGTTCAATCCAACGCTAATCTTACAACCTCTTTATGAATAATGCAGGTAAACTGAGATTACTATAAACTGGGAGATAACTGGTAAATACGTGCAGTCAATCTACAAAACAACATATCAGCCCTGATCTGATACACAAGGTATATTTCAAGTGAGTCACATAATTGTTTGGTACTAGATTGCTTTCATATTAATGATAGTAGAAGAAGTCAATCGACTACATAACACGAGAGTCAATTATTGGTGTTTTATCAAGTATAATACACACTTTGTAAGTCTAATTATTCGTGATTTCTATAATATTTTGCCCCAGTTGTATTGAATTGTAAATTCATAAAGAATCCAAACATTAAACCCCCTCGTATGAAAACAACCCTGCGGACTAATTGTTGTCAATCTACTTCTAAGTAAAAAAACCTGCGTGGGTATTAAAATTAGGAGTAACTTTGATTTCTGGCAGGCATCTTCAAGTTCTTAAAAGCGTGGTCCCTGTCTAATTTGTTATTGGACTGAAAAATTCATGATTAATCTTAAACTTAGAGGCGACGGCAGCAGGGGAGAATTCACAGATAGCGTTGTCCCAAGAGCTAAACACAATGGAGGGGATTATTAGTTTCAAATAAAAGTCCGAAAGCCCGCCCAATGAAGAAATATTGCACATATTCTGTTGAATTTTTTCGCCCGTCGGGGGTGATGATAAATGCACCATATTTATTTTACAACAGTTTTGGTACTCTTTATTTGGGGTATTATTTTAAAGATGAATTAAACAGAAAGTCGCCACTTTAGCCCTTAAATTTCCTTAGAATTTTGGTTATCAAGCTAAAATCTCCTTCACTCTCCGGGGCTTTAGCAGTTAGCATGCAGTTTACCCACTTCCGAGGGCGAATTACCGATCAGCTGCTGCTTATGCTTCCGTGGATTGGACCTCCCTATTACTTGGTGAAAGAATAAAATTGTTCGACAAAATGGAATACCTACCTCAAGTTTCAATGTCAATAAATTTCATATAGAGAATCCAAACTGAAACACAGAGTATGAAAGAATGCTTGCATCTTAAAAATGCAGTAATACAGAACAATAGTGAACTCAGCATTAATGGATATAGGTATTGAATAGATATGAAAATCTTTTATCAACCTTCATAACTTTTAAGTCCCTTGGGAAAAATGTTAAAATTTATTAAGTTTTTCACAATTGAAAGCCTGCAGTCAGATTCATGCTCAACCGGGCTTCATCCAAGGAATATCTCTAGGTACAGCAAAGAGAAACTATTCACTAAACAATGAGTAATTGTAATTCCTAGATTGAGTCGAATCAAAACCTTATATTAAATTACAAAATAATTTGTATTCCTAATGTCTTCATATAACCAAGCAAAAATGTACAAGCCACACTTTGGATCAGCTAAACCACCAGAACAGAACCAATCTGCAGAGAGTAAAACCCAACTGCACTTTCTTTATGGACAAACATGTGAGGAGGCATACCTCATCAAATGCAGGAACAACTGAATGCATGAGAGCCAGCACAGCAACTTTTACAATTATGCAGGCATTAATCAAGAGCAGACCTTAAAACAAAACCATACGTGGGAACAAAACCTGAAGTGGCCTTCATTATCCCTAGCGAGCAAAGCTAAAAATGCTTAACAATTCAGCTTTTGAGAAAATCCTTCAGAGAGAATGGAGGAATCCCATCCTACAAAAGTGCAAATCAAGAGTGAGATATTGACATGGTGTCTGTCAATTTAAGTCGTACTACAGCTGCCCAACCTAAATACACTGTCTACCAACTAATTTTTTTCCAAAAGCATCACATATCATTCTTCCTCAACATTGTTCCCAGACATGGTCATCTGTGGTCTCAAACACAGCAAATACAGAGAAAACAATCTGAAATGTCCAATACAAAATGAAGGAAAACTTGCCCAGAAGTATTCAAAAGCAGGCAAGATGTCAGGAAAAGGTGAGCAACTAGAAGCAGTTTACAAAGATTTCAATACCTTCCCAAGTTCTTGACTTAAACATTGTCTAACTGCCGTTGTCTGTTGTATCAGCCTTTCCATTGTGGCATAGCTTGGATGGTTTTCATGTGCTGACAATATATGGCAGCCACAAGAAATGAGCAGATTTGAATATAAAATGTTATACATCAGAAACAACAATATACAAATATCTGGTGCACAATAGAAGCCACTAAAGAGACAAACCAAGAATTGCTCGGTTCAGACTATCTGCAACATTCTGCCGGTATTCCATACTAAGCAAATGAAACATTGGGGATTTCTCTGGTTCCTCGTAAGCAAGCAGAGCCATAAAATCCTACAGCAAAACAAACTGCATTTGATCTCTGATAAAATAAGAATGCAGTAATTACTCTTAAATTTTGCATTGGAAAGGAACATACTTCAAGCTTTTCAACGTATTTTTGAACCTTCCCAAAAGGGGTCAATTGGGTCTGAGCAAATTCCAGAGCTTCTGTGCTGCCATAGACATTAAGAAAAAGAAAAACTGAAACAGAGAAATTGACTGATTTTGTCTCTTCCAGGAGATATTACTGAAATTTTGCTCACCACTTCCTAGAGCAGACAAGCTCAACAAAATGAAGGCTCAGAAGATCAAAATGTAAGTCCTTATTTTTCTCTAGTAAATCACCAGCCAGCTGTTCAGTCAGTTCAATAGCCTTCAGTACATTCCCCTCTAATGCAAAATGAAGAATTCCTGAGAAAACCAAACACAATTAGTACTGGCAACTATCAAGTTGTCAAACTGTCTATTAAGGAATGAAATCAGAACTCATTATATGTGCATAATATACAGAGAAATAAATTCTTATGTCACAGCAGTAATAGCATATGAGCAAACAACAATCCCACAGCCCAGCAACACATACTACTGACATAGTCACACAGATCCATAAATGAATAATGCAAGAGAAAAAAACTTCACCTACTTTTTCTCTTCTCCATGTCCTCAAGACAATCTGTCCCAGCAGCCTGCTTCAGCCCAGAACAAGTAATGAATGAATCTACAGTTTCTTTATAGCAATTATGCACGAGATATGACAGGACAGTGTTGTGGATATCACTGTCATTGATGGCCTGCAATAGACAGTTGAAGATAAAACTCTTAATATACAAAGAGAGAAAGCATGCTGGATGGATGCTTATGCAGGTATATTATCAAGCATTTTGACCATGCCTTTTTGGCGCTTTTTCATGGTAACAAAAAATACAAATAAGCCAAAGTCAGTGACAGAGGCAAAAGTCCCCAAGAACCACTTACAGTAAGGTTCCCTTTCCACATTTTTCCCAAACCAAGAAAAGTTTTTCCAAGAATTGTCCCAGAGCTTCCACTAAATTATTCCATTGACCCAGACCTTTTGCTGGCACTTCAAAATTACTTTAAATCAACATCCCTTAAAATGGACATCAAAGAAGAGATAACAAACAGCAAACCACAACCTAATACTGATCAATGAAAGCTGAAATCTCAATTTCGCAAAATTGTCGTTATCCACTGATCCAGTTACAAGATTGGTCTTACTAAAATACCACATTTAATCTAATGCCACGCTTGGCACACCTTCTGTCCTTGAAAAACTTCCATGCCTATATACTGTATGGCATATACACTACCTTCAGAATAAATAGTGTACTCCTCTTGATCATGTTTCAAACGCATACCCTAAATACTCTCCAGAACGGCAAACACTTCAGACAATCAAACAGCATCCACATAAACCATATTTATCAAGTAAAAACATGAACTAATTGAACCGCATTATTTCTAATATACCAAACTTCTTTCGTAGAACGAATAACAAAAAAATTTTATAAAAAAAGAATATTTGAAGCAAAGCAATAAAAAAAGGAAATTATGGTTTCAAATTTCAATCGTTAACCAGAAGAAAAATCAGCAAATCTAACATCAGATGCGCTTGAACAAGGATTGCTAAAATCAGCACAAACCAATAATTTGACCGATAAACCATAAAAAATTCCAATTATTCCACGACATTATGCTGAAAATACTAACGGTTAACAACTTACAATATGCTCGTACTGACGAGGATCGACGTCCATTAAAGGCAATGTTTCTAATTTTATCTTAGCCGGTTGAAGAAAGACGATATTTGCTTGTTGCCGGTTTCTGATTGGCCCTCGTTATGTCTCTGTAACTTGTGCACGGTAAACGATCCGCGAAGCGTAGATATTTGAGTTTTCGTGCTAATTTGAGCACAGTCGGATCTTCTGTACGTGAGAAACAGGGACAAGAAGATGCCTGATCCCAAACTGCTGGCTTCTCTTTTGTTGTGTGACTGTGTCTGTGTCGCGCTTGCACACGTGCCGTTCTATTTTCCTCTCTCTCTCTCTCTTAAATATTTAATTTCTCGGTTAAATCTAACAACACTGTTAACGGTATTAGGGACCATCACGTCACGTGAGCTTGGAAGCTATAATGGACTGGGCTAGATTGGATATTATTATGCAGACCAAAAGGGCTGCATCAGGCCTGTATACTTTTTGTTTCCTTATTAGTTTTATGACACGTGCTTCGTGTAAGTAACTCCCGTTCGTCTAAAAAGGTTACGGCTTGGACTTTACTTTTCGCAGAACATCGCGGGAGTCAGTCAGGCCCTTGTTTCAGAAAATAGGAGCAGGGCCCGTTCGGACATTCCAGTGAAACAAGGCATATTTATCATCCATGTTGGGTCGCCATTTGGGGCACTTACTGGAAGCAATTCGTTTCCTCTCAAAAACCCCAAATAGCGCTCGCTAGTTTCTCTGTGGCCAATGAATTTTCTTGGTTTCTTTCTCCTTTCTGTTCTCCTTTTCTCTATTGTCCCTCTTAATTCTTGTTCGGACATCAATGAGCTCTTCGAAACTTGGTCCAAGCAGCATGGCAAGACGTATTCTTCTGAACAAGAAAAGCAAAGCAGACTCAAAGTGTTTGAGGACAATTATGCTTTTGTTACCCAACACAACGACGTGGACAATTCTTCTTTTACTCTTTCACTCAATGCTTTCGCTGGTCTTACTCACCATGAGTTCAAGGTCTCTTATTTGGGATTGTCTCCGGCTGCTATTACTCTTGATCGGAGAAATGTTCAAGCGCCTGGTTACGTTCGTGATGTTCCTGCTTCAATAGATTGGAGACAGAAAGAAGCAGTGACGGCGGTCAAGGATCAAGGAAGTTGTGGTACAATTACTTCTATGTTCAAATTCTAAATATCTTCATAACGATGTTTCTAGAAGTGTCTTCGAATGTTGACCGTATTTGGTGCTTTGGAGTTATCAACTTCGACATCAACACTAGTGTGTGTCTGTGTTTTGCAAAAGATTTATTACATTGGTTGAGTTTTAATTCTAGGGGTCATATAAGTTTGATTCACACGTGAGATGGATCTGATCCATGCTTTCCTTTTAACACGAGAAGATACTCATCTAGAAGTTCCAGTAGGAAAATTATTGACGAAAATTTCCTAGTTAATCAGTACCTTTTTTAATGAGCGTTATTCTGCCTCGTGGGTTTCACTCTAGTATTCAATTTTGTGGTTCTCCATCATCGCATCAACCATTCAAATTTGTTCATTTTAGCTTTATACAAGCTTTTCCCCTTCCCCTGGGTTCATGTCCGTGCTGGGTTCACCACATGCTTAAACAATTTTGTCATTCCCAATGTATTGATTGGCTTAATGGGCAATAATAATCGCACAGTTGATTTGTGCATTATCAGTGTTATCCAATTCCTGCTTGATTTGTGATCTTTAGGTCTTTCCTACATGCAGCAGCTCCTGTTGATAGATAAAATGGCAATGCGATTAGTTTAATGTCTTCAAATCATATATGTGAGAACGTTACTATGGCTATCTGTGATGAGGTACAAATGGCAGATTACACTTTTTAATGCGTTCAGAAATAAAACTAGGTGTTGTATTGCCCAGGTGCTTGTTGGTCATTTGCAGCCACTGGTGCTATTGAAGCTATTAATAAGATTGTCACCGACTCTCTGGTCAGCCTCTCTGAACAAGAGTTGATTGATTGTGATAAAACTTATAATGATGGCTGTGGAGGTGGACTCATGGACTATGCATATCAGTTTGTCATAGCTAACCATGGAATTGACACTGAAAAAGATTACCCATATCGAGGTCAAGAAGGGCAATGCGATAAGAAAAAGGTAATGGTTTCAGTATCTTAAGCTTTCTTCCTTTCTTGCATATATCTAAAAATGGTTCTCTTTAGACCAATTCTTTTCTCCTCTCTGATGCATGGAGCCTTTATTCGCTATATGAACTCTGCATTTTTTTTTTTTCCTTTTCTTGGTATATTTCATGTTCCCACTTCATTTGTGTTGCAGTTGAGAAGGCATGTTGTAACAATTGATGGTTACACAGATGTGCCAGAAAATAACGAGAAACTGTTACTACAAGCAGTGGCAGCTCAGCCTGTGAGCGTTGGCATATGTGGCAGTGAAAGAGCATTCCAGTTTTACTCCTCGGTTAGTCCTAGTCAATATCAACTATTTTAGATGTCTTTTAATTCATATTGTTATCATTAAAAGTGTTTGAATACTTGTGTTGTAGGGGATATTCACTGGACCATGTTCAAGTGCTTTGGATCATGCTGTATTAATTGTAGGGTATGGTTCAGAAAATGGATTAGATTATTGGATTGTAAAGAATTCCTGGGGAAAAAGTTGGGGAATGAGTGGTTATATTCACATGCAACGCAACAATGGCAATTCTCAAGGCCTCTGTGGTATCAACATGCTAGCTTCATATCCGACGAAGACCAGCCAGAATCCACCACCCTCGCCTCCACCAGGTCCCACTAGATGTGATATTCTTACTTACTGTTCAGCAGGTGAAACCTGCTGTTGTGCAAGGAGATTTTTTGGAATATGCTTTTCATGGAAATGCTGTGAGGTGAATTCTGCTGTGTGCTGTAAGGATCACCGTCACTGCTGCCCTGCTGACTATCCCATTTGTGATACAAAGAGAAATATGTGCCTTAAGGTCAGTTTAAAATCTCTTTTAATGTTTACTATTATCTTCTGTAGGGTATTAAAAAGCAAGACAAGATACAATATTGCTGAGCGTCAGAATTTTGTCTAAGTTTGATGATGACTGAATTTTGCCATTTGCAAATACACATTGTGGAAATCTCAAAAAATAATTTTGTCCGCTAACAGGATTTGTTTAGTAACTGTGGTCTAACATATAACATATTATACTTGCAGTCAACTACAGGGAATGTTTCGCTGACAAAAGAATATGAGAAGAGAGGTTCTTCAGGGAAGTTTGGCAGTTGGGGTTCTTTTATTGAGGCGTGGTTTTTGTAAAGTAACTACGATTTGTACTAGCGAGTCATTGTTCGTGGCATACGCAGTGTGTGCGTTACCAAAACAGAGGCCTACAGTCCACAATGAGCTTAAAGTTACCATTTTTGTATCATAAAAGCTATTTTTTTTTAATTGTTGAAATTGTTCAGTGAACATTCTTGTGTCCTCATACTCCTATATGTATTTTGGTTCTCTTACCCTCTGAAGGAGAATGAAGATTCTGTCAGACATAATCTTAATGCATTGAATCATTACAAATCCACGTCTAAGACAATCACGAACTCTGAAGAACGCTTTTGTTTCTTTGAAAAACGTACTAATTAGGGGCATGACAGCCCCGCACGCCCCCTTTTCTGCTAACTTTTTAAAATCTCACATCCCTAGATGTACAACAAATGAAAAAGGCCAGAGTATTCAACCCTGCAAACGACCTAGTACCAAGTTATATGATATCTCATAGAGTGGAGGGGCCATTGTTGAAATGGAATACATACAAGAAGCTAAAATGATACTGTAACATTCATCTAATTAAAGGCATCAACTATGCAACATAATTGTTCAGAATTAAAGGAAACAATTCAACAGTGTAAAGCTGTAAAAGAAAACTAGCTTGCCAAGGAAAAGATACTTCTACTAGAGTGTATCATGTTTACATATTAACTGTTAAAAGAGTTTATGGTAGAATTCAGTTGAGTCAGTTATAAGCTGCTGATGTATGTGCGAGTCATGAAAATTTAGTTAAAAGCAGTTACGGTTTGGCTTTCGTTTCTTGGCTCTTGGCTATATGTCACCTGGAAAACTGACTAGTTCTGATAAACTTTTCTGCACTCTGAATTCAGGAAGGGTGAATACAGTCGAAGAGTCAGATTTCTTCTCTGTGAACTCGAGAATTCTCTGTACTGGTTCTTGATTGAGTGGATTTCCTGGTTGTTTCTCGCTAAGTGCTGAATCCCGCAGGTAAAATCCTTCTCTTCTCTAATCATTTCTGCTTTTGCATCCCGGTTTTATTAATTCATACATTGTCCAAGATTCAACTCTGATTTGATTCGGTTAATCTGTTTTTGCAGGCCGTAGCTTTTCGGAACTATCACCAATTCCTCTCAAAACCCCAAATAGCCCTCTCCGGCTGCCTTGCTCTGTAACGCTGAACTCCATTGGTTTCTTTTTCTCTCTGTTCTCCTTTTGTCAGCCATCCCTCTCAATTCTTGTTCATACACCACGAAGTTCTTTGATACTTGGTGCAAGCAACATAGCAAAATATACTCATCAGAGCAAGAAAAGCGACATAGACTCAATGTCTTGGCAGACAACTACGCTTTTGTTACTCAACACAACAACAGGAGCAACTCTACTTGTACTCTTTCACTCAATGCCTTGCTGATCTCACTCACGGTGAATTCAAGGCCTCTCATTTAGGTTTCTCTCATCCTGCCAGTAATTTGATCGGTGAAATATTCAAGTGCCCAGCTACATTCGTGAGTGTTTTCTGATTCAGTTGATTAGAGAGAAAAAGGAACAGTAACAGATGTCAAGAATCAGGGGTACTGTGGTATGTTGATTTATGTTCAAAATCTTACTGTTTTGATCACCATCTTTAGTTTCTTGAAGTGACTTGGATAGATGAGTGTGTTTTGTGTTTCCAAGTTAAGCCTTCATATCCGCGGTAGTATTGTTCCAAAGATTCATTTCCATTAATGGTTGAGCAATGTTAATGGTGTACTTGATTTGCTGCCTTGCATAATTTCTGTAATCCAATTAATGTTTGATTTGGAATCTTAATGTCTTCAAATGGTATCTGTGAAGATATTGCACTTCTATGATGAAATACAAATTGCAGATGGTACCTGTTTTTTAATGCACTTCAGAAATAAATCTAGTTGTTGTATTGCGTAGGTTCTTGCTGGTCATTTGCTGCCACTGGTGCTATTGAATGCATAAATAGGATTGCCACAGGCTCTCTTGTCAGCCTCTCTCAACAAGAGTTGATCGATTGTGATAAAACAAACAATCGAGGCTGTTTTGGTGGAAACATGGATAATGCATACCAGTTCATCATCCATAACAAAGGAATTAACACTGAAAAAGATTACACATGTCAAGGTTAGGAAGTTTGGTAGACCAGTTCTTTTCTCCTCTCCTATGCTCACAGTTTTACATTATTTGTGTTGCAGTGGAAAAGGTATGTTGTGACAATTGATGGTTACATAGATGTGAAAAAAGATAACGAGGATCAATTACCACAAGCTGCGGCAGCTCAGCCTGTGACTGTAGGCATATGTGGTGGTGACAGTGAATTCCAGCATTACAACTCGGTTAGTCCTAATGATCAATCTTCGTGACTGTAGATTTCTATTCAATTTTACTTATTATCATTAACAAGTGTATTAATATTTGTGTTATAGGGGATAGTCACTGGGCCCTGTGAAACTAAGTTGAATCATGCTGTATTAATCGTGGGGTATGCTGTATTATTGAATTGTGAAAATTCCTGGGGAAAAAGCTGAGGAATGAGGGAAAAGCAACAATGGTAAACCTGAAGGTCTCTGTGGTATCAAGAAGTTAGCTTCTTATCCCATCAAGACCAGCTAAAATCCACCAACTTCACCCCCTACTCCAGGTCCCACTAGATGTGATTTTTTTCACTTACTCTCCAGAAGGAAAAACCTGCTGTTTTACTTGGAGTTTACTAGGAATATGCTTTTCATGGAAATGTTGCCCCTCTGATTATCCAGTTTGTGATAGAAAGAGAAACCAGTGCCTTGAGGTCAGCTAGATTTCTCTTTTATTTTTTCTTTCCGGTAGTTATTCAGGGTTTTTTTTTTTTTTGTTGGGGGGGTATATTAATAAGTAAAACAAGGTCTTACACTTGCAGATTACTCCGGGAACGTTTCGCTAATGCAAGCAGTTAACATGAGAAGCTCTTCGGGGAAGTTCCGCGGTTGGACTTTCCCTGTAGGGGCTTGGACTTTGTGACGTCACTTCGACATCGCGGTGAATCAATGTTCTTTTTCTTTGTCTTACCAAACAGAGGAAACAGTGACCCCAACGTTAGAACTTTTGGCCAATCAAAACAAATTTTTTGATTGCTGAAACTGGTTGGTTGGTTGATTGCTGAACTTTCCTGGATGATAATGCTGGCCATCTCTGTAAATGAATTGAGCTGGAAATAAAACCTTGATAAAATTGCAACTCCTGTGTACATTTTGTTTCTCTCTATCCTCAACACAATGATGATTTGGTAAGACATATGATATAACATCTTGTTTAATCCACACTAATATGAATGAGTCTCTTTCAAAACCTGGTTTCATATCTTGGAATTCTTCTCTTTTGGCAGGAATAAGTTAACTTTGATTTCTAACACAACCTACGGTAGGCTTTCCCTAGGGAATTCCCTAGAGACAATATCTACAAATATTGTTGTCATAAGATCACCTGGGAATAAGGTATGCACCAACTCCTACGCTCACTTTTGTTTCTTTTACAAAACTTGCTGGTTTTATGGATATAACACTGTCTTGAGCATCTGCTTGACGGTGGAGGTTTTATGGATATAACACTGTCTTGAGCATCTACTTGACTGTGGAATTCAGACAAGGAGAATGCAGCTTGCATGGCCTAGATTTAAGTTCTCACTTAACTAATATGTTCCGAACAGAATTTACCTCTTTCTCACAGAATGTCAAACATGTGAGGTGCACAGAGGAAAAGATAATTGATGATCATTATCATTATCCAAAATCAGTTCTCACCAACTAATCAGTTAATTTTCACAGTAAAACCAATGAAAATTGCAACAATCACTCCAATCAAATAAATGGAGTACCAAGTTCTGTGAGACAAAGTAGAAAAATGCTAAAAATTTGTAATGTTCATACGCCGCAATAACTTAAGTGCTGCTTTATGGCATTAAAGATGCAAAGACTTTGTCCAGAATTAAATGAGACAATGTAAAGCTGTAAAAATAACTTCTTGCCATATACAAGATGCTTTGGTAGATTCTGTAAGTTAACCACGTTTCCCTCCAAATTAAGCAGTAAAAATCTTCTCACCTGAAACATCAATACAGTTTGCAGGGTGTAAAACATCTTTACAAGACCAAGTGGTTAGTGAAAGAAGAATGTACCCTGCTATATGATAAAGCACATCTATTACATATTTTTGGGACACAGTGCATTCGACTTCTAAAAGAGTTGTTAAATGAATAAGTTCATAGTAATTATCGGACTCAATACCCAGCCATGACCAAAAACATATTCTGCAACAAGATCACAACGATTTTCAACAATCATTGACATGAATCAATCTCGTAACAGGGATTCAAATGAGCAGAGTTGAAACAAATACTTGACTTTCGGAGATCAACCCAAAAACAATTGAGCCTAAATAAATGAAATATGCAAATATTACACTTTACATACATATGAATGCAAATGAAACCATTTTTATCTATTTATCATGCTGAACCAAGCTGTGAGCAAGCTCTAATACTTGAAACAAGTCTCAAATTAAGCTCCTGCTTTGTTTGTTGACAAGCAAATCAATCAAAGGCATAACAGAAGCCAGAAAATGTTACCACCTAACTGAAATTCAACACGGAATCGTTTCATACGCATATCTCCAAGGGACTTATGAATCTCATTCCAGTTTCAATCAGGTTCAGAGGATAAACAATGAAGAACTATAGATAGAACTAGCTAAGAAATAACCCATATATCAATTACCAATTGCGTGCTCGTTTCAATCAGTCTATAAACATCTATTAACTTAAAGAGATTGCACGTCAAAATTTACAACTTGGAAACTTTGTGTATAAGTCAAGTAGTAGAAGAAATGCAGGCATTGAATACCGATAGTTGGTCTCTAACTTGGAGAGGGAAACACGTCTTTAACAGCTGAAGCAGCAGTCAAATAATTAAGCGTGTTCCTCAGAGTTTCCTTCTCTCTCTTTAGCCTGGCGGCCGTATCTTCTAACTCAAGCAATGCCTGCTGCTCTCTGGGAGCACCTTCAAATGTACTCCCAACAAAAAACGAAAACGGCGTCGGAAACAGATTCCTGCGCAGATCCAGCACCTCTTTTTCCGGCTTACCATTCAATCGATTCGATAATCTAATGACTTCCTTCATATAAATCTCCACGTCATTGGCCAAAGCCTCCAAGTCTTCCTCCCCAGACGGTCTGTCCTCCAGCCACGTCACCTCCGCAACAAGATACGGCTTCGTACGAACAATACCGGTAACCCGGAATCTTTCCTGTCCTTTGCAAATGAGAAAGAACCGGTCGTCTACTAATCGCTCGTGCTTTACAATTTCACCAATGCAGCCAACTTCAGCAGTTCCAGAAACAGCGTCAGAGTAGATGACGCCGAAGCGAAGGTCAGTCTGAAGGAGAGTGTGCATCATAATGCGGTAGCGAAACTCGAAGATCTGGAGAGGGAGGATAGCACCAGGGAAGAGCACGAGTGAGAGTGGGAAAAGCGGGAGCTCAACGACGTCGTCTGATTTCGGAGGGTTAGTGGGATGCTTTTCGGAGAACGAAGAAGCTGAACATCGGAGGGAATTAGGCCTTCTACGGCGATGAAAAACCGTGGGTGAAGATTTAGGTAAGAATCTGACGGATTTAAGATTAAAGACAGTGTTAGGGTTTAAGGAAGATTGGTGAGGGAAGGATGAAGTAGAAGGAGTAGAAGGAGGCGAAGGAATGAGTTGGGAAAGTGCCATTTTTGCTGGTTTGAGCTTAACGGAAGTTTAATAGTTGAAAAGGGGAAATTTGCTAATTGCCATATCAGTGAACAAAGTGATTTGTCTTTGAAATTTGTATAATTGATCAGCGAATTTGATTTCCTCCTAAATCCAGTGGTTTTTGAAAATAGAGGCAAAGACGCTGCGGATAATAAAGAGAGAAGAGGAAGAAAGTGGGACAAGAGTTCTTGGTGTGGTTTGAAGTTTCGCCACGTGGGAATTGGGTTATCCGTGGGACGTTTGATTCCACTGGAGAGTCGCTGTCTGGTGCAGTGGTGGCTGTGCTTGGCCGAATCATTTTCTAATTTAACAGAATTTCTATATATAATTTTTCTTTTGTTTACAAGCGACAACCGACTCAATAAAAGTAGTGATAGTGTTGGCGAACAATTTGATTTGGGTCATGGGGCTATGGCCTGGACACCGAGAGCACCACACTTGTACGCAATGGAAGTTATGCGCTAAACCAATTAACCAGAGCCCAGTTCTTGGCGGCCCGTCTCCGTTGAAATGCACCGTTAATTCAAACGACCGTTCTTTCTCACCGACGATCGCACAAACAGTTGCATCACTGACGTATGAGCATGAGTCAGTTATGCATCTCTCGAAGCCTCTGCATTACCAAGAAATTGAACATTCGGCGTTTGCCAATTGCTGTATAAATAGAGGTCGGACTTCGGAGGTTTTCAACAATTGTCGGGGTTCAGATACCAGAGAAACAAATACAAAGGGGAAAGCTATTACTATTAGCTCGTGATAAGATGGCTCAAGTGTAAGAGGAGGGACAGGTGATTAGTTGCCACACTATTGAGTCATTGAACGAGCAACTCCAGAATGGAATTGAGTCCAAGAAACTGGTATTTAATTGCACTTCGTTTATTTCCCTTGTTGGGTGTCTTGTTTCTTTACAGATATATGATCCAAGAAAGTTATTCGACAGATAGTGGTGGAATTTACGGCTTCATGGTGCGCTCCGTTCCGGGTTATAGCTCCGATTGTGAATGAATTTGGCAAAGAAGATGCCGGGTGCATATTCTTGAAGGTGGACGTGGATGAATTGAAGGTAAAGAAATCTAAGTCAATACTTGATTACATTTTGATGCTATCATTTATCACACAGACATTACTGATTAATTTAAATGGGTTTGCAGTCCGTTGCTGAGGATTGGGCCATGGAAGCCATGCCGACCTTTGTGTTGGTGAAAGAAAGCAAATTCTTGAAGAGGATTGTGGGAGCAAAGAAAGATGAGCTGATGCTGGCCATCGCAAAGCATGCAACTCCTCCTCCTTGATGCATCAGCGTGGAGGATACATCATGCATGAATCTCAGCTTTTCCAAGTTGTTACAAGGTTTAGTTTACTTGAGGACATAGTGGAAATGTAAAGCGCGTGTTTCTGGTTACCTTTTGTGTGCTAAGTTTAAGAGAAGACAACGTAAGAATGATTTGGTTGCACTGTTTGTTTGAAAGCTGTTCGTGAATAGATGAATCTTTTAGTACACTTGCGCTGGTGAAATGAATTGCCACTATAATTCAAATCACATGTCACTAATACAACCCAAGCAATGAGAATTATTTAAAAGATAGCTTGAACTCAATCGATAATACATTACAGAGTAATCTCTTACTCCGTAGAATCCCCTCATAACAGGGTTTAAATGGGTATTTCCTTTCGTCCAGAACAATTCTAACATCTTTTGGGCACTAATTATTTGCACCTTAACATCACATAAATTATTACTAGATCTGCATCAAAACTCCAGAAAAGATATTGGAGTATCACTTGCTAATTGCTGTGCAAACCTGACTACCTTAGGCGAACATATCATCTCTAACACTACTGGCTGTGTAGTATTCAGATAATTAAAGTGAAGAATCTCCTTAAGCTTATTGCTCTGTCTATTCCTTGTAGTTTGTTCTGCGGTGTGCAGTGGTAATAAGAAGTTTACCAATGTCACCTTGAGGAGAATCATTCAACAGCTTGAATCAGGTTTGAGTGGTTGAATTTGCTGTTGAACATATAGCTTGGACAGCTAACCTCTTCAACACGTTAGGACAAGGGTCTGCCCCAAAAACATCATTGGATATGGAAATGGAGCAACTCTCACGCCCTATGCATTCCTGTCAAGAAGAAAAATTTTGGAGAGATATCAGTATAATATCTTGATCAAATTCCATTAGCAAGTTGCAGAAGCACCAAGCATAACAAAAGAGATAGAACATAGTCAGGCAAGTGCCTTCTCTACGAAGTCATGAGAGTTTGAAGCATGACAAGTCCCTTTCTGAAAACTTCCGCAAGTTCCGGAAGGAGTCCCAAAACTTGCAAATTCAATACTTGTAATAGACTGACCCTGTGCACACTGCAAATCAACTTTAGCGGGGTCCGTTGAGTCACTGCTGCTTCCATTCCCTATATCGTAATTTTCAGTGGTGGGATGGTGCTCATTTGCATCAGCACAGACTCCGGTCACTGATCTCTTCACAAGAGCTATCCTTGATGCATCACCACCAAGTTCTTCAAAAACTACCAGTAGATTTTTAGTTGGCTTTAGAAAGGACCTTGGAACATGATACCTACAAAATAAAAAAAATTATTTGAACAAGACTCATATGAGCATTCAAGATCATCACCTATCAAGATCCCAGTGCATTATTTATAAGGTAATACCATCGTTGGGTTGGTCGGCCACATCTGCGCTGGCACTTCGGGGGGCGGAATGTCCCAGCATAACTACAAACACTGCAGTCACCCTTTGCATAAGCCATCCAATATCTCCCTATGCTCTGCCCATTAATCCAAACTTGACCTTTACCCATACTCCGCAAATCCAAAGCCAGAGGCTCATTTCCTGGAGGTGCATTGAAATATGCCTGCATATTCCAAGCTGGCATTTAGCTTCTAAAGACCAAAGTTACTTCTGTTACCATTGGTTTTACTAATTTTCAATCTTTTACCTTATGCCATTTCAAAGGCTGGTGGCCCGAAGCTGCTAGTGATCTTCGGGTCCAATCAACAGATGACACTTCATTTGGTGATACTAAATTCATTGCCTCCCCTTTTAAGCCAACCTGTCCAAAGAAATTCGGTGAGACAATTTCTGGCATTATATGGGAATCAAAAGAACCTACCAAAATCCATCTACAATCATGGTGCATATTTTCTCACCTGGTATGACCACTTCTGCCATGTTAAGTCTTTATTTCCATGGTCTAGACCATGCAGCATAACTGCACCCCGAATTCCAGTTTCCCATGTCTCATAGTGCAATCCAACATTCTACAATAACCCCACCAAACTTATATAATATATATATATATATATATATATTATCCAATTTCGTCCCATGCTAATAGAACCAAAGATTAAAGAAATGGAAAGAACTAAGTTGCATGTTAACAACTATGGGTACTGTTACACCGAATTCAGATAGAACTATGTTCAGGATACTAACCGGTAACCCAACGGCTATACTGAGGAGTAAAATCTTATTTATTCCAGCATGTAGGTTGACTGGTCCTTTAAACGTAAACTTTCTGCTCTCCCTGGTCCCAAAAGCTGACCCTGTTATTTTGGGTAAAGGAAATATCATTACTTTTTGGCCAAAGGAGATATTGCCATTGAAGCGCTAACCAACCGGCCAAGCATACCCCAACTGAATTGCACCAGGAAATAAAGTCCAAAAAAATTACCTGAAAACTGCCCATTAATGAAGACATGAACAGCATGACCAGCTGACTCCACAGATAGAGTGGGCTTCTGTCCTCCTCGCAGAAATGATTCTGATGAACTAATGTCAACACTGGGTGAAATACAAACCACCAAAGTTAATAAAACAATGCCAAATATAAAATCGATAGCTCAATACATGTGCATTAGATATTTAGCTGTATATTGAGATTATTTCATGTAAACCGAGTTCCTTTCGGAAACAAGGAAGTGGCCATCCAGAGAAATAACAATGCACTAGGCTTACCTGGTCATGTACCACAGATAATCACTAGTGTCTCTAGTGACATTTATCTGCTCCAAGAGTCCAACAACTGTCATTGTTGAACTTTCACCCACAGAAGAAATATCTTCCTCATAAGTTTCCCATGAAAACAACTTAGTACCAGTTGGCAACATTTGCGTCCGTGCATTTTGAACTGCAACCTTGATGAGCACAAGACAACCATATCGATGACTTGGTCAGAAAATTAAGAAGAAAAATGGAAATAAACTGCAGAGAATATGTTTTTGAACTGGAAGTTAATCCCACTTTTGAAATGGGCAACCAGCTGGAACTTTACTTACCTTTGCAGTGTTAAATACCACGTTCCTGCAATCAGGAAGAATGCTTGTGGACCACGGGGGCAATTTGTAATGCCTGCCATTAAATATCACCTGAGCCGCAGACTTTGAGTGATAATTTGAAAGAAAAGCTGCACATTGTCCCTGCCCTGCAGAGAATTCGTGAGCCTGAAAAAATGATGAACTGAATTCAGCATTGCCAGAAGAAAGGGTGGTTTGTAAATTATGATAGTCGTACCACCAAAACAAAATGGTTACTGGTACTAGAAAATGCTGAGGACTGACCTGTTGGTAGGTTCCCAATGAAGTCACAGTTGGATCTGAAGAAACTAGAGCATGTTCACATAACTTAATAGCCTTGTGAAGCTCCTTAAGATGACCATATTTAGGCTGCCTGATCAAACCTGCATATGGCACAATGGTTAGTTGTAAGTCTACAATCTTTGAAACATATTCAAGATCCAAATAATTTTTGGACCCATAGATCACAAATCTCAATCTTGTTTGTGCAAAGCCAAAATTGAGAATATATTGAAAACATCCGAAATATTAAAAGACTTCAATCACAAAAGGAATGAGTTTTGTTTCCTACCATATTCATCAAGTGGAGCATCGTAGTCATAACTGGTTGTAATGAAAGGGCCTCCAGCGGTGCGCCCAAAGTTGGTTCCTCCATGGTACTGTCATAAGCCATATTCCATACACTATTAATTCAAATTTATTGCTACCATAATAAGTCTTTCTAAACCAGGGACAATCAAGCAAGGTAACCAACCATGTAGTAATTAACAAACGAGCCACCCTTTTGTATAAAGCGAGCTATTGCAAATGCCAAATCTTGAACTGGTCGTCGGTGAACAGGGCCACCAAACTCTGTAAACCTTTTCAACATGAGAAAAAAGATTAACAGGAATCAGAGGACTAAATCGAATTCAAGTGAGCAGATTCAAAATTGTAATTCAAAATCATATCTACCAGCCACTCCAAGCCTCAGTCCACATTGTAGGCTTGTAAGGTTTGTTGGGAGAGAAAGCATCACAGTAAAAACCGTTACAAGCATTTATCTGTTGCCAAGATTTGGTGATAGCAAACTCAGAATTTCATTTTTGTTTTCCCGAAAAGTGTCTTGACCCCATTTAAAGCCAAGCATCAAAGTAAATATCAAGCAACTCAGAGAAACTCAGCACAGAAACCTAACCACAGGGTCTGGAGCATCATCTTCTTTGCACATCACCCACGGGACTCCTGTATCCAATCCAACAGCCATCTTTGCAGCCCAATTTATGTATGCATGACCAGCAGCTCCAAGTGCCCTACTCTCTGGTCCATACTCATTTTCAATCTACATAAACAAATTAAAATAAGGAAAGATTTACAGCATAAATTACTCATTTGTTCGTAGTCCATTATTAAACGCATCCAGTCAAGTGGGTAATCTATTACCCGGGACTTCACTTGTTAAGATACAAACATTTTTAGCTTGAAAAGGCAAATGAATGTCATACACCATGATAATACATGATTCATCAAACGCAAAATCTAGAAGGCCATGTACAAGAACCCATACCTGAGAGAGTATGATGGGGCCACCTTGTGATGCAAATAACTTCTCATTCTTCATCATCTGGACAATTTTCTGGGTGAATCCTTGCATTGCCGCCTTTAAAACAAGAAAATGAATAAAATGTTAAACATAGAATCCAAAGTGCTTTATTTACTATCCCAATTTTCTATCAATGCGAGTGTTGCAAACGAAAGTGAAAGAGAATAACCTTGAATGGTCCGTTATCTGTTCTAAAGCTTATACCAGGAACATACTTCAACCAAACAGGAAATCCTCTGCACAAAAACAGAGTAAGCAAGTCAAATAAAACAATTACTCCAAGAAATACAAAACAAAATTTCCTTCACAAAACATAAAACTAAAAATTACTATACTAAGCATATAATCTCTAATACAAACAAGATACATAGATCTAGTAAAAAACAACAATAATAAATTCGTATACAAAATATATGTAGTAAAGTAAGTACCCAAAATTCCACTCAGCACAAACATAAGGTCCAATACGGAGATGAGCATACAGCCCTACTTTCTGCACCGTCTTAATGAAGCTTACCAGGTCGTTTCTTCCCTTAAAATTATACTAAAAGTAACACAAAAAGTTAGAGAGGAGAAAAAATTACACAAATTAAAAGTTTAATCAATAGTAGCAGGGAGAAATTGAAAATAATCTTCAAAAAAGAAGGGAAAATGGTCAAGATACAGAAGAGTACTTTTCCAGGAGAAGGTTCATGGACATTCCAAAACACGTAAGTGTCAATAACATCTAAGCCTCCGTCTTTAGCCTTTTGTATAAGATCTTCCCACATCTACACCCAGACACAGGAAAAAAATATATAAAAGCCATTATGCCTCAAAGAAAGGTTGAGCGTATTACTTCAAAATAGAGAAAAAAAAAATAAAGAAGAAAAAAAAATATCGAGTAATTACATCAGGGGTGCTCCTAGGATAGTGAATGGAACCGGAGATTAAGATTCTCCTCTGCCCGTTAATGATAATGGCCTTCTTATCGTAGGTCACGCTGCACTGTATCACTTCAGTACACACCAACATTGCCATGAAGAACAAGGTAAACAGATTGGAAACTGAGCTAGTCTCCATCTCTCTTATTGCGCGACAATTTGGAGGGAAATTTCAAAGACTGAGCTGAAAATTAGTTGCAATGTATCTGAGTTTCCGAACTTATCTGATCTGCTACTCTGCAACAAACATTTTCTCTGGTTTCTGTCACTACAGCTGCAGATCAGACCCAGCACATCCTATTTATATTACGATGAGCGTTGAGCACCTATCTCTGTTCAATTATTAAGGTGCCTCAGCAGAAGCTGAAAGCTTATTAGAAGTAACGACAAAAATATTTACACACACGGTAACTTAATTACAATTACCGGAATGATTAATCCTCTTTCTCTCCTCTTGTAATAAATTCCGAAATTTGAATTTGAAATTTAACCGTCAGTAAAATGTAATTACTCAATGCTTGACAGGTAATCTTGTTTGTTTCTTTCTTTTTGAATTTTGTTACTACAGCTGTAAAATTCAGATTCATCACATGGCTGACGAAGACTTCTCCCCATAAATACCATCAAATATTTTCCTGTCATTGTTATAGGGACCTCGCTGGGATATATCACATGTATTTTTATATTATACCATGGCATTAGATAAGAGTGCCCGTTTGGGTTAAGAATCGGAGGATTCTGAAATTGATTCGGGACAAACATCCAGAGCCAAGTGAACTGTCACTCATGGAATTACAATAATTCATTCTGTGGGTAAATCCTTTGTCTCGCTTCCGGCGGATATAACTCCGGGCCCTGTCTGGAATTTAGTGAAATCCCTGACAGGAGTCCACTACGTGTAGAGCAAATTTCGGAACCCAATCATGACTCTTAATACATGCAAAATCTCTGCTATATTAAGGTAATGTAATCAAATATTTAATCAATGAAGGGGTTAAACATCGTTTTCTAAGGACTGTGACGTCCAACTGTATAAGTAAATTAGGATAACAAACCCATTACCAAAAGCAAAGTGACAACAAGAAGCCTATGCATTTTTCTTATGCCTTTCAATTGAAAACACTACTGCAAAGAGGCTCTGTCATCACATTGTATGGTGATTGTAGGCCTTGTTCCACCCAATTCTGTTTGTGCGTGAGATTGATTTTGATCGCTTATTAAATAAAGTGATTAGCTTTATTGGCCGCTCAATTTGTTCTAAAAGTTTGACGTTGATTGTTGAGGAAGTAGTACGTGCAGTGCAGCCGTAAGCAAGGGGGACACCGTTCTTGTGCCGTTTGTTTCTCTCTGCTTCCATTCTGAAAACTACGGAATTCCGTGACGCTAGATCTCCGTTCCGTTTACGTCGGTGAGCCGGTTCAGCGGTTCGAGATGTGATCGTAACGCGTGACAGCTGATTACCAAGGCTGCTTACAGTGAATCCACGCGCTCTTAGGATCACGTGGAATAGTTTTGGTACATTGTCCGACAAGGATTCCCTGCTGATTCGAAAGATAATGTTTTATCCGAATGGAATCGCTTCATGACACGTGGGTAACTCGGAAATAATATTTAATCGCTTCAACAAAAGATCAGGTTACGGCCCAATTACTGAGTTTGGGCCTAGGCCCAAATCCATTGACTAGATTCAAGCCCATTTTACCCGATGGTGTAATATACCACCAGTACCTACCAATGAAATTACAACATATCCGAGAAATTTGTCGCGGATAAATTATAATTTATCGAAACTCAAGAATATATCAATCAATAAAGAAGGATTGATGCCAATCCTTCGGTCAGGATTTTGTGCACCAAGGATGATAATAAAAATCATAATCATGGTGGTTTGCGTAGAGCATCTCAATTCTTGTTGGTTTTAGAACCTGGAATAACCTCTGTCCACTACTCAAATTTGAATCCCCCTTTCTCCTGTATAAAGTTCTCCAGGCACTGCTTATTACAATTGCCACAGCTATCAGCATTACATCCCTAATTACTACCGTTGGAAGCATTTCTCACTCTTGGAAAACCATGGTAACATAGCGCTTGCACTGCTCTTTACTTTCCTGCAGACATGCTCTGCTTTTGGTTTCACTTTGTGAAAGTGCAATTTTTTTAAAGTTGAGGTGATTCGAGAACTAATACTCATGGTGGTGATGCAAGCAGAGCTATGAGACAGACGAGAATGATCATGTCACCGTCGGACCTTGGGGAGGCCAAACTGGGGCAAGGTGGGACGATGGAGTTTTCAGCAGCGTAAAGCAAGTTGTGATCAGCCATGGAGCTGCAATTGATTCCATCCAGATTGAGTATGACAAGAATGGCTACTCCGTTTGGTCTGACAAGCATGGCGGAATCAGTGGTTTCAAGATAAATAAGGTCAGTTCCAGAGCAACATTACGTTTGTCCTATCATAGGGAAATTTAACAATTTCATTCACAGAATGATGAAGTTTTCCATAGTTGAATCATGAAGCTTCTGCATTTTTTAATACTGTTTAACTGGTTAATCAATTTCTTGCAGGTCAAGCTTAATCATCCGGACGAATTTCTTGTCTCAATTAGTGGTTGCCACGGCAGTATCGTTGACTATGGTCCAGTCCTTGTTTTATCACTTACGCTTTCAAGCAATAAGAAAAAATATGGACCTTTTGGCATTCCACAAGGAACCCATTTCTCATTTCCGATGACTGGTGGCATGGTTGTCGGATTTCATGGCAGAAGCAGTTGGTCCCTCGATTCCATTGGAGTGCATCTAAAGCCTGTCCTGGCACGAAATCCATACAATAACTTCACTGCATCGCCCAACCATGCAAGCAACGGGATTAATGAGAAAACTAAAGGCTCCGAAATTGCTATGGTAAGAGAAAAACAGGACAACATGTTTGTGCCAAACCGAGGTTTTCACCATGTTGAAGCAAAGGACAACATATGGGTTAATCCTAAAAATTATCAATCCGAGATCATGATTCACAAAAGCGGCTATTCTGGTTCAACTATTCTTAAGGGAACTACCGTTGTCAAATCTGTCACAGTTCACAGTAATAGAGGAACGTATGGTCCATTTGATAATGAGCAGGGGATTATGTTCACATCGGGCTCAAACGATGGGATTCTATCTGGATTTCCCGCAAGAAAAGGACGGTTTCCTGGTGAATTTCGAGAATATGTCGTGGATGGGAAACCGCCACTTGTCCAGCCTTTCAATGAACTGTTTGCGAATAGTTTTGGAGCCCATGTAGTTGAAGGGAAACCGCTACTTCCTCGGCCTTTCAATGAGCGGCTTCTGGATGGTTTTGGAGCCAATACCGTAGAAGGGAAACCGTCAATTCTGCGGCCTTTCAACGAACGGTATGCTGATAATTTTGGAGCCCATGTAATAGAAGGGAAACCGTCACTTCCGCGGCCCTTCAATGAACGGTTTGCTGATGGTTTTGGAGCCCATGTAGCGGAAGAGAAACCGCCACGTCCTGGGCATTTCAATGATTCATTCAAACCGACAGACAGGGAACTTTGTCAGGTATCGTAATCTCCAAAGAACATAGCGAAATTGTGAGAAGGTAATCAATAATGAATTCTTCAAAGTATAGCATTTGAACGTCTAAAATTATGATTCCCTTACAGGTTTTCCCTGGAAAGATGAAAGAACCAGCTCGGTTTAGCTCAGGACCATGGGGTGGGAATGGAGGTAGGCGTTGGGACGACGGAGTTTTCTCCGGGGTGAAGAAGATTTTCTTGTACAAAGGAGAAGCCATATATTCAATACAAATTGAATACGACCGAAATGGCCAATCTGTCCTATCAGCTAGACATGGAGGTGGCAGCGAAGGAAGCTCTCACACGGTAATTACTAGTACTTCCCACAATATATTTCAATTTTGTTCACGTTATTGGTCGTGGAATTGATAGATTTCTTATGTTTCTGCCGAAAACAATGCAGATTACATTTCAGTATCCGCGTGAAGTTCTCACTGGTTTCTGTGGATATTATGAATCTCTCACGGGAGATGAAATGGCAAATGTCGTAAAATCTCTCACTTTCTACACCAATAAAGGAAAGTATGGGCCATTTGGGGAGGAAACAGGAACATTCTTCGCGTCGTCCAAGACTGAAGGAAAGATAGTTGGGTTCCATGGAAAGAGTGGCTGCTACTTGAATTCCATTGGAGTCCATATGCAAGTGTAGGTAGCATTAATCAATGTAATCAATACCTGGCACAACGAGGGCTATGCAAACTGATGTAGGAAAAGAAAAATCAAAATGGGCATTGTTAAGATGCCACCACTACCGTTTCTGAACAGGTGTTTTTCCATTTTCGGAAATGCAAATATGTAAAAGCAGGCAGAATGGATCCATGAAAGCTTGAAATTCGTATGTTTCAGATCTTTTTTTGTAAGCCCGGTTCATCCGCCAGAATGCAGAAAGGAAACCAGTACTGCTGACAAGGTACACCGACCCACTTGCGAAGATGCTGGGCTAAGGCGTGTCAAAGTCCAATGCGGGCCTGGGCATTGTCGTCGCATCCTCCCAATGACTCGATCCACTTCAGACTTATGCTTAATTGTCTTTTCCACTTCATTATTGGAAGATGGAAACTGGTACAGCCACCGATTGTAGATGATTGCATTTACAGTGTCCATTCGCCTACAGTTTGTTTTCCACTTCCACTGCCACACAAATCTTATAATTCATCCAATCCACTTCGTATAGTCCAACAACAAAACATATAAACTTCTTCAGGAAAAAAGGGAGAAGTTGTGTATATATTTGAAGAAATGGAGAATTTGATGATGCCATGTATGTCTGTATCAAAACTTCCCGTAATAATCCAACAAAAGCATGACAACATAGCTGAATTCTCACAGAAAGCAAACAAATCCGCCCTCTATTTTACCAAAAAGACTGACTTAAGATTCACTGACGCTCATTTAAACCACCTGTGTAGAAACGGACGTCTTATTGAAGCCGTAACAGCTCTTGACTCCATTGCCAAACAAGGTTCCAAGGTAAGACGCAACACCTATATCAACTTACTCCAATCTTGTATTGACGCAAATTCTATTAATCTGGGTCGAAAACTCCACGGCTATATTGATTTAGTGACAGAAATAGATGTGTTTGTGAAAACCAAGCTAGTTTGCATGTATGCAAAATGTGGGTCTTTCAATGATGCGCGCAAGGAGTTTGATGAAATACGTGAGAGGAACTTGTACACTTGGTCGGCAATGATCGGTGCATGTTCCAGAGAGCAGAGGTGGACGGAAGTTGTTGAGCTTTTCTTTCAGATGATACAAGGTGACGTGTTTCCTGATGATTTCCTGTTTCCAAAGGTTTTGCAAGCTTGTGGCAATTGTGGGGACTTCGAAGCTGGAAGATTGATGCATTCTTTGGTTATAAAATTGGGAAAGAGTTGTGTCAGTCGTGTTAGAAATTCAATTTTGGCTGTGTATGTCAAATGTGGGCAATTGAGTTGGGCGAGAAAGTTTTTTAAGAGTATGGATGAGAAAGATAGCGTGGCTTGGAATTCGATGATATCAGGTTATTGCCAAATTGGTGATATTGAAGAGGCTCATAGATTGTTTGAAGAGGTATGCAAAGAGGGGATTGAACCGGGAGTAGTAACATGGAACATTTTGATTCGTGGTTATAACCAGTTAGGGCAATGTGATGTTGCAATGGAAATGATGAAGAAGATGGAGAGTCTGGGGATTACTTCTGATGTATTTACTTGGACTTGTATAATTTCAGGGTATGCTCAAAATGGAAGGACGAGTCAGGCCTTGAATTTGTTCAAAGAGATGTCCTTCGCTGGGGTTAAGCCAAATGGGATTACCATTACGAGTGTTATTTCTGCTTGCACAGATTTAAAAGCATTGGAAACAGGGATGGAAATTCATTCTCTTGCTGTAAAGATGGGTTTCACTGATGATGTACTGGTTGGGAATTCACTCATTGACATGTACTCCAAGTGTAAGGAGTTAGAAGCTGCTAAGAGAGTTTTTGATATGATAAAAGGGAAAGATGTTTACACTTGGAATTCAATGATTGCAGGATACTGTCAAGCTGGCTATTGTGGCAAGGCCTATGAGCTCTTCGTGAAAATGCAGGAATCAGATATACCACCTAATGTCATCACATGGAATGCAATGATCTCGGGGTATATACAAAATGGAGATGAGGATGAAGCCATGGATCTCTTTCAAAGGATGGAAAAGGATGGGAAAGTTAAGCGGAATAGGGCATCGTGGAACTCTCTTATTGCTGGTTACCAGCAACTTGGACAGAAAAACAACGCATTGGGGATATTTAGGAAAATGCAGTCATCTGGTTTTAGTCCAAACTGTGTTACCATATTGAGTGTCTTACCTGCTTTTGCATATTTAGTTGCTGCAAACAAGGTAAAAGAGATACATGGTTGTGTACTGCGCAGGAATTTGGAGTCTTCTCTCCCTGTTATGAATTCACTAATAGATACTTATGCCAAGTCTGGGAACATTGTATATTCAAGAAACATATTTGATGGAATGCCTTCCAAAGATATCATTACCTGGAACTCACTAATTTTTGGTTATGTTTTACATTGCTGTTCACATGCCGCACTTGATCTCTTTGATCAGATTAGAAATGTTGGACTTAAACCAAACAGAGGTACTTTCTTGAGTATCATCCTAGCACATAGTCTAGCTGGAATGGTGGAGGAGGGAAAGGAAGTTTTCTCTAGCATTACTGAAGTATATAAAATTATACCAATGATAGAGCATTATTCAGCTATGATAGATTTATATGGCCGTTCTGGTAAGCTTGGGGAAGCAATGAAATTTATTGAAAATATGCCCATAAAGCCTGATTCCTCTATTTGGCGGTCGCTGCTAACTGCCTGTAGGATTCATGGGAATATTGGCTTAGCAGTTCAAGCCATTGAAAATTTGCTTGACTTGGAACCAGGGAATATATTGATTCAAAGGTTAATTATACAGACTTATGCAATATATGGTAAACCTCAGGATGCTTTAAAAGTGAGAAAGCTTGGAAAAGAGAATATGATCAGAGTATCTCTTGGAAAGAGCTGGGTTGAAGTTAAAAGTATAGTGTATGCATTTACTACTGGTGATCGCTCTGAATCTTACTCAGATCTTTTATGCTCTTGGTTACAACACATGCCAGAAAATGTAAAGGCACAAAATACTCACAGGGGATTTTGCATTGAGGAAGAGGAGAAGGAAGAAATCAGTGGTGTTCACAGTGAAAAACTTGCATTAGCTTTTGCTTTAATTGGCTCATCTCAAGTACGTCATACTATAAGGATAGTGAAAAACATTAGAATGTGTGGCCACTGCCATGAGACTGCTAAATATGTCTCTATGATGCATCACTGTGAAATATATCTGAGTGATTCAAAGTGCTTGCACCATTTTATAAATGGGAAATGTTCCTGTGGTGATTATTGGTAAAATAAGAAGGGCGATCCAGGAATTGATTTTAAGATAGCTTTCAGCGATAGAAGAGTGGCTTGTTAAAGATATCATAATATTACCCGAGCTGCCATGGATCTAGGCAATGGCGTGCAGGTGAAGCAGATTCACTTGCAAAACTTTTTGGTTACTTGGTTCCTTTCATTGCACGTAGAATCACTGTTTCTGAAACTTTAGATGTGATAATATTGTATATTCTGAATTTCAGGAAACAAGTTGCATGTCAGCTAGATCAGTGATCTAGTGTAATTATGCTTGGCTATTGCTGATGGTGAGATATTCTTCTATTTCATGCAAGTCCAATTTACCGACAGGTATAGTGCTTTGCGTAGTTTATTTTATATTAGTTAAAGTTACACTATGGCATTAAATGTTTATGTTACATTGGTCTAAAGATGGATTGTTATGCTTGTTAAGTTGGCCCCAATGTTCTATTTTTGTTTCTTCTTATTATTATTAATAATATTATTTTCTGCAGGTTTGTTGACTTAACATAACATGCTCAAAAACTATAATGAGGCAAAGCACTGTTCTTTTAGTGAACTTCGTTAATTTTTGAAGTCTCATAAGAATGACTTGTTGGTCGAACCGTATCATTATTCATGGTATGCTCACAGTAGTAATGTACTCGGCTGTCATCTACGAGCATTTAGCTTTCTTGCCAAATGCCTTTACCATGTATCTTTAAACAGGTATTCTGCTTGACCATATATTTCTAAATTTAGCCCTCATGCTTACTTTTTCTGCATTAATATGCTGAGTGAGTGTCAACAACACTTGCTTTTGTATTGTTTGAACAGGTGAACTTATATTGTACCAGATGCATGAGTCAGATAACTGGCTATTATAGATGGCCATTCGGATGCTAACAAGGGATATTAATCTTATCAACAAGCTCAACAGAGGGAGTTGGTGTTTCTAGGAGAAATATAATGCCAGTAGTTGGAGAGTCATGTTCATGTTGAGTTATTTTTGGAGTTTTATGTGCTTGACATCTAGGAGTTTCTGTACTGATTGTCATGCTAACATAGAACCATCAGTAAATGTTTGGCAGCAAACTTTGACAAAATCCAAGTGCAAAATGGATACTTACGTGGCTGTTGCTGTTATTTTATCATGAATTTGAAAGTAAGAAGGTAGACGAGCTGTTCTGCTATTTTCATGCGAGACTAGAACTGCAAAAATGACTGTAGAGTTCAATTACATTTCGCACAAATCATTGTCTAGACTTTCATCTTGTTTCACTTGCAAGGAAGTTTAGGTCCCTCGTATTTGGTGAAACAAGCAGTTTGTGCGGATAGACTTGGAATTTAAAGAAGGCCAGAGCCAGCCATCTTTTGATGAGATGGGAAGATTCCATTCGCAGGTCCACATTAAGTGGCAGTAGAATAGATAGAAGAGCAGATTCTTGTGGCTTTTACATATAGCACTAACTAACAACAGTGAAGAAATAACAAATAGAAAATTGACAAGAATTTGAGCTTTGTCGAGCGTGAAATATCCACACGACATCCCGAATCCAATCTTGAATACAAAATATTTTTGGGGTTGTGTATTATTGGAATAAGGCTTCGGAAATGGACATCTTGGGTTTATTCTGCAATTGAGTGCCGTGGTTTACTCTCGTGTAGCCACTGTGATTGAATTCAAGTCCACAACATTGACTAGAAATGATTATTAGTTAAACAGTGACATACAGAAAAGTAATTTACAATGGGTGGCAAGATCTTAGATATTATAACGGGGACATTTCTGTTTGGAAGATTCTATCAGGATCGCGGGTGATATATACCCACCGACAAGCGAAAAATCTATTCATGAAGGGAATTACAAGCAATAATTTACTATGTTCTTTACCTGCCTACTTTTCTTAGTGTCGTGAATGTCTAGATGATTTTCAGAAATGCTGATAATATTCGAAGATCGGCATCAATGCAAAGATCAGCTAATACCTACTTGCTTCTCTTACTGGAAATTTTAGCATCTTCAGGGAATGTGACAAGTTTATGATACCCAGCAAATATATGAATTAGTAAATTCACAGTTTATGAAAATCCTTAAAATCTTGTGTGCGAGTAATTCATAGAGGCAATGGAGAATTAGTCAACTGATTCTCTAAATATTAAGTGTTTTCATGTAAATTATGCATTGTGAAGAATAATATTGAAAGGCAAAACAAAGTACCTATGATATGATCGTCAGAAATGCATCCAGCTTTTCTGGCAGGACATAATAATTTTTACCTGGGATCTGATTCTCTACTTTTGATTTATTGCCGTTGGTAGTGGAAAACAGAATTAGCTTCTTCTACGCATTTCTAGAAAATATATAATTAAAAAAATCCAATCATTGACACAGGCATCCTTTTGGCTCTCATAAATGCATGTCAAGACTGCCCAAGAATTCATCGAAGTATTCAACGAATTCCCAACGCTTGTTTCTTAGCCTTGCTTGGAAGTGAAAAATGGTAATCATACACTATTTGTTTGTTCATTGTATGGTTTTGATGCATAGCTTCACCTGAATGCTTGGCTTATTGATATTTGATGTGTTGCCACAGAGTTTCGAGGATAAAGAGAAGAAACCAATAGCAGTTGGACCATGGGGAGGTCAAAATGGCACTAGTTGGGACGATGGAGTACATTCAACAGTTAGACAGCTCATTATAGCTCATGGAGCTGGTATTGACTTCATTCAGATTGAGTATGATAAGAAAGGGGCTTCATTTTGGTCTCAGAAGCATGGAGGAAATGGAGGCAATAAGGTTGACAAGGTTAGTGCGTACCCTTGAGTAGAAATCTTTTTGCCCTCGTAATTTTTTATGAAAGTTTATGCATGGTCATATCTCGAAACATGAGTTCCTAATTGTTTTAACCATTTACAGATTAAGCTTGATCACCCAGATGAGTACCTAACTTCACTCCATGGACACTATGGTGCCACAAACGATTGGGGAACTGTATTTGTTCGATCACTAACTTTCCAAAGCAACAGAAAAACATATGGACCTTTTGGTGTTGAGCAAGGAACATATTTTTCTTTCCCGATGACTGGAGGCAAGATTGTTGGTTTCCATGGCAAGTGTGGTTGGTATTTGGATTCCATTGGTATTTATTTAAAGCCTGTCGAGAAAAAAGTTAATTCCGCACCCATAGTTCATTCACAAAGCATTGTTACCAGTGGAAATGAGAAAATTGGCTACTCACTAGTACAAGGGAGCGTGGGCCAAAATTATGATATAGTTCTGGCTGTGCGGCAAAAAGATTCTTTTGGCACTCCCCCTCCGAGCATAGCGTCTAAGAAAAGTCCTCCACGCGTTGTCTCTAAGAAAAGTTCTAGTTCCAGTTCTAGTTCTAGTTCTAGTACTGATGACACCAGCGATGACGAAACACAAGATAAGGTAAATTATCTATTTACATTATTTATTTATCAATTTGAAAAAATGCATTATTTTGTTTTCCATTATCGTTTCTTGTTTTGTTTCAGAAGCGAGGTAATGCAAAAGTGCCCCCAAAAGTTGAAGGTGCAACAACATATGGACCATGGGGTGGTAGTGGTGGATCCATGTTCAATGATGGAACCTATGCAGGTGTTAGGCAAATTAACGTATCACGGAATGTTGGAATTGTATCGATTAGAGTTTGTTATGATCAAGATGGGAAAGCTGTTTGGGGAAGTAAACATGGTGGCACCGGTGGATTCAGAACTGACAGGGTATCCTATAAGCTCTCCTTCCATAGAGTTACTGACCATTTGATTTCAATATGACAAGATAAATATTCCCATAGATTGCTTATTTCTGGTGCAATTTGGCAGGTAATCTTTGATTATCCGTATGAAATATTGACACGCATAACAGGAACTTTCGGGCCTTTGATGAAAATGGGTCCAAATGTTATCAAATCGCTTAGTTTTCATACCACCAAAGGGAAGCATGGGCCATTTGGAGATGAACAAGGACAATCATTCAGCAACAAAGTTGGAGAAGGAAAAATTGTTGGATTCCATGGAAAAGACGGCCTATATCTGGACGCTATTGGTGTTTTTGTTAAAGAAGGGAAAGTAACACCAGCATCAGATCCTGTTTCCAATGCAATTGTCAAAGCTGATGCACCTATAGCGCAGATTGAAAATCCTGTGTGGTCTAATAAACTACTAGTAGCAAAGCAAGGAAAATTGGAAGAGGTAGAAAATCATGTTGATTACATTTAAACATGCTCATTAAGGGAATTGGGCATATAATATCTTGAGCAAATACTATACAAAGTTTGTATTTAAACTAATCTGGCATCTAATAATTGTCGATTGTCTCAGGTTGCATGTGGGGTGATAAAAGAGCCAGCTCCATGTGGACCAGGTCCTTGGGGTGGAGATGGAGGGAAAGCATGGGATGATGGAGTATTTTCTGGGATTAAGCAGATATTTGTGACAAGAGCCGAAGCTATCTACTCTATTCAAATTGAGTATGATCGAAACGGACAATCTGTTTGGTCTGTAAAACATGGAGGAAATGGAGGAATTTACACACATCGGGTAACAATCAATAACTAAGTTGCGAACTGAAGCTATTCTTCTAGTAGTTACTGTTGGATTGGTTTTCTTATATGTGTTCAAATTTGCAGATAAAATTGGAGTACCCACATGAAGTTCTGACTTGCATAACTGGATACTACGGTCCCATCACTAAAGATGAGAGAACAAAAGCTATAAGGTCACTAACATTTTATACTAGTCGAGGAAAGTATGGACCATTTGGTGAGGAAGTTGGAACATATTTCACTTCAACTACAACAGAAGGCAAAGTTGTTGGTTTCCATGGCAGAAGCAGCTTATACTTGGATGCTATTGGAGTCCATATGCAACACTGGCTTGGGAATCCAAGAGCTGCAAAACCTTCTCGCTTCCCATTTCTGAGGTGATTGGTTAAAATGGTGTGTCAATAATATTTGAGGTGTATTCACCACAATATTTGTGTGTTTAATCTCCTGCCTGTTGTGGGCTATCTGTTTCTGTCCATTAGTATTCCAATGTTGGGAATAATTAAAAGATCATTGTACGGTACAAAATAAGCTGAAGTTTATCATTAGCTAATACCAAGTTCCCCTAATTTCTTCTACTTTCATGTTACTACACTAATTAACCAGAGATTATATGAATTTAGTTTTAAAAAAAAATTTGAGTAAAGTAATTTTACCACATATTATAATAATATTACGAGATTATTTAATTAATAAAAAGAAAGAATATTAATTTTATAATTTTTTTTTTAATTTTTTATTAATAAATAATGTTTTTATTAATTAGATGATTTAAAAATATTTATAATAATATAATAGGGCTATTTTATCTCAAATTTTCTTTAAATTTAATGCATTTTGATTCTTAAATAGGTGAAATCCACTAGAGATAGCGACTATTACACCAAATGGATCTCGGTCTCAATTCAAATCCCATAAATAGACGGTGCCGTTTTGGATAAGTAATAGCTATTACTATACCCCTTTGGAGACAGAAAATATAATCAAATGGAAGCTGTGATTAGACCCCAATAGCATCGCAAATTGCCACAAGAGTTGAAAATTAATCTTGGGCTAATGACATTGGGATTTGGGTTTGCAAATAAATTGCCAATTTTGCATTTAAGGACAAATATCAAAAGCACATCACCACATGATGAAGTAGACATTTCAGCCGAATAATTAGAGATGGAATGCTGCTAAAGCTAAGCTTAGCCATGGAATTGCTAAATCGGGGACCCATTATTTATCGCATAATTAACAATAATTGACCAAGATTTTGTCTTAGATTTTATTCCTGTGGCCGGCCTACCATTTACTTGGAGAAACATCCCACGTTTTAATTACTTGTGCCTTGGAAGGACATGTTAAAAACATTTCTAGTAAGAAGCAAAGGACTTTTTTACTTGCTAAAACGGCATAAACAATTGAAAATTTGTCGAGTAGTACCCAATCCCATGCATGATTTAACCTACGGCCCCCATGCATTAATAGCGCAGCTACCAGTGGTGTAAGCTCATTCGCTGGATTAATGCTGTCAATTTGATGTATCATTTCTATACTACACGAATGGTGCATGACAAACTTAATGCATCATGCATGTATATTGATTCATGCATCGATCCATTGCGATCGAATTGGCTTGCAAGGACTGCCATTGATTTTCATCAATTAATGTTGCAGCAGGCATCATGTGTGTTTGTGTGTATATATATGTGTATGTTATCCTCTTCCATTCGCAGTAGACAAGTTTCTCAACTTTCCCTTGTTTGTTTTCACCAGGAAGGAAATTCCCAAAAGTTTCTTCCTGCCAGTCTAGTCTAGCCTAGCCTATCCTGATATGTCTACAGATGCCGCATGGAAATTCAAATCGTGCCAGGTAAGAAGAATTGAAATCTAGACTAAATCATGCCAAATTTGAAGGGACGTTTCCCAAGTTTGTCCTTTTTCCCAAAACCTTCGGCTTTCCATCTTGTCAAGCTACATGAATCTTTCTAAATTTGGCAACTGAGTTACTCTTACAACACTCATGGGTCATGGCGGATCAAGTGGCTGCCCTACGAAATCCAACAGCACTGCACTACTACCATTGATGAACGTGCTAAGATAATATTGCATGTGTGGATGCTCTACACAGTTTGCAATCTTTGATAACAAAGTTAGGCTTGGCAATTGTCTTGGCTTCGGCTTCTGTCCTTGCTATCATCAAGTAAAGAAAATTATTGCGTACTATTAAGTCTAAAGCTTTTTCAGACAGCACCGAAAAATCAGATGGTGATGTTATTAATGCTTTTACTTTGTGTATTACCCCCAGAAACAGGCCAAATTGTGGGTGCATGATTTGCATCAAAGGTAATCAAGAAGTGAGCTGGCTGGCTTCAAATCATACTCACTTCTTGAAAACGATCCATATATATGAGAAAGATGAGGATATACTTAATTTGCTGGTAAATAATCTGTCTAGATGGTGACTTATGTTGACAATTAAGGCTTCA
The DNA here is from genome assembly GCA_032401905.1 of Swietenia macrophylla. Lineage (NCBI taxonomy): Eukaryota > Viridiplantae > Streptophyta > Magnoliopsida > Sapindales > Meliaceae > Swietenia > Swietenia macrophylla. The sequence goes on along the minus strand of CP135570.1, from coordinate 6,810,502 downwards.
GGTTAGCAAGTTCCACCCCAGAACTGGGCCGGGGACAGACAAAATTAACAATCTTCTGTCGCTGGTGCATGTGAAATTATTGCAGGCAATAATCTCAGAAGTTTGACTCTGCGGCTGGAGAGAAACTAATCGTGTTGGAGATTTTAGCCACTCATTGATCACCAGCAACTATTATTTCTCATTCTGTAAACGCACGCAAGTTCTATTTAAAATGGGCATTGAGCTGTAAAAATATATTTACAAAAAGCAGCAAGGAAAAGCATACCCTTTTCTCACTGCTCACATTGCATGCACTGAACTGGTGCTCATTTTTCAGAAGTCTAAATTTGATCATGAAATCACAAGGCCGGGCACGGTACAAAATCACGATATGGCAAGCTGAGCCTACCTTATTAACATGAAGAAAGAGGAGGAATCTAATGAAAAGAATAATTGATATCAGGTTGAAAAAGAAGAAAAGCTGAATATGTTCTCCAACGCGCACGGAAAAACCTTCTCTTAATTAAGCCGCTTTGTCAAGAAAGTGACAGCAGTGCAGCTTGCATTCGTTGATTACACTTTGGCAGAGACCAAATTTGGAGTTAAGAGAGAACCCCAAGTAATATCTTGTTTGGAAAGAGAAGAGACCGACCAGGGCCAAAAATCCCAGAGTTTAGTTTAATGAAGAAATTACAACTGGAAGAGAGAGCAAAGCAGAGAGCCAAAACTGTCAACTTTTACTGGTGAAGTCACCAGTGACAGTTGTTTTTTCTGTTTTCAGTGAATATTGTTTCGAGAACTTTAAAGAAATCCTGAAACGAATAGCTCTGGCGATGTGATAATTGAGGAATCCTTGACTGCTTGTTAGCATTACGTCTTTGTTTTCTTTTCAATCAACAACACTTTGCTGTCACTTCAGCAATTGATGATTCTCTGTGCCATCTAGTAACACAAAGAAATATGGTAGTTGAAAGAAAGAGATAACTGGGAAACACAAATCTAACGAAATTAAAAGAGGGAGCCACTAATTGTGGTCCTGGGATTCCATTAATGAGAACTTTTCTCGCTTTTACATGGCAATGGTACAAATAATTTGCAATATTGATCGTGATTTGCCTCTTCAATGATCGATGGATAGGTTTCATCAACATCACAAACAGTTAAATCCTGAAGATGCATTGCACTGCATTGCACCTCCTGCTATATTAATTACTCGTAGTAACAACATTATATTTGGTAGTACAAAGATTCTTCCACTCGATTAATTGAGGTGGACCATCTCAGACACCTAATTAATGCTTCTGTAATGCTTGCTGCATGTATATATATCAGCCAAATCCATAATTAAATGGCCATCAGATATACTTCTTGGTATAAAATTGCAGGTTTCCTCTTGTTTGAATGCCTGTAATTTTGCATAATATTCTCAAACTGGCTAACTCAACTTTATTCTTACTGATACCGGCAGACACTAATCAGGTTGAACACCTAATATTCTCTGATACATACAAATTAATAATCATAAACCAACAGAATCTAGCATATAATTAACGATAATGTCGAGAGGATAGTACAGTACATGAACATTGACTGTCAATGGCTAAGTAATTAATTAATCATAATTATTCCAAATACATTAAATGTAGTTTGTTTACATCAATGATACTCGTTATAAAAAGACAATCAATCTTGCCTTTACGATTTGCTTTTATATTTAAGCATGCTAAAGTAGAAGCAAGGGTTGTGGTTCAAATTAAGAGAAGTGTCCAAGTCAGTAGTAAGCTAAAGAGATTAAGACATTTAATTATTTGATCAATGTTTGTATTCTAAACATGCACTAATTCATTGCTAGTTAGCTTAGTTTACTTAGTAGACTGAACAACTCAATACATTATACAAACTTAGAAAAAAGTGGTAACGCGTGACTATGATTGTCAAATATTTTGCATTGAGAAATGATATTTATCCTGATTCAGCATACTTTAATACTAAAAATATTAAATTTTAAAATTGTAAAATATTATTTACGTTCTTGAAATTTAAAAAATTATTTAAATATTTATCAATTCACTGTATACAAATCACAATTTAGTACTTCAATATGCTAAGTTTGTATATGTATCATTGCTTTTTTATAATATATGTTAGTTCTATTTCCACTGCTGGGATGACACGGTGAATTTGTTACGAGTTACAACATAATGCTTCTTGCACTCTCGGTGATTGATGCCACAACTGTCTCTTTCTTAGTTGATAACTTCAACTAAAGCCAACCCATATCAGCTCATTATATTTGTAAGTAAACCATTAGAGATTTGATTAGCACAGCTCAAGTAACAAGTACATATACATGTTATCTACAGAGCAACATAGATGGGCGTAGAGTGGGCAGCAGTCTCTACATTTTGACTGAATATTAAGTGCATAATGGGATAGGTTTTGTTGGCTACATTACAAGAAAGTGGTTGTTAAATATGTACATATATTATATTCGCATGAAAAACATATGGTTGACTGATATAAGGAACTGCATCCAGGTCAATACTGAATGAAGACTTGCACCAAACTTTTACAGGAGCCAGCCAATAGGCAATGGTCTTGACTTCTTTCATGGAAGGAAGTTAATGAGGTCACATTTGAATCCCATTACAGTCCACCAAACCTTTTGACTCCCATTCTTATACCTTTGTTTATCGAAGCTAACTTAACAGTTACGCTATAATTATAAGACGTGCTTAATACATTGACAATAGTGACAATAATAACAATAATATTGCATGGCATTTGCTTGCCTTACCATATAGAAAAGCTTTCTTTTCAATCTAGCAAATGGGGACTGATCAATATACATAATTGCTTGCACACTCTTGACTTGTCACAGTCTCTCTAATTGAATCTGAAACTAGTGAAAGTTGGCTTGAATATTGGGTAAAATATAATGGAGTCCTGCTAGGATTGAGCTTGAAATCTCAGTATGGTAATGGGGCCATGCAAGTCAACTTCCAATTTCCTTCAGTGTATACCGGTTATATAATTGTATGGCAGGATGGATCATATCATTAAACCATCGCCGATTATAAATTCCTTCAATAATTCGGCATTGACTAGCCATGGCAATTGGCTTAGACACTGACACACAACTCTTTCTACATATAACACATGAAACCGACGGAGATAAACCTAAACTCCAAATAATAATTGGAAACATGCATATGGAATTATTGAATTGACTTAATAATATAGTGGAAAACATGAACGTGTATAATAAATAAGAGTAACCACCAAAATCCCACTTGTCCTTTTGCCTTGTAAGACTACAGGTAAAAACCAAACTGAAGAAATCTAAGGCCTAGATCCTCTGATTTTCTTGGAATTCAAAATTGATGGGCACAACACAACACAACACATCAGAAATCAAACACATAATTAATTCAATGATGATGTATCGATGATCATGTTGTAATCGTTAACCTACATAATTAATAATCGGTTGAAGCATCGACGTCTGCTGATGATTACAGAATGAGATCGAGAAATTCAAGAGTAGCTTGGCCTTGGCGTTGGCCTTAGCGATGGCCGTGAGAGAGATAGAGAATCTGTAATCTTTATTTGTTGCGCAGAAGGTATTGTACACATAACATCGCATCGTCGTCCAGTCTCTGCAACCACGTGAACCCGCCCTTGCTCACGTCCCCACAAGGATCCGCCGTATCCAAAAGTGGGCCCCTTGTTAATAGTCTTCTGTTCACTCCCTCGTTCTACACACGTGTCTCGTCACTCTTTCCACGTGAACAGCCACGTGCCCCCTTCCATTCCTTCATTGCTTTTGTCCTATAAATTCAAGATGCACATCACATACCCTCGACACAAGAATAAAATTAGAAGCGTAAAGACGTAGTCAGACTCAGACACTCTCTGGCTCCGTAAACAATTCGAGAGAGAGAGAGAGAGAGAGAGAGAGAGAGCAGTCTCAATAGTTGTTTCTCTCTTAAACAAGGTTCCTCGTTTGCCTTGCCTTCCCTGCACTTCTCTGCACAGTTTACATACAGATTCAATTGTCCTTGCATTATAAAAACAAAAGAAAAGGCAAAAGAAAGAACATGGATTCTGTGCATGTTACGTAGAAAATCTTTAAAGCGCAATCCAGGCTTACGTTAGCCCCACGACTCCCCACAACGCTGCCACAAGATTTTGTTCGCTTTTCTAAAACCACAACACCGCCACCTTCTTCTTTCTTCTCTCCGCTCTGCTCTGCACACAGTCTCTCGTATCCTTCAACAAGTACGTCTCTCCTCACCCTTCATATACTTTGTAAATTGTTTTCCCTCAACACAAAAAACGTATGGCCACTAAACTTCTTCTAATGTTCGTTATATGTGTGTTATTAATCTTTACCGTGGGATTGGCAGTGGACCCCGCAGAGCTCCTCTTCCCCGGAGTCGATGGTCAGCTTAGCTTCAAACCATCTGACGTGGAAACGGCTTCCGCTGATTTTGGTATGTTGGGAAAAGCCAAGCCGAGGGCCGTTTTGCACCCGGCCTCAGCCGTGGACGTAGCTTGGCTGGTTAAAACAGCCTATGAGTCAGCTCAAGGGTTCCCAGTCTCGGCCAGGGGTCATGGACATTCCATAAACGGGCAAGCACAAGCAACCAATGGGGTTGTGATTCAGATGAGCGACGCAGAAGAAAGCCGGTTTGGTTCCGGGAAGCCGGCTTTGCCTCAAGTTTATGAAAAGGAGATGTACGTAGACGTGTGGGGAGGAGAGCTATGGATACAAGTGTTAAAGAGTACGCTAGAACATGGACTTGCACCAAAATCATGGACTGATTACTTATATCTCTCTGTGGGTGGTACGTTATCGAATGCTGGGATTAGTGGCCAAGCTTTTCATCATGGTCCTCAGATTAGCAATGTCCATGAACTTGACGTCGTCACAGGTAAGGTTTCTTTTCTCTTTCTTGCATGATGCTTTAGCTTAAAAGTACTAGTCTACGGTGTCCATACGTTCTTTTTACTGTAATTGCTTTCCTTTTTCTGTTTAAAACCTTTGTGAGGGTGGATGTTCTGAGTTTAAGGTTATCTTTTGTGGGTTTCTGCTTTGGTGATTTTTACCAAATTCATAGTTGAAGTTGAATTATACTGCCATTCTTTCTCAGCTTAGCAATTAATTTCTGGCAATTACAGGTAAAGGAGAGCTATTGACATGTTCAGAAGAAAAAAATTCCGATTTGTTCCATGCTGTTCTGGGTGGTCTTGGGCAATTTGGAATCATAACCAGGGCTAGAATCGCACTTGAACCTGCTCCAAAAAGGGTATATATTCCTCTCCCTATTAAAGTTTTTCACTTGTTTAAAATGGGTTTTGGTTGGATACACAAGTAAACAAAAGTTCCTAGTATTAATCAATGAAGAAACCTAGAAAGCAAAAACCGTATCATGACGTATAAAAGTTAATGAGTTTGGGGTCCATTTGAGAGGCTTTTCAACCCATTCAAAACGGCTGTGCTAATGCTGGCAAGATTGTTGACGTCTTCTCCTTTGGCTATGATCTCTAGCTAACATGGTCTTTTTCCCTCTTTTCGTGCCTCCGTTTGTCTTTAACTGCTGTAGGTGAGGTGGATCCGAGTATTGTATTCCGATTTTTCAACTTTTACCAGAGACCAAGAATATCTCATCTCTCTGCATGCACAACCAGCCAGCCAAAAATTCGATTATGTTGAGGGTTTTGTGATTGTAAACGACGGTCTCACTAATACTTGGAGATCCTCTTTCTTTTCCTCTCGTAATCCTGTTAAAATGAGCTCACTCGACACTGATGGGGCAGTTTTATATTGCTTGGAGATCACCAAAAATTACGATGAATCCACTGCTACTGATATCATTGATCAGGTATGCCACAGCTTATTAGCTACTTATACGCTTACAAATAGTACAAATAATTGAAAGACTGCAAGCAAGAAACATAATAATCTGTAGTATTATTTAGCATGCTCTATTATTAGACGGCTTGTGACACCTCGGTCCTCCGTGGAGGGCTACCCATCGACTGTCTTACTACTATAAATGGCATATGATATTGCGAGCTGTATTTGAACAACTGGCATTCCTTATTTATTTGATATTTTTTTATCTTTGTTGTCTAATCAATCCAATTCAGCAGCTCGAGACATGCAGGCTCTGTAGAATTGAGATATCTTAAGCCATTAGAGGTCGCTATAATGGTTGTTAAAACTTAGGTCGCTTTCCATGGAAGTGCCTGCCAAATGCACCGTATTAAGGATTACTAAATCTAAGCCGTTCATGGTCAACCAACCTAATCATTCTCTTCTGACTGATTATCTTGCTTTGGGATAATTAAAATATGATTGGAATCGAACTTATTCTGACAAAAACGACTGTTATTGGTGTACTTTGATTGATCTTTCCATTGTATGTTTATTATAATGACAGCATTACATATTAATATATAGTTAATTGTGTACTTACTGGGTCTGTTTGTAACAGGAAGTACACTCTCTGTTGAAGAAACTGAACTTCATGCCCGCATCTGCTTTCGCAACTGATCTGCTTTACGAGGAATTCTTGGACCGGGTTCACAAGGCCGAGTTGAACCTCCGGTCCAAGGGCGTGTGGGACGTGCCACACCCTTGGCTTAACCTATTTGTCCCCAAGTCAAGGATTACTGACTTCGATAAGGGTGTTTTTAAGGGCATTTTGGGTAATATAACAAACGGCCCCATTCTCATCTACCCAATGAACAAAGACAAGTGAGTTCATTCATTAGATGCATGTTAATATTATTACTGCTTCTATTTTTGTCTTTTCCTTACACAAAGCACTGCATGCATGCATGCAACATGCAAATTTTATTATATTACATAATGCATGGCTCATGGTAACTACGGGTGTCGTGATATTGAAGTCATTGTAAACGTATGCATATTTATATACATGTATTATACTTACATACGTACATACATACATATATACATAGACCATCTATGAATGACAATACTGCATATGCATGCATGCATGCATGATCATCTCGTAGCTCAATTAGCTAATTAATTACCGATTGTTGGGGGAGATTAGAGTTAACGGAGATTATTATAAAGATCGTGATATGATACGAGGAAATAGGTGTAAAGACGAAAGGTAGACACCTCCGAAGCTTTACAAAGGTGGTCCTAGAATAAGAAACAAGTGGCATGTGTTAGAGAAGAAACACGTGGCCCACATGCACAAATCCAAGACAACAGATGAGTGTTTAGTGTCCTGAGCCAGCTAGGATGAAAAAACCGTTTCTCCTTTGTTGACTGGAATAGGACAGATCGACGGCAATGATCATCCAAGTGGGAAGATTTCTCGTGTCAGAAGATCTTCCAAAAGGGACCCACTGATGGGATGGTAGCATGTCTTGTTACAATTGTAGTTCCAGGAACATACCCGTTTGTAGAAGTTAAGTTAACGACCCATCACTCCGTTTGTGGGTCCTCCTTTTGATTCGTTCAAAACCATAAAAATCCCAACCACCATTTTGCATTTTGCATTTTGCAGACTGAAGAAAGCTCCGTTACATTTCATTTATGCTTCTTCTTGTTAATTTTGCTTTAGGTGGGACCGTAGGAGCTCGGTGGTAATTCCCGACGAAGACGTGTTTTACCTCGTTGCGTTGTTGAGATCAGCTTTGAATACAGGGGAGGAGATCAACTCCTTGGAGTACCTGATGAATCAGAACCGTCAGATCCTCAGGTTCTGTGATGAAGCAGGAATCGAAATGAAACAGTACCTACCTCACTACACTACACAGGAGGAGTGGATGGACCACTTTGGAGATAAGTGGGGTCAGTTTTACCAGAGGAAGATGGAATTTGATCCGAAACACATTTTAGCCACAGGCCAACTTATATTTGAACCCTCTTTCAAATCTTCTACTATGCCCTTGCAGCAGTAGTAACCAGTACTCGTGCACCGGAACGGTACCGTTTTAGGAGTTGTAAATATAATGGCAGAAGAAACGGGGAAGGAATACTTGTTCTGTGTTTAATGAAGATGGCAGATTATTATCCGGAACAGGAGGACGCGGTTGAGGAATAGTTCTCGAGTGTAGATTGAATGGAGGGGTCCATGATCATGTACAGCACATGTAATGTTGCAGATTGCAGTGCCCATGATCCAGACTCCCGACTGTTGGTTTCTGGATGTTGTCTGTAGGTTATCTTCGCACAGCTGGTTCCACAGCTTCCATCGCGTTTGGTTTCGTTATTTACTGTGTTACCGATATTAGTTACTCTTCCTTTCTTGTTCTTATAGCTGAACAAGAACATCCTTGTAAATGTGATCAAGGTAATTAAGTTTTGACATAGTGCGGAAGGTTTTTATATTGTCTTTCCCACAGATTGACACTGAATTTCATTTCCAACAAGCAACGATGGATCGAAACACTACTCAGTTACTAAACTTAAGCTAAAACCTCTGGTAAATTCCGGAAGAGAAAATTACAGATCAAACAAAGGGGGCAGAGAGAGAGAGAGAGAGAGGGAGGAAAAGGTAAAGAAAATTCCCTTGGAACCTTCTTCGAATAGATATCATCGGCAAATCATTTGATCTATTTGTTTACATACAACTAAAACTAAATCCAGGGATGCCTGCATGCAAAATGTACAGGGTTACTTGCTAAATAGGCCCATCTCAGTTTAATAAATAATTTACAAGTAGACCAAGTGCAAGATGCATGTCAATAGTAAAAACCGGAAAATCTTTGTGTAAAATGAAGCAATAGCCATGGCAATCTCAATATGTATTTTGTACCGGTGAAAGAAAAGAGAAAGATGACATTGCCTTGCTTTACCCAGTTCAAGCGGCAATACAAGCAAATATGTAAAGGGGTGGGCAAGAAAAACTAATCACTTTTGACTAACTTATCAGTATATAACAGAAGATTTAAGTGGAGCAAGCATCTCTCGTTCACAGCAATGATTATCAGTTATTTGAATCACCCTCCGCATCATGTTGCTTTCCGAATTTCCTCAATGCGAGAGAATTTGCCGTTTTCCTCCTCACCGACGTTCCTTCAGCTACCACTTTGACAGCCTGAAGACACACCAAAATTTGTTATGAGGCATCGACTTGTATCAATCTTCTGAGCTTAATAATATTATTTACAACAGAGAACAGATAGTAAGCATGCTGTACAAGAGGGGGGAAAACTAGGAGGAAGCCATAACAAATATACATGTAAGTTTCGATTGGTTTGACTGATGTTTACTGTTAAACCATAGTTGTTTTCCACAGCCATACCGACCGTAGTTGCTATTACTCTTCAGATCTAAATCGAACTAGTATCAGTGTAATGGTCTAACCTACACCGTATTTCCTGACAATCAGTTCTTGAGAGGTTTGAAGAGGCATATAAATCTGTATCAACACAGCAATGTACAGGGACGACCCACAGTTTGGCAGGGTAAAAGCTACTAAAATATTATTTACCGTTGAAAGATTATGCTCATTGTTACGCATGGCTCTGTTTGGTTCGTTAAACGCTTCCATTTTTAAGCATGTGTTAAGATGCATAAGAAGTTAGTAGTTAGAAGATTTAGATTCGACGTCGCATCATTAATCCTACAGAGCCCTCTGGAAATCAATCTTGAGGATATCGCCTTTCGGTACTTCATTTATTTTATTTTCTTTTTAATTTCCTTTCTTCGTAATTGAACATTAGCCTCTAATACTATTACTGGTTTTACATATTCATTACAGGGTATCATTGAGAAAATGAAACTTGCACCGGAAAGGCAACGCATTCTGTATAAAATAATCCACACTGAGTCAAACGTAAAAGTAGACAGGCCTTTAGAGGCATGGCAACGGCAGCCCTTTCCGCGCTTCCCCGGTACATACCACCAAAAGACCACCTTTTTTATACAAAGGTTACAGGTAATTAATTGATACTCTTATCACTACACTTTATCATCATGGAACCACCATCTTGTCTCCTTAGGAGATCTCCCATTCCTACATTTCTTCACATAACGGTCATCATCCAACGGGCGTTGCTGCACAATGAGATATGCACAACTGATGCTCATATGGTGTATTGAATGGTTAAATAGAAGGGGAAGGGGGAAAGGGGAACAGAAACAAGTAAGAATTAGGTTTGGAACCAAACCTTCACAGTCGAGCTTGACAACATGGAGAGGATGCTGATGCATACAGAATTAACAGTCATTGCTGGGGACCAGGAATCATAAAGAATATCTGCAAAGACAAACAGCCTATAAGTTTGAAGGTGCAGGCAATAAGCCAAATATACTTGCTCAAAGAAAAAAATGAAATCAAATAATTAGTAGCCGTATACTAGTTTTTACCCTCTTTCTTCAACATTATTTAGTTACAACATGACTAACAATTCATTTCAGATAATCATTCTTAGACTGTGTTCAGTAGTAGAAAAATTGTAGACAAACCAATGTTTTTGCACGATTCACCTTAACCTCAATCATAAAGGGGTAAACAAATAGAAGAATATTTGGTTTCTTCAATTTGTTTCCAAACACGAGGCTTAATATCCAATCTGATACGGAGCATTGGTAAGGAAACAATCAATTATGCAACCTAAACATTATTGTTTTAGACAAACTTTAAATACCAAATACAGGAGGATATAAACGCATCTGTGCTGCTAACTTAACATGAGCATCAATGCACCAGACACCCCTCAAATCTCGGATAAAAAGTAATAACCACTCATAGCAAATAACTTTCATATCTTATTGTGGTATATTGCATGATCTAGTGGACACAATTTAAAAGATACAAAATTGCTAAAAGAGATAGAATTGCTAAAAACACCTGGGAAACTATAACACAGAAAAATTATAATCCCATCGGAGCACCAACAGAGACCACATGCATATTACCGGAGAACACACTTTTGCCCACAGCCATAAATCAACCACTGTCACAAAACTACTTTCTACAACTACATAAGCCCGACTAACTTTTCACAAGAAAGAGTCCTAGGTTACAGAAAAACTAGAAAATGTCAAAAGAAGATACGTCAAGATCAAAGGAAAGAAATAAAGGTTTATAATTTAACATATGAATTATAATACCACACCACATAAACTCCAAAACATGGGCAAATTTAGTTTTAGATTTTACTGCAACTACTAGTTCTTTTTCCACAGACTCTTTGTTCTTAAGGTTTGCCTTCAGAAAAGATAACAGGAAATGATGGGCTCTGATTGAGCTTAACAAACTTGACAAAGGGCGAAAACAAACAGAACCTGATTTTGCACTGCAGATACAACTCTCAAGTAGTTTGGCTTAAGCTTCATTGGATGGACCAAACTCTCAAGCATGCAAATTGACAAAACAATATTTTGTAATACATAACATATGAGAAAATCTAATAACTAAAGAAATTTAACAAACTTGATCAAGCAGCCGTCTTTGTTAATTGTGGAGCAATATATGATAAATAATTTAAAGCAAGAGAATTAGAAGCATTGTTTTACAAATTGACCATCCCAAACTCACCGTCTTATGCAACTAATTCCAAAAGGGGAGAATTTAAAGGCAAAAAGAAATCAAAACTACAGCAATGCAATACCTAAACAGATATGTCCATTGCTATAAATGTGAGGATGCAGAGGAGCTGAAGGGAGAAAAATCACCTGTCAAAACATTACAACAAAATGTTTGGAAATTCTATTGTAATCACTACAAACAACAAAATCATAAGGGCCCTCATTGGTTGTTGTGCGCCGAGGAACAAAAAACTCCATACTAATAAGCCAAATTTTCAAACGCAACAGAGAAAACAATAAAAAGATATCTATTCAATATTCTCCAACAACTTCCACAGTTTCTCGGCAACCAAACAGAGAACAGATAAGAATTTAAAGGCCCTCTTTGGTTGTTGTCCGCCGAGGAACAAAAATTCTACACTTATAAGCCAAATTTTCAAACGCAACAGAGAAAACAACAAAAGTTATCTATTCAATATTCTCCAACAATTTCCACAGTTTCTCAGCAACCAAACATAGACCAGATAGAATTTAAAGAGGGAAAAAAAAATCGAGATGTACTTGAGGTGCTTCCATAGGGTAATGCTCGGGAAAATCCACTTGAAGCTGGTACGTTTCGTTCGCATACAGTGTCCCCGGGGCTCCGTTGACTTCGATTATCCATCTTCACACAAATTAATCCAATACGTAATTAACAACTCGAATTAAAACAAGAACTACAAAATTAATCCAATAAATGAATTACAAGATCAGAACGAAAATGAAAACACTAATAAAAAACCTTTGAAGATTATCAGTTACTTTGTGTTTAAATCCCACTGGAGGATTGATCTGCCATTCCACAAGCTCTTTCTGCAGTCTATTAGTTGCGATCTTGCTTAAAGCCTACGTAAGATAAGAAAGTCAGATACCATAAATCAAGAGCCAACAAAACATGATATCAAAAGTAGTCTAAGCAAACACAAATACAGTGTGAGATTGAGAGAGAGAGAGAGAGAGAGAGAGAGAGAGAGAGAGACCTTGCGTGAAGCAGCAGAGGAGCTGGTCATTGCTTCCACGAGAAGAGATACGCTACAGGTCTGAGTTTTTCCTGTGATTTACTTTTATGGAACTGAGCCAAATCTGGTTCATTGCGTAAATAAAAATAAAATCAAAGAATCGTGAATCGCACGATCTACAATTTGTTTTTTCGGCATGATTCATTCGTCCGGATTGGCATACTGTGTAGTGTATACATGGACGCGGACATTTGGGTATTGTAAAGCGTAATGATTGTGCCACGTGGAATACGAGAACGCTAGATCTACGTACGATCTCTAATCCCCTTTACGAGCGGGGATTTTCCCGACGGATTTTCTCGACGGCGAAGGAATACTGTATTTAATTGGCTGTACTAGCTCGATGACTGACGAGCGGGAGTTTCGAAGGATTTATTAAATTCATAAGGTATTTAGCACCAGATCCGTTAATGCGTCACTCGTTATCTCCTCTCGTTCATTTTTATCTTATATTATAACCATTAAAGTGATGATTGAAAGCAACAGTGTACGTTGAATGTCCCAAAGCTACTCCTGAGCACAGTATTAAACAAAGAAATTGAAGACATCAGCGTGAGCATGCAAAAATTAGGGCAATAATGGGAAATCTGCAACACAGATGTTAAAAACAAGGGCAGATAATATTTCTTGGCAGCAAACTTGCTCATATTTGTTGGTTTTAAGAAGTTAAAATCCCAGGAATTTGAGGCAGGCTATTTCATAAATTGATCTTCAATCTTCTGCTTGATCAGCTATACCTTCCTTTGTTGCCGAACTGCTAGCAAATGATGGGTTTGAGTCTTCTGATGAGTCTGCAAACTCCTCTCTGTACATTTCTTCTATCATAGGCTTCCACAGCCGAACTCGAGCATTAATGAACCAATTTGACACCTGAATTAACAACGATGAAGCCCAGATTTACATCAGAATAGTTCCGATTCATTGGCAGGAAGATAAGAGGGTCGAGAGAAATTACTTGGTTCTTGGTCAGGCCTGTCTGTGATGCCAACATTAGCTTTTCAGAATCATTAGGATATCTGTTTGAGAATCATAGAAGTAAGGATCATTAAATTTGCAAGAAATTGTAACATGTAATACCGAATTTAAAGCACTTACGGGTGAAGAAAGTGTTCGAAAAGCCAAGAACGAAGTATTGCCACAGAAGTCTCTGGCAAGCCCCTGATTGGTCTCCATACTTGGCGTTGGCTCTGGAACATTCCAAGCTGTTGAAGAGACATTCTATTTTGCCTAGTTTCTCTATCAAACAAAGTAAGTTGCGACAATCCTGTGCTGAGTTTCGGCAAGTCCTGAGAAACCCTTCTGCTTGTCACATTTATTTGAGATACTATGGCATCTCTTAGACTGCCAAAATGCCTGGTCATTGCTTGGAGTGCCAAAGCTGTGTACGATTTGGCAGCACCCAAGCCTGCTATCACTTCAAATGATGCTACCACTTCTTCCATTTGATGGTAGTATATCTCATATTTGCTCTCAACCTAAACATCAGTAAAATTCGGAAACAACTTTATCAGGTTAAAAATTGTCCGGCTCAAATAACTGATACAGAATTCTAACGTTCAATATGTGAATACCAACCTCCTCCAGCAAGGAAATAAGCTTTGCAATTCTCAGATGAAGTTCGTGTTTCTCTGCAGATAATATTCCAGTATTGCACAATTCTGCTTTTAATTCAGATGATAATCTTAGACCTCCTCTTCTGCTACTATGATACAGCTTCCTAATATATCTTTCATCATTCATGTCAATGTTTTTACCAACATTAACAATTTCTTCTAAAAGAGTCTGAGCTGGTTTTAGAAATCTTGAATTCCCAACAGCATAAGCAAAAGATTCTGTCCCATCACCAGAGCAAGAGCGATTGAGTGAGGTTGAAGATGAAGAGAATGTGCCCCCCGTGAATGAATAGCCATCACTTACATGCTCCATTCCTGGATTACAAACTTCCCTAGATTCATCCCCAAAAAATAAGTAATTGGGACCAGCAATTTCTGTATTTAAGGACCTCTGGTTGTAATGCACAGGTGAAACCAGCATGTGAGAACCTAGAGATAAAGAGAGTCTCTGGGATTGGTCATTGGTCTCGTTTGATGCTCCAAGAAGGTCCATTAGATGTCTACGGTGACTGATCTCATTTGACTCCTCTGCTACAGCAGGAGCATGAACAAGGTCCATTGATCTGGAAATTCGTTCCCCAAGAGAATGAATGCTCGGCAACACACCAAGAGACTGAGGATATGTGTTATTCCCTCTTAAAGCAGACCCATAAGCATCAAAATGTTGGTTTGAAAGATTCTGAGCCGTAATGGAGTCTGACATGATGAACTGGTGTAGCATATATGAAGCTGGATTTGGGGGTGAGTCTTTTGAAACCATAGTACCTGAACTAGAAGGCAAGAGATTTAGTATTCTAAAAAACTTGCAGAGAAAGATATCGAAAGATAGACAATTATAAGGGTTTATTGGTTGATGGAATGAACAGATACCTATTTTTACTCATTTCTAATGCACAAAACATCAACTATACGCAGAGAAAGATGCATCAAAGGAAAGAACATGGAAATGCACAAAACAAGTGCACAGATAATTTTGGGGGATCAGCAATCAGATTGCCATTTGAAGTTATGACTTACTTTAACGTTGTGGAAATCTGTACAGACTTGCATTCAAGGCAACTGAAACCAAAACAGATTCAGAATTAGTAAACATAAATAGCGGTGATAATCAGACATGGAGTTCTCCCTTAAAGCAAAACACTTTTCAGAAACACCATCATTGATGAACTTTAAAATTGAAAATTTTTAAACCATAAGGACTCTAAACAGAGAAAGAGATGAAACATGGAGTTTCAGTTTGTCCATAGAGAAGAACAGGAGGTAAAAAGTGCAGGTCAGGAAGAACTGGAAAAAACATGCTAAGAAGTATTTGTCAACTAAGCCCAGCCCTTGATTGACAAGTTTGAGGAACTAACAAACTTCAAAAGACCCATTAAAAGCCAAAATAGGATTCATTCTTCTTTGATAAGCATAAATATGAAAGCCAAAGCAAGCAGGAAAACATCGACCTATGAGTACTAACATACCTTTGATGAAAGTAAATTTTAAAGATAAAGCAATGACTCTCTGTCTCCCTTCTCTTTCCCACTCTCTCTCTCTCTCTCTCTCTCTCTCTCTCTCTCTCTCTTCCTGTGAAATTGATCAGGTCTAAATCTAAGCAGCCAAAAGCTATTACACCTAGACGTAGGCCTCTGTTAGTTCTTCAAAGAAACAAAGCTAATTGGCTAAGTTGAAATCAGAAAATGACAGGTGAAGATGGTCCCCCAGCTTTCTCTGACTATAAAACAAAGAAGCAAAAGCATCAATCCTTCAGCTTTGGTGCCTGCAGTTACATTTCTTTGGGAGACTCAAAAAATGCTTTTAGCTCAAAACAGTATAATACTCTCTCTCTTATTATCGCAGAAGATGAGCTCCCAATACGTTAACATGTTCTGTTCACTGGGGTTGCTGTAATCTGTAAAAGGTAAAGAAAAAGTGGGCTGTTTTTTGCACACTCCCAGTTTTAAGATTGTCTACTTGCGAGTCTCTAAACATATAGGAATATCTAACTTTTTCCCGTTAGATTCTGTGATCACGGACAGAGGAGATGTTGAAAGGACACTGAAAATCACAATCTTTCAAGAACAGAGGATAAATTTAAAAATTATGAAAAGAAAAGAAAATGGGATCCTGTGCTCTCACGGAGAGGTAAATGAGAAACAGCATGTTGTTGGGAATCTGGTGTTGGTGTGCTGATTAGATTGATTATGGGTGTATTTGATGGTTTCATGGGTTTGGATGCTCTGAGTAATGATTGCCGTTTTTGTTCCTTCGGCCTTCTTCTGTTGTCACTTTCTGTAGTATCGTAACTTTGTTACTTGTTAGACCTGAAAGGCTCACGCTACACTCCTAGATTAAAGTGTCTGCATCATCTGAATCATGTCAGTATATATTTAAAATGAAGATGAAGCTGATACATTTTACCGCACGTATATAATTTATCCAGCTATCTAGGCCAGTGACTGTAGGTGTAGCAGTAGCAGTGATTCTTTGTGATTCAATTTATCCTCAGTGACTCTGCTTCTGCTAAAGTCTATCTATTTGCAGTTGTTTTTCCGAGGATTAAATTGCTATCGTCCTATTCTTGGGCAATGATACTGCACAACTTAACCAAGGCAAAAGAACAGCAGCTATCTCGGCCCAGCCGTCCTAATTCTTAACAGGCTTTTACCGCTTTTCGGACCCAACATGATTTTCAGAAGGGGCTGGGTCTATCTTTCAAATCCTGCAAGTATAATAGTAATAACACGAATCCTCAATTTGACACCTGTACACACACCATAAATAAACAAAGCCACTCACAGTCGCAGTAGTGTTCTATCTTTCAGCTGCACGATCTATTTTATCCCCTGAATGACCAATTTCCACTGATTTATTCAACAACAATGTCCCACTTGATAGTTCTTTTACAAGGTTCTTTATTCAACGAAATACACAAGGCTAGCAACACATGCCTATGATCTCACCAATCTGTGTTGGTATATTACAGAGTTCTGTCGTATCATTTTACACTACAAAATCATGCATCAGACGAGGATTGACAAACTTATCATGCTGATTTCCCATATCCATGCAATGATAATCTACGGCGTCATGCCCCACAGTAGAAACGACTGTGCTATCGCCGCCTCCAATATTGCTTCCAGCAGATAGAGGTAATACATCACTTTCATGATGTCTTAATCCTAATGCAATTGTAACCTGGTTGCTAACTGCAAAACCACACAACTCTGATATACCGTATGTGCCAGCAGTAGCACCCATGAGAACATCGTTACCATTTTGGTTTTGCTGGATGCTGTCGTAAAGTCTATGGCCATTTATGTTAGGCCTTTGGTCTTTCCGTAATCTCTTGATCCCAGAAATGAACACACCTTCTCCATTACCACTTTCCTGAAATACAGAACTTGCTGTGGGCTTGTTCATTTCTACACCAGGGATACAATCAGACTTAAGGTCATGAGCTTGCTGGGTGTGAACACCCTTACCAGCTTTGAATGTCAGACTATCCTGCAACTCTTCTCCTCTATTTTCTGGTGCCGATGAATTCTCACTGCATGCTTTTTGTGCATTTTCTGGACAAGACATACAATTTTCCTCGGCATTACCAAACTCTTCTATGTACATCTCCTCCACCATGGGCTTCCAGAGACGCACCCGAGCATTTATAAACCAGTTTGCAACCTGATCCCGATGCAGGAACAGTGATCATGCCATGTGACAAGAAAAGAGGAAAATATAAATCCATATTTATCTTGTGTCGTAATATGTAGGAAAGCAAATATATGCATCAAATGATAAGATCCTGGAGAATTCTCCAACTTTCTTTGTCTTTGTTTATTTATTTTTTCTGATAAAATTTCTTCAAGAGATGTACACTTTGGTACTTATTAGGTGTTGGATTGACTTTTGGATCCAAAATTTCCCATTGTGAAGTTCAAATTATACAATATGATTATGATCTATGAGTCCAATAACTGAATTTTCTCTCTACCTCACCTGATTTTTGGTCAAGCCCGTCTCCCTTGCTAGCATGATTTTCTCCGAATCACTCGGGTAGCTGGTGAAAACAAAAGTCAGCAAAGAACGAGAACTGGGTGAACCAAAGTCCTTGGAAATTTATAAATTTATTGGAGAAAAAGAGAGTCCAAGGACATACGGATGAAGAAAATGCTCAAACAGCCAAGCACGAAGGATTGAAACAGAGCTCTCTGGAAGTCCTCTTTGTGGCCTCCAAGCATGTCGCATCACACCCAACTCTTGAAGAACTCTCTGTTGTCTCAACTGATGATCCACAAAGCGAAGACGAGGTATGACTGCTTGATCATTTGATGAAGTCTCTTGCTCCCCAAGGCTTTTCCAAGTTACTTGTATCTGGCCATTTATTGCATCACGTAAAGTGCGGAAATGGCGAGAAATTGTTTGGAGGGCAAGAGCTGTGTATGATTTAGCCGCCCCGCGCCCACCAACCAAGTCAAATGATGACATCAATATTTGCATTTGATGGTAATATTTTTTGTATCTTCTGTCCACCTACAAGAAAACATTAGAATTAGCAGTATTTCAAGCTGAGGTGAAACATAATGTAATATGAAAAAAATCTAAAGAGAGATGCCGAGTACATGCATGCAAAGACATATCAAGGTACAGAGCCAGAATAAAATTCACCAGATGGGGGACAACAGAAAAGCTATTACCAGCCGAAAGGCTGAAGTGACTAATTCCTCCAAAGCTGTTATGACCCCTTCCTCACTTCCCCCCGTTAGTGCCCTAGTCACTCAGGACTACCAAATTTCTAGCTGAAGAAACATGCCTTTTCTATAGAACAATTTTGACTCAAGCTAGCACTTTAAGTCTCAGACCTTCACATTATTTACCCAAAATAGACTACAACAGATTGGTGGAACAACCGGTCTTTCCCTCTTCTTTGTAAGATATCCAGCACCCTAGCTCTTTCATGCACTCATGCTGAGCCTATGAGGAAATCATAAAAGGATAACAAATAGGGAGTGCTACATGCAGTGTTAATGTTAGCATTAACTTGCAGCCATTTCAACAGAATATCTCTTCACCAGCTAGTTTATTCCGGTGAAGGAAAATTAGACAAGCATCCATATTAATTGTAAAAAAAGAACTCATAAAAAAGCTACATGTTTAGCTCAAATCCGAAGGCAATGACTTACCTCCTCCAGGAGGGACAAGAGTTTTTTCTTCTTATTCTGCAGATCTTGTCTTTCTGCTTGTGATAGCTCAGAAGATGAGTTGGTAACTGACTCATTAGGATTTGACAGACTGCTACCTATTGCAGGCAGCATTGACGGACTACTGGATCTCCCATCAGTCCCTTTAGTGTCATCCAAACAATTCCCTTGACAGCTTTGATCTTTATTGGAATTTGGCTGCTTCAAAGCCTTTTGGACATTAACCACCTCATCAAGCAATTGCTGTGCCGGTCTGAGGTAATTAGATTTTAATATAGTGCTTGACGAATGTATTGGTTCATATTGATATGAATTAGAATGCATTTCCTTGCGGCCTACCGAGTACTGAGTGTTGCACAATGACTCTGCTTCAAAACCAGACAGCAAACCTTCAGAAGTTCTTCGCTCCTTGCTTTTTTCACTTTCATCATCTTGACAAGGCATTGTATCCTTACCTGGAATTGGCAGATGCGTTCTAAAGAATGAAGAGAAACTAGGATTTGAATGCTGGTACTGAAACGAAGGCACAGAAACTCCAGATGTCATCTGTGTACCAAGGCTTAGCGATAATCCTGGACACTGGAAATTTTGTTCGCAATCTACAATGCCTGGCTGCATCCTTTGGATCACCTGTGAATCCGCAGCAACAGAATTGCCTATCAAACCACCGGTTGCAGTGTTTAGTTGCCCGGATGGCAAAATCACTGAATCACTTGATGGAATGATCATCTTCTCATTTCTATCTCCAGCAGATGGGATTTCAACACAGTGGTGACAAGAAAGAGAACTCCCAAAAGAGAAGATCTCTGAGTACGACCCAGATGATGAAGCTTGATTGACATACATATTTACATTGTCAGGATGAGAAGATGGCGGACCTGGAAATGGAGTCGAAAACCCCTCTCTTTGATAGCTTAAGCTTGGATTATAAGCAGCCATCTTTTGCTTTCTTCTGTCTCACAAATCTCTGGTCCTGTAGTGGGAGATGAACAACAAAACTGTACCAGTGCTCTCCATGAATTAAATGATCATCGAAGAAACAGGTGCTGCCCAATTAAATGGTGATCAGTTAATAAATCTTGAGAGACCAAAACTGAAACTCCAGAAGAGGTCTTCTAAATTTCTTATATCATATCCTTACATCCTCAATTACGTTCTCACATCAACACTCGAAGCATGTAAAATATTACAAAAACGTTGTGCAAAATCTTCATACCAACTTACACAAAAGATAAGTTTACAGGTGTTATCATGAACAGTGCATCAATACATCAGCCTTGAAACTGTTGCAGATAAGGAGAGAAGTTCTTATTCCCCGTCTAAAAGGAAGAAAAATCTATATGAAACTACACCAAGTACTCCTCTTTACTAACTTTTAGTCAGATTTCAGACACAAATAAAACTGGACAGATAAACGGATTCCTGAAATCCCTGACAAACGAGACCCATAACTAAAAGTTAAACAACTACAAGAAGAAAGTAGGAAGGCGCTGGGTGGTGGTGGAGCAGAGAGAAATTCTTTATGTAACTGTATTTTGACCTTTATGGGGGGTTATTACCAGCATTTTTCATAGTTAGTGCAATTTCAGGGCTCAGTTGAAATGGAGAAAAACGGAAAAAACACAGCAAATTCAAAATTCAAGTACAGAGAAGAGAGTCTTTAAGAGGAAAATTAACAAAAAATTATAAAACCTATTGTCTTATAAATGAGCACACAACAAATTAAAGGTAAAAGACACTGAAAAGCTGGGAACAGAGAAAAGAAAAGTCAATAATAATATCCCTCCTTTTCCTTTCCCAGCAATAGCTTTTTACTGGTCTCCCTATTTTTCGAATATTGCAGCCATAATTCGGTCAACAACACCATCAAAAGAAGAACAAAATCACAGCCAAACTCAAAATTCATAGGATCATACAAACTAATGAAGTAAAGCTCTCAAATTGTTTTCCATTTTTAGCTAATTCAATTCACTATCACCATCGTCATCATGCATTATAGGAACTAATACCCAATTTGGCAAACACAATCAGGGCATCAAACTTTTCTCCCTTTAATTTCTGATCACACACACAGTATCAACAATCATTATCAATAATAGGGAAAAAGAAAAGGAACGGGTAAAGGTGAAGTACCTGAAAACCCCATACAAGCTGTGCGTGTTGTGGGGAGCAGAAAGGGTTTGAAAAACGAAAACAAAAACCAATCCCGAGAGATTTATCTTGTAAACAGAACTAACCTCCTTATGATTGGATCATTGACACCAATCCAATAAAAAAATAATAAAATTCCCAATCAAATGGTAGAATAATAATATATCATCCAACAACAGCAACTCCTATGACAATATTATATTAAACCATTCTTTGTAAGCTAAGTTCTTTGTCAATTTTTCCTAAGTATCTCACGTTTGAACTAGAACGTTCTTCAACAACAGCCAAGTGGCAAAAGTGGTGGTTAGTTTTCTTGCTCAAGGGAGTTCATTAAACCTAACTACCAGTGGGTATACCTGTAACCAGCAATTAAGCCTTCTTTTAACGCATAATACTTGGTTCAACTATCAGTTTGGTTCATCGATTTCTTTAAAAGAAAATTAATGACCGGCAAAGGTTAGCTGTAGTCGCAGCAGGTGAAAATGACAAACTCACGTTTCTTTGTGTTCGCTTCTATTGCTTCTATACGCTAGCGGCTAATGGCCACCCGCCGCCACTTCTGTCAATTTATTTATTTATTTTCTTTCGCTATCTTATGGTCGTTTTCTTTCGCTTGTATAGTAAAAGCTCTTGATTTGCATTAGCCCAGAAAAATATAATTCGTTAGTAGTTCATTTGATCATGCAACACTGTGGATCACCATCAAGCTAGCTTAACTTTTTCTTCTGATGATCATGTTGTCTGGCCGCAGGGAAGCCCGGCCGAGATTACTGTTTTTGTCAATGAAAGTATTTTCATTAAAAATTCTGAAAGGATATGGCTTGTCATCCCCTTATGCGTGGTTCAGTTTGCAATCATAATAAAATGAAAATGGAGAAGCATGATTTCGCGTTGGATGTTAAAACGACTTGTCATTCCCTTCTAGACTACTTTACCGACCAGTTGTTTATCTTAAGTCATAGTATTCCACACAATGACATTCATTTTCTTGTAAGACTTAAAAAGATTACGTCGTACTAACTATAGTTGGATAAGATGTTATTGACATGGCACGCTCGTGTGTGTATTGACGAGTAACCATAGAAAACGACCACATACAGAGCAATGGAGTTGAACGTTCCGGAGTGACAGTTTCATTATGAGTTTATGCTTCGGTTATCTCACTCGTTCACTGCTTCAAATTCACGAACCCAGTTTTCAGTGGTGTCCAAAACCTTATGGATTGACTGGAGCTAATGTTCTTGCTGAGAATCGGTTGTTTGCAACCCTTGATCCAACTACAAGAAGGGTTCAGGTAAGAGTCAGATGCTAGACTCTGAAATTAATTTCTGTTTTTCTTTTAATTCTCTTTTTATAGGAAAAAAGGGACCTAAATTTTATTTTTTTCGCTTTTTCTAGAAAAGAAAGGACCTATATTTTAGTTTGTATTGGATTGACAGGAGAATATATTGAAATGAGTTGTGCAATTTTGCCAATGTTTGTGGAAACATGAGATGCTTATTTTGTTTGTTGATTGGTGAGCATTGACTTTCATGGTGCTTCTATGGCTGTTTCCCATTTACTTCACTTTAAAAGTTCTTGAGATGTATTTTATTGTGAGGGTTGAAATTTGTTGATTACCTGGTGATTTATCATTCGAATTTTAAACTCCTGTGAGCTCTTATTCATTGACATGTCAACTTTATGTGACAACCTTATGATTTCGGCTGCTGGGTGGGCAGTTTGACAGGGTTAGTGAACCCCAAAAGGTCAAATTGGAAGCACAAAAAAGGGAAGATGTGGTCTGTATATCTGCTTTGAATGGTGATAGATTAGATGAATTCTGCAGCGCAGTTCAGGAAAAATTAAAGGTACCACTTGAAATGTACCGTCCTCAAAACCATGTTCATTCCCAATACTAAGCATGGCGTTCATGATCAGGATTTTATGGTGTGGGTGGAAGCATTGGTTCCATTTGAGAAAGGGGATCTTCTTAGTAACATACATCAGGTTGGAATGGTGGAGAGAATGGTAAGTAATCCCATCGTTTGCAAGGTTATTGACACCAATGGGGCAGATGTGTGTATCATGGCCCAACTTTTAGTATGATTTTTTTTTTTCTTTTCCCTGAATGAGAGAAAAGGTTCAGTAGTTCGTCCCTACTGCTCTAGTATTGCCCCGTTTAAAGAATTTTCTGGTCGATCTCTGTGTTAGAACGAATGCATTCATAAGAAAAATGATGAAATGATGATCAGATGGGCTCAAGCACAGGAAATTGGTGATACAGCATTTGAGTTCCTCCCCCTACTTCAATGGTACTGTATTCAGTGCTTTTAAATAAGCTTATAGCTGTACTCTGTACTTTTAAGTTGATGAATAGGTATATCTGCATATGGAGTTGAAGTTTCTTGTGGTAGCAGGTAAACCACTCAAAACTTCTGACTGGGTCCTAACTTGTTTATATTATCAGAATTTTGTGAGGAATTTTTTATTTTTCCCTTCTTTAATAAGAAGATTAACTACTGCAATACTAAAGACTTTCGCCGGGGCTTTAGTGTTGGATTAAAAGATGTTCTTTAAATAATAAAATGTTAAAAGAAACCTGCAGCCATAATTTGTACTTGGAGAAGGTGGAACAGAAACACCTACCTCTTTTGTACTGGGATAATCGAATGCCAGAAGTATTACACAGACAAGTTGACATAGTCACAGCCCGTGATATTAGTTGTTTTAGAGAGGATTTAGTAGAGAGAGTAGTTGATTTAATCACTATAAATATAAAAGCCAACCCAGCCAATGAGCAACAGCACGGAGACAGAGTCCTGGAATTTTAATCATCAATGGCTGTCTTTAAATTTATTATCAGTCTCATACTCCTAACTTTGCTCTTGGCCAGATTCTCCCTATCTCACCCTGGAATCGGATTTGGCTGGGGCGGCAGTGGTCAGTTTGGTGGAGGATTCTATGGTCTTTTTCCACAATTTTATCAGTTCTCATGCCCCCATGTCGATAACATTGTCATGTCAGTCCTCCAGAAGGCCATTGCAGAGGAGCCCAGAATAGCTGCCTCTTTGCTCAGGCTTCATTTCCATGATTGCTTTGTTCAGGTTACACTTTAGTTTGCAAGTACATAAAAACTAATTATCATAAACTAAATTAATGCATATATATTTTTGCAAAACTCTGTCACAGAGTACCCTTTCATCCAAAAGTGCTTATAACCATGCAAAAATCTGTCGCCACATGGGTGTTCATGACTAACAAACAGCTTGACCGCTAATAACAGGGCTGTGATGCATCCGTCTTGTTGGATGATAGTGCAACCATAGTGAGCGAAAAAAATTCGTTACCAAACAAAAATTCTCTCAGAGGATTTGAAGTGATTGATGAGATCAAGGCTAAGCTGGAAGAAGCATGTCCTCAGACTGTTTCTTGTGCAGACATTGTCGCCCTTGCTGCTCGCGACTCCATTGTACTAGTAAGCAAAGCTTCAACTTTAAACTATGTTCTGTAGAGATATCTGTGAATTTTCGAAATTTTCAGAACAATAATTTGTTAATAACTATCAGTGAGTGTTCTTAAACAGAGCGCAGGACGATCTTGGGAGCTCCCACTTGGAAGGAGGGACTCGAAAACAGCAAGCTTAAGTGGCTCAAACAATAACATTCCCCCACCAAACTCGACCATCCAAAACCTCATAGCATCCTTCAGCCGTCAAGGCCTTGATGAAGTAGACCTTGTTGCTCTCTCAGGTTATTAATTATATTTGTTAACATCATGTTAGACTACAGTTAACGAAGTAAACCTTGGACTAATTCTACTGTTATAATCTGTCACATTTCAGGAGGGCATACAATTGGGGTGGCAAGGTGCGTGAGCTTCAAGCAAAGGCTATACAACCAAAATGGAAACAACCAACCAGATGAGACTTTAGAGAGAACTTATTACTATGGTTTGAAGTCAGTTTGTCCGAGAACAGGCGGTGACAATAACATTTCCCCATTAGACATTGCCTCCCCTGCAAAATTCGACAACAGCTACTTCAAGCTCATTCTGTGGGGCAGAGGGCTTCTCAATTCTGATGAAGTTCTTTTGACAGGGAATGTAGGGAACATTGCCAAGTTAGTTGAAACGTTTGCTGAGGATGAAGAGCTCTTCTTTAAACAATTTGCTGTGTCCATGGTTAAGATGGGCAGCATAAGCCCTCTTACTGGTTTCAACGGTGAAGTTAGGAAGAATTGTCGTCGAGTTAATTAGGAAAATTATTATGTATGTCGTGGTTAAAGGCTATTTGAGTTTGGTTATCTATGCTCTGTTAACTATGTTCCTCTGGTTCTAAAGTTTTTCTAATACAACGGTTGGTTATGCGTACCCGATCAATCTTAAGAATTTTGGTGTATCACGTGCTATACTGAGTTATAAATTTATACGTATCTAATTCAATAACGTATTTAATTTTGTTAATATTTAATTTTTTTTAAAAAATTATTATTTTTTATTATCGTCCGTTGTCATTATTTTGAATCAATGAATAAAAAAATATTTTTTAATCTATGTAATAATTCGATCATCACCATCATTTGATTAATTATTTATGGTAGATTTAAAATTCATCATCGAATTTAGCAACTTTTTAACAATAATTTTAATTATTATTGTAATTTTAGTCGTGGCCTTTGAGCTCAAGAACATTACGTCCCAAAGAACCCAAGCTATTGGCAGAATTGGGCCTACGTGTTCTTTATCGTTCGCCCCGGCTTGGCACGCGACTACGGCACAAAAAGCGGAAGGCGGTTTGACGTCTCCGGGGATACCCATAGCCGTCACGGTGAACGGGTTATGTGAAACCGGTGAAAGTTACTAAAACAAGTAAAGACTGTGGAGTTGAGATTAGATCCTGAAACATTCAATTCACTTCTGCGTGATAAAAATTGAAGGGCCTAAAATTTTTAATCTGTAAATCGGACACAGAGAAGCTCACTGTAATAACTGGGGTCCAGGTAGGAAAATAATGGGTAAGCAATCAAACGCATGGATTACAATGCAATAGAAGAGATGGCCTTGGGAGCTAATGATTCTTGGACTCTTCTCTTTATCAACCGCTATGTTTTTCCTCTTAAGATCCACCGCCAATTCATGCAGCGTTTCTACTGCTACGACAACTGCTAGTACTAGTACGACAACTACCACTCATTTCAATAGCGAAGAAAGGAAAGCATCAAATGCTCTAAATTTTATGAAGTCGAAGCTCGTTCTCTTGGTCTCCCACAGAACTTTCCCGTAAACCAATTTTCTTTCTGATTGTCTGCTTGTCTCTCAGGAAATTGAGAGGTGATTGAAATGATAAACATACAGGTGGGCTATTGTTGCTGATGGAATTGGCATTTCTGTTGCGAGGAGTTGGAGCTGAATTTTGGGTGGATAACTAATCAGAAACCACCCGAACCTGATGAAGTTATTTACAGTTTAGAGCATAAGATGTTGGACCGAGGCGTTCAGGTTTTCTTCGTCACATTAATTTAGTATGTATTTATGGCTTGAACGCAATGATGTCATTAGTATTCTAATTTTGGATTGCTAACGTTTGTAGGTCATGTCTGAAAAGGGTCAAAAAGCTGTCCAACATATGGCATTTTAGACTGTCATACCAAGTTGGCCTTCAAGTCTGATTTTATGGGTTCAAGCAACTCTTATTCTCATTTGAAACAGAGTTGTCCAATATTTTGTTTGCCTTGCATTTTTCCTTTTATGGACTAAGTGTGCATATGAGTCCTTAGTGAAGTAGCAATTCCCCCTCTTAGTTCACATTCTGGGCTTGGATTAATGCAACTAATGTTGTGTCCTCTCTTAAAATAGTAGTAATGGCTCTCAATATTGAAAGCAGTGCGTTATTGCTGGTTTATTTCTTGATATACCTGGGGGCTGCCTTTGACACATTGGATTTTAATTTGGACTTTAATGTTTAATGTGTGATTCTTCCTCGTTATTGAGGCATTCTGCTAATCAAACAGAAGCCAAACCATACATTTATTTTCTTTTAGAATTTTACTTTGCTATCTTTAGAGTGTAGGATGGCACAATTGGAACTTTGGTGGTCTTCTTTTTATTGATATATAATTACAGGTGTTTCACGGGGTAAAGGTCAGGATTTATTCCTCCGTTTCTTTTATGAAAGTCTGCAACTGATCCAAGAGAAGAAACTCAAGGTGCCACCAATGCATGCAGTAGTAGCGTGAAAGCAACATGATTGCTCAGACAAAGTTTGAAACAGGGCTGCATGACTTTGTAGTAGAGAAAAAAATTCAGGATCGCGTTCACTTCGTGAATAAAACCCAGACTGTCAAACTCCTTATCTTGCTTCCATGGATGTTCCGGTTCTGAATTCTCGGGTATTTTCTGCTGATTTCTTTTCCAGATTTATGCAAGAAATGATATTTTTTGCTTCTTTACTCTTGGGGGGGTAAGAAGAAAATGAATGTTACCTGCTTCAGTGACCTATATATCGGAATGAGGAGAGCTAGGAGCATGACAAATGTCTGCACTTTCATCAGGCTGTGGGTGTCTAATCAAAGCTGAACCTGCAGAAAAATGCTCATGTGGAAGCAAATCATGATAATACGAGAAAATTTTCTGCTGAATGCTATTTTCTGAGTCGTTAGTGTCTTGGTTATATCATGGTTAGCATACACAATGTTACTTGGGTTGCAGTTCGGATGTTGCTGCTCCTCCTCTTCTGTTCCTTTTACTCTTAGTGTTCTTGCAGTTTGGTTTCCTGTTTGATGGATGCTATGCGTGAAGTTTGTTTTGGCTTTGTTTTTACTACTAAACCTAAAGTCTATATTCATGTGCAGGCCCCGGGAGAGTGCTTTGGGAGGATTACCATCGAAGCCATGGCTTCTCAGCTGCCTGTACTGGTATGGCCCTTTAGTACTTTGGAAAAATTATCATTTTCAATCCAATGAATAAAGTTTTTTTTTTTTTTAAAATATAATTTAAATTATTTATTATTAATTTTATAATATATAAAATTTAATAAAATTAAAAATAAAAAAATTAAGAGAGATAACAAAAGTTTCTTTTTCTTGGAAAGTAGTCGTAACTGAGCCAGCACCAAAACTAGAACGACGACGTATTGGAGATGGATGTTTTGGTTATATCTGAAATAAATTTGAAAAGGGTATATTAGAGATTTTACTGAATCGCCACCCCTTCTCTAGCAAAGCATAAAAATACGCTCCTCCAAGAAGGAAAGGGAACACGTACAAACACTACGAGGGCATCGGAAGACAAAAGCTTTACGAAAATCGACCTGGGAGACGGAGCTGGTAAGAAGAATGAGTGAAGGAGAAGATGCCGTAAGACGCCGGAATGCTGTAACGGAGTATCGGAAGAAGCTCCTTCAGCACAAAGAAATTGAATCTAGAGTTCGATCTGGTTAGTGCATACTATGCCCTTAATATAAAATTACTAAAATAATATCATCAATCGTTTTGTTTATTGGAATTTTCTCCCATTATCATTTCCGAACGAGTGGTTTTTTCCTGTTTGGGGTTCTAGGGTTTTTGTCTAGTGCCGATATGCCTTTATTTATATTACTCGTTTGATACGCTAATTTAGTTTCGATAACTTTAGCTGTAAACTGAATGAGTGTTAAATTAGTGTTGAAAACTTGGCGGGAAGTCAATTTCTCGCTGAGTTCCTTGACACACGGTAGACATTTAATTGCCAAAAAAGGCTTTAATATGAATACACACCGGTGGGGAGTTGCTTTGCTTTTGTGTTAGATAATGAATGTTGTGCTCCTAATAGCTTTTAGTTAATTACTTACTTTTGTGAGCAATTATTGGAACTTATTCAATGTGATAGATAATGTTGATCTGGAATTATGAATGTGCAGTGAGGGAGAATTTGAGGGCTGCTAAGAAAGAATTCAACAAGACAGAAGATGATTTGAAGTCTCTTCAAAGTGTCGGGCAGATCATTGGAGAAGTTCTCAGACCTCTTGACAATGAACGCTGTAATTACCCATTTGTACTTATGTTTTCCTATCAATCTTGTAAATGGTTTTTATTGTAACTGGTTTGTCTGTAATGCGTTCTCTCATTTTATTCCTTTAATTACAACATCTAGGTTTCATTCTTAGAATGTTGAGTGTGATTACTTTTGTATGTTTCAGTGATTGTTAAAGCAAGCAGTGGGCCTCGGTATGTGGTTGGCTGCCGCAGCAAAGTGGATAAGGAGAAGTTGACTTCAGGAACAAGAGTGGTTCTTGATATGACAACACTCACAATCATGCGGGCTCTTCCCCGTGAAGTAAGTTGTAGCTGTTATTTTCCTAGGAGTTGCATGTCTAATCTAGTTATGTTTATGAAAAGGAAAGGCAATTTTCCATCTGATTGCCAATACTGTGTAATGATTTGGATAACAGGTTGATCCAGTTGTTTACAACATGTTGCATGAAGATCCAGGTAACGTTAGTTACTCAGCCGTGGGTGGCTTATCTGATCAGATCAGAGAATTAAGGGAATCTATTGAGCTACCTCTCATGAATCCTGAGCTTTTCCTTAGAGTTGGAATTAAGCCTCCCAAGGTAATAATGTCTTGTCTCTTTTTCCTTAGTCAACATTTTGTTCTTTAGTTCTACCCCGTTGTGGTGGAATATATAGCATATTTGTATGTTTGATCGACCACTAACCATTTTAGATTTCTTATTGTCTCTCTTCCAGGGTGTTCTTCTTTATGGACCTCCAGGCACAGGCAAGACGTTGTTAGCAAGAGCAATTGCTAGTAACATTGATGCCAATTTTCTGAAGGTTATATTTTGTTCTAATTCTTGCTGCATGAGTTAAATTATCATGTGAAATGTTCCTTTAAATTTTGTTACATTTTTCCTTCTGATGTGATGTAGGTTGTTTCAAGTGCCATAATTGATAAATACATCGGGGAAAGTGCTAGGTTGATACGAGAGATGTTTGGATATGCACGTGATCATCAAGTAAGGCCCTGCATTGTGTCTTAATGTATATCATTTATACAGTAATTTTTGTTTCTTATTATTTTCCTTGCTTGTCCAGCCCTGCATCATATTCATGGATGAAATTGATGCCATTGGTGGACGCCGTTTCAGTGAAGGAACTAGTGCGGACCGTGAAATTCAAAGAACACTCATGGAGTTACTTAACCAGCTTGATGGATTTGACCAGCTTGGGAAGGTATTTTTCTTGGTCAATAACCTAGATTGATGTTTAAAGCATACTCAGTAAAATGGTATTCTCGGTTCAATACCACCAAAATGTGGTTTAAAGCAAGTGGTGTATACACAAAAATTCACACAGATACACCTAGGGGTTGGGGGGGCCTAAGGAGTCCTTTTGAGGTTTTTTTCCCCCCTTGCTATTTGTATTTATGTCACATATTTGGATTCTGTTGCATAAAACTGTCATACCTTCTCATTATTGAATGTTAGATGTGGTTGTAGTCAGGTTGTGGGATGTTACACTAAATGTGGACTTTTTTCATATGTTAAGTACGCATTTGTACCGGCTAATCTCCTTTAAAAGAAAATTAATTAAATAAAAGTTTATTGTTTTGTAGGTTAAAATGATAATGGCCACCAACAGACCTGATGTCCTGGACCCTGCACTTCTTCGTCCCGGACGACTGGATAGGAAAATTGAGATTCCGTTGCCAAACGAGCAATCCAGAATGGAAATTCTTAAAATCCATGCTGCAGGCATTGCAAAGCATGGCGAGATTGATTATGAGGCTGTTGTAAAGCTTGCAGAGGTGAGTAGGCATGGCTAGTTGATTTTCTCATGTTTTTTGCTATTTTGTAACACATTCCCTTCTGCAAATTGCTTCAGGGCTTCAATGGGGCAGATCTCCGAAATGTTTGCACTGAGGCTGGGATGTCAGCAATCCGAGCAGAGCGTGATTATGTCATACATGAAGATTTCATGAAGGTAAAGCTTCTCTTTAAAATAACTGATTCTGATGAGCTCATATAAAGGAGGCCTCATTTTTCATGCACTATGCACTAAAGTTTTTGTAAATTGTAATTTCTGTTTTAATTTTGTGAAAGAGGGGAAAAAAGGGATTAATTTATGGAGGATTTTGCAAATGTAATACTTAATATGCGTATGCTCGGTTATGTTCTTGCATATTTGCAGGCTGTCCGGAAGCTGAATGAGGCAAAGAAACTTGAATCAAGTGCTCACTACAGTGCTGACTTTGGAAAAGAATAAATATTTAAAGTTTGGAGCCAAGGATATTAAGGCAGTGAGATCAATTTCAGATGCAACTGTTTTCATGCTTTTGTTACACGTTGCGTTACTTCATTAAGGCAGTTGTCCTTCGAGTGATATAATGCTCCATATGTTATAGTCTTTTCACTATACAAAATGGTGCACAATTTGAATGTCTTAATGCTTAAATGAATTCGACCCAATTCTCAGACACAGGTGTATTTTGGTGGCATCCGGGAAATTGAATTATTCGATTGTTTTCTTTATTCGTAGTGTGAGTTCGTATATTTCAGAAATTGGTCTATATTTTTTCCCTGCTTCCCCCGTCGCCCAGAAAATCCTTTGTAAATATTCGTATGATTTATTCTTTCTCTGTTCTGTAGACGATGGTTATCAAAATTTGGATGGACGTGGAAAGTGGAATGTTGGTCGTGGATCGGATACATACAATACCCTTGGGCGCCTTTTAATTTTCAACCAATAACCTCCGTGATTTATAATCAATAATTTCAGCCGTCAACTTTGATTATACAGCTGGAAAAGAAGTTAACGGAGAGAAAACGGCGAAACAATTTACATTGCTAGTGTTGATAACATTGCAATCAATCAATCAATCAATCAGGCAGCTTTCTGGGATGTCCATTTTGCCAACTTGTACTTAACCATCCTCGCAATCTTGAAGAACCAAAAGCCGCTGACCAGCTGCAGTCCGAGTGCCATTGCCTATAGTGGAAAGAAATCAATCAATGTTTATCAGTTAAAGAAATTAAAATCTAATTTGTGGGTTAGAGCCACAAAGTAGTTAACATTAAGTTACCTTGATAAGCAGTGGATTGCTAGCAGCAGTTAGCGTCACGTAAGTGAGAAGAGGACCACACCCCATCCTTGCAAACGTAAATATCACTGCAAAAGAAATCTGACAAATGTGGCTTAAGTAAGGGCTTTCTTGTTAATCTCATCCTGAAATTGTGTGATTTAGGTTTTGCCCATTTGGGGTTCTTAGTACAAATCCATTGTTGGCTATTGTTATACTTACATCAGCTATCAAGCTAAGGCCTGTGTCTCTGTAACCAAGCTCTTTAAGAATCTCTCTCCAGTGGAGGAAAGGGCTTGAGATCTCTGTTATCCATATTGCAGCTACCATTTCTGATCCGCACTAAATAATTTGTACAGCATTCACAGAACCGAATCAACGGAAATGGAAGAATGTATTAAACAATGTTATGACAGAAAATATGGCATCAAAATTTGAGTAAAGACTTGGCAAACAGAAGAATTAATGGACAAATCTTCCTACCAAGTTTACAGAAATGAAGTACCTTTTCATAGGCAAGGCCTGCTCCAAGTCCAATAATGCTGACCAAGTGGTGAATCGTATTGTCAAGATTCACTCGTTCATCAAACAGGCAACATACTAAATCATATATGAGATAAGCAACACTCACTGCTATTGTTTGCATCTGCCATTAAAGTTCATAACACTGTTTATTACGTACCTAAAGGAGTATTATTACATACAGAACACAGAATTATTATTCCAAACACAAACACCACCACACCGACACCCCCCCCCCCCCCCCCCAAAAAAAAAAAAAAAAGGGAGAACCTGGCGAGGGGAAGATTTGGAAGCCAAAGGACAAACTGGGCAACTCCAATCTTGAACAGAGAGCGAGGCCAACGTTACAGCTAAAGTGGCATGAACTGTAGATACCAGACGGTTGCAGAATTCAAAAGAGCGATTTGGGAAGATTTTTCTGATGAACAGAAAACCTGTTGTCCATGAAACAACTCCCAATACAACTAAGTTTACAATATAGTCTTCCATGGAATTTCCTTATTTCAAGCTTCTCCGCGATGCAAACAGAAACGGAGCATAACAAGGATACAAGAAACTACAAATGAAGAAGCTTTCCAACGGCTGTGTCATGGAGCTGAACTGTTATCTGTTGTTAGTTGAACGTATTTAATGTTCATAAAGTCGTTAAGTCATAGGCAGGGTAGGTCAGTCACCAAACAGCCATTTCAATATTTATTTGGTCCGTCAAACAATGAACATCAATCCACTATTTTTCCACTACTGTTTGTAAAACCTTCGTTTCAAGGGCAGAATTCTCTGTAGCTGTTTTGTTGTTTTCATTAATTTTCGGTCAGATTAATGCAGAGAAATTGAAATTACTAAATTTAATTAATAGCTAGTCTTAATTATTGAATTTGATTCAAAAACAGTGATAGTTCTTGAACAGTTAACAGAAGGTTTTTAAAATTCAGGTCCGTCTCTGTTGACATAGTAGTTGTAGATGAACTCGAAGAATCTATTTGATGGATAGTCTAATTAGAGATCGCAATCAATTGTTCGTTTAATTTAATTGTCTGTTTGCAATCGCAGTTCAAAGCGCAAGCCGTGATTATTTAAATTAATCAAAGAAACGGGCGAATTGTAATTTTATCCAAAGTAAAGGGTAACGTTGAACTAAAATGTCAAGGGTATTTTCGTCTTAACGAATCCAGCAACCTCTCTGTACTGGAGAGACAATTGATAACATCGGTGTTTCTCAACTATAGCTGATAGCCGATATTTCGGGATGGATATGGGTCGAGTTTCGGGTCAATTTGCTGCTGTTACATTGCAATTCAGCCATGTGCCACGAGCTGGTGCTCCTGCAAGAGCCCGCATGTCAACGATTTTTCGTTGTTCAACTCCAACCGCCGCGGTTACTCTTTCTCGGCCCGATAAACTGGAATTGCAATCTCGAAATCGGATATTTATTCTAGGGATGGGTTTCGTCGGACGAATCTTCGCAGAAGAGCTCAAGAACCAAGGCTGGTAAAATGCATTGTCAATGGTTTACATTTAAATTAATCCTTTTTATGTTGTCATCTTTTTATTGATCCTTAGTCGAAATACATGTATTGGCTTGATTAGGGTTGTGTCCGGGACTTGCACGGATGCTACGAAGAAAAGAGAGCTTGAAGAGAGGGGATTCAATGCTTACCTTTACAATGCCAACGAGCCAGCGTAAGTTTTCTCTAGAAAAGAATTGAAGATTTTTGTGTGTGTATTTGCACCTTATACTAATTATTTTGCAGATTGATGATCCTAAACACTTTGAAAGATTACACGCACCTTCTTGTCTCAATCCCTCCTGTTGTGGGTATTGGTGATCCGGTATGCTATGACTGTTTTTACCAGTTTGATCAAAATGCCCACTTTACTCTGGCTCATTGTTTTCTTATTGATTTTGTAGATGCTTCAGCATGGAGAACTTCTAAGAAGTACATTAAGGGATGGACATCTTCAGTGGCTTGGTTATTTGTCATCAACTGGTATGTATTAATCATAATTGGTTGTCGAGATGCATAACCATACTTTCCGGTGTTGAAAAGTTGCGTATTGTTGCTACTAAAGTTAGTGTTTTTTGGTCTGAGGTTTTTCTAACCTTATTGTAATGGGCATTTGACCTCAGAAATCAATTATTGTTTCTGTATGGCAGGTGTATATGGACCTTGTGATGGTGAATGGGTAGATGAGGAGTAAGTGAGTGACTGTTAACTGATACATTTGTCGTGTAAACTATTGCAATAAGCCGACATCATTTATTGCGGAGTATAACCATTATGCTGTCACAGTTACCCTGCAAATCCTACAACTGAGTTGGCCAAGTTAAGATTAGCTGCTGAGGAAGGATGGTTAAATCTTGGACATGATCTTGGGCTCTCAGGTCAAGTATTTCGACTTGGAGGTATCTATGGCTGTGGCAGAAGGTTGGTTCTAGTATTTGGACTAGACCATATATGCTGCCTTTTCTTTTTGGATTAAATCTTTAAATAATAACGGATTCATCCAGAAAAATTTAATTTTGATAATCTATTTGATCTTGCAAATTTGGTTTTAACAAGTTCCAAACAAATTTAATTTCATAGTCTATTTGACCAAGTTCTAACAATTTTGGTTTTGGCATGCTGATCACTTCAAATTTCAGTTTTTGTCTCGTATGCTTGAGCAGAGCTAACCTTTGGTCTTTAGTTTGTCTTCTTAGGAATAATTTCCAACGAAACTGTTTCCCATTGCAGTGCTGTTGATACGATAATCAAGCAGGTACCTCTGTCAGAAGGCCAGAAAATGAGAAGATCCAGGCTATACACTTCCAGAATTCATGTTGATGACATATGTCAAGTACTTAAGGCTAGTATTGATAAACCATCTTCCTGGTAATCTTCTAATGCCAACCTTGCAGAACTCGATTGTGTCTTTCTTGTGGTCATTTGTTCAAGCTGTGAGATACTAAGTGTGAACGCTAATTAAATAGAATTTGAGCAAGAAATATATAACCCCACAACCTTCAACTCGGCTTCATATTTTTAAGTTTTAAAGTTAAATATCAGCATGACCCCATCATTTTCTAATCAACTCCAAATTTGTCAGAAAAATGAAAGGAGTACAGCCTATTCTTAATTACAAGAAATGACAATGAAAGGAGTATACCCTGTTTTTAGTTAAAAGAAAGGAAAGGAGTAATTTGTCAGTCTGGAATTTTATTTCCAACTTAAAGACCCTATTAATAGAAGGCATATTGATGGCCTAAAATGTCACTCTCACTTGCCTTTCATATAAGAAGATGAAATTAAAGCGGGGCATGTGCTTCACATGCCATTGTTATCTTTTGGTCCTGGCATTTCATGGTGACGGTTTGTTTTATTTTGTGGGTTGCAATATGTACTATCTTTCTTTTGTAATTCTTTGTTTTTCCCCTTTCTCTTCCTTGCCCTTGCATTTGTTATCTTTCCAGATACCTTTTTATTTTTTTAGGGTCCAGTCCAACGGGGAAATTGTTTTTACTTTTTGCTTATCCCCTTGGGTTCCTATTCTCAGGAATATATACAATGCAGTAGATGATGACCCTGCTCCCCGAGAAGAGGTGTTTGCATATGCAAGGCGCTTGGTTGAAAAAAAGTGGCCTGGCAGGCTCAAACAAAGCCAGCCTCTGGAGAAAACAGAATCATTGACAGAGAAGGGAAGTTCAAGATGCGAGAAGCGAGTCTCCAATGATCGTATAAAGAAGGAATTAGGAGTGAGTCTTCGACATCCAAGTTATAAATCAGGGTTGCAGAGAATTATTGACCAAATGGATAGTCAGCCATAAGTAGCAGGTTCCTGGGCAATACTATAACAGCTTGGGGCTTTCAGAAGCGTTTATCTCAATCATGAATGATGGCAAGGCCTCTTTGTTTGCCATAAAAATGTTCTTTACCTGACAAATGGAAATGCAACATTCATGATAAGAGAAAAATATGCATAAGATTATACCAAATAACTGGCCACCTTGAATTTTAGCAGCATATTGAAAACCAAGACAATAAAGAAAAAGAAAAAGAAGATTGTTAGTTTACTCTGTCCTCTACAAAAAGTCATCATTTCGAGTCTTTTGCTCCAATATTCTTTTTGTATCTTCATTGCCCTGACTATTTTGCATTTCGGACCGTATAACATATCAACTTCGGACAATTTGTTGCGTTTGGGCATTTATATTTTGGGCCATTGTTTGTCTACTTATTTCAACCCTTGTTTAGCTTATGCAAGCTAGTTGAACAGTTCTCTATCTATCGTTCTATGCTTAATATTCGTCGGCACGGAAAATTTGACCGTCATTACAAGATGTCGCGGGCGATCCATTTTCGATTCACACTGCTCTTAAATGTGACAGTCGCTCCCAGCCACAACTTCATTAACTTTACTCGTTTCTTAAACGTATAATTATTCTACCCATGAAAAATAACAGCAGGCCATCGACGTTGCTACATTTCTATAGTCTAACATTGGGTTCTCCTATTTCTGTAATTTAATTTCGCATCTGATTTAGTCACGGCAGCTGCATACTTCAGTCAAGCTTAAGGCGGTAAATGAAAGCAATGATATGGCGCGAGTTAAACGCTGAGATGATTGAAGCCAATTCCCATCTGTTTGAATCAGCGATCTGTTGAGTCATAGAGTGTACGGGTCGCCATTGGTAGTAATCATTCATGATATACGCACCAACTAAAATAGGGCAATAGGGCAATATTACCTAAAATTTTGACAAAATTCCTAACAATCAAACATTTCCCAAAGCCATATAGAAGCTAATGAACTGACTTCATTTCTTCGTTTCTAACCGCCAAAAACCCACCATAAGATTCATTTTATTCCTAGCAATTCACAAGCTACAACATAGTTCCGGGCAGCTGCAAAGAAACTCAAGCACCAGCCCGAACCAGGTCAACTGGCTACAAAAGGATCAATTAGGACTAGGCCATCAGGTGGGTAAATGGAGAGTGTTCTACGCTAGCCTGCTATAGGACTACCTTGAAAGGAAATCTATAGTATTAAGGAAGCTGGAGCTTTTAGACATCAAATGTATCAAAGCTTCAGCATTTGAATGCAACTTGCCTTCAACTTCAAAGCACCAGCAATTCCAGGAAGCCTACAAAGGAAAACAATCATGTTAACTAGCCAAAGCCAGAAGGTTAGAAATGAAAATATTTGAAGGAAAAATACAGCTCCTCACCTTTTCCCACTTTGAGGAAAAATTAATCTTTCCTATATCTCGCCCAAAAACCCTTTTTACAAACAGAATCACTATCTGTTACTGATCTACTCCACTTGGACCCAAGGGAAAAATGCCGTCTCAGGAAAGGCTTCACTGAAGAGCTCTTGGCACTAGAACTAGCTTCTGTCTTGAGAGTTTTTCCTTCTTGTTTGGCATCCTTTTGGTGTTCAAAATCCTCACGATCATCATTGAGATAACTATCTATGACTCGGTTTCTAGATATCTTATGGTATTTTGCCCTTAATTCTGCTTCTGCTCGTAAAGCTTTTCTAGACATCTTTGACACTTGCTTTTCTCCAACCACGCATATTGGGCAAGCTGGGTCATACCTATCAGTATCTGCTGTCATAATCTCCAAGCACTCAGCATGGTAAGCATGTCCACAGACAAGCACAGCAACCACTGACAGTTCGTTGTTAGCAGCAATTCTCTGCCTGCACCATGAAGATCTCTCCGTCAAGGACTTTGAGCAAGTACCACAAGTTTGCAGATCCATGGAGGGCGAGCATGAGAACCTACTGCTGGATCCACTTATATTGCAGTGACCAGAGCCCAGATGCTCGCTGTCAAAAGACCACCTTTCTCTTTGAGAAGAGGCCACAAGCTCAGAAAAGGTGCGCATGGACCAGCCATCAGACGACCCACCACATGATTCAGCAATTAAGTCATTGCTGCAAGTGGAAAGTACAAAAGAAGACCTTCCTTCAGACATGAAGTAATTGTTTGGCGACTTCAATCCCAGGATTCGACTATCAGAAATCTGTCTCAACAGCCGGTGCCCAGGTGAACGACGAGCCCATCTAGATGGGGT